>CM022948.1:63722029-63916769 GCA_012931725.1 Litsea cubeba
ATCCGTGAAGATGATGGTGTCTGAGATGTCTGGATGCCGTCCGAGAGCCTGAAAAGGAGTAGCAAACTGTCAGAGGACCCTGGCCTGAGCGGCGCAAGGCTCTCCGATGCCAAAGTCAGTGTATGAACTGGAACAATGGAAGGAGAGGAGGAAGAGAGACAGAGTAAGGGCTCTGTGTGTAGGATGTGCGTACCTTGCATGGTGTTTGAGGGTTAATTTATAGAGGAGTGGATCGTATCTTTCTGAGAATATCTGGGTGTGGGTCCCATGATCTGACTGGGTAGTCATGATCAGCCCACAAAGTAATAAATGCGGTCTAATCCGGCCCACTCAGCATTAAATGCCAGTCTTGTTGGGCCAGATTGTGTTGGGCGCCTTTGGCGGTAGGAGTACCAGCGGATCTGCCCTCGGGCCTTGCCCTGATATGGCCTCAGCCGCTGGATGCTGCCACGTGGCGATCTGGCGAAGATAGTGGGCGGCTGGACGTCGTGTCTGTCCCACTAGATCGTGACCCTATCCTTCCACGTGCCTGGTGACGTGGGGGATGAGGGGTCTTGGCGAAGGTTCTTTCTCGCTTCGGTTACTGTTCTGGCTTCTTCAGCCGAGGTGGCTTTAGCCGAGGTAGGGTTATCTGCGGAGATAGCGTCCGGGGTGGCCTTGCCGATGTGGACTCTCTGCCGAGATGATGCCCGAGGTGATCCAGTTCGGCGCTTGTGGCCTGGAGATGTATGATGTCGGCCAAGGCCTCTGCCCTGGTAGCCGGGATGAGACTGGTGCCACGTGGATGGCACGCGGATGGCATGCGGATGGCACGTGAGGGTGTTTAGCCCCGTATGATGGCTGTGATTAGCCTAATCCTGTAGCTCTGGGGATTCCCCACACAATTGCCCCCTAGCTTCTGAGCTCGCGTAGAACGTCAGTGCCGTGAGGTCGGGAGCTATGTGCCGGGTCTATCTGTAGGAGATCCTTTTTCGACCCTGACTCGCTGTCGCTTTGGATGTTCGAGGTGATAAATGGTGTCCCCTATTCAATGCTGAGGACAGTTCGACGGTTCCACGTGTCGTTCCTGGGCTGGTTGTCTATGTCTCCTCGAGGTCGTACGCGCCGTTTCGTCAGGGGCGCAATCAATTTTTGAAATGATTCGCGCGAAATCCCAGGAGGAGGGCGCCCCTTGGCACGCCCGATTAGGGTTTCTGTAAAAAGGGGGAACTCTCTGCTATTTATAGGGCAGTTGAGGTCTGTTCCATCCTTCGTTTGCGATTCTGAATCAGAGACGAGCGTCAGAAGAGGGAAGGCTGCTGTGAGGGAGCTTCATCCGAGAAGTGGTGGCTGCTGAGGTTGAGCCTCTTCGCTGTCCAGCGTCTTTCTGCTTCCGTAAGTTCTTTCTGCTCTGCTTCTTCTTCTGCGGGTTTCTCTGCTTTTAGACTGGGATAGGAATGGGGATTTACAACCACTGGTTAGAGAGCGAGGCAGCGATCGAGGGTTTTAGGTCAGCCTTTAGGATCCCTGCTGATGTCCAAGTCAGGGGTGCTGATCCCCATGGCTACAACCCTCGCGCCTTTCTGGGAGGCTGGATGCCTTTTCCGCTGGTGGCTGTGATAGAAGGCGGGGTCCGATTCCCCTTCATCCGCTTCTCAGGAGGTGCCTAAGTCAGTGGCGTCTCTGCCCTTGCCAACTGCTGCCGAATGCCTTCAAGATCGTGATGGGCACGGTCAAGTTGAATGAGGTCCTGGGCACCGACTTCGGCGTCTTCGATCTTGAGGACGTCTATGACATATGCAGGTCCGGGGAATCTTACTATCTCCGGGCTAAGTCAGGCCGGGATGGCTTCGTCCGATACTTGGAGGATTCGAGCAAGTATGCCGGGGACGATCTTCTATACGTCTCTGGGAACTGGGAGTTTGGGGAGGCCGACACCGATAGAGGCTACCAGGTCCCTCGCCACTTCGGAACCATCCCAAGTAAACGTCCTCCGTCCCTTTTTCTTTTTTCATAAGTTTCTTTTAATTCTGCCGTGCCATGATCTGCTGACTGCTGCAGCTTTGAAGGAGAGGAGACGGGCTGCCAAATACATCTGGAAGAGGAACGATGCCTGGCTCCGTCTGGTGAAGCGGTACAGCGGTCACGACGGCAGGGCGGCTTGGTCGCTGCTAGGATATGAGCCGAAGTACCGCGGGTATCTGAGGGGCACCGTAGAGCCGATCCCGAGTGAAGGTGCTGGATCCGGGGTTGGTCAGGAGCGGGCCGTTCCGGAGGTCGCAGAGCCCTCGCGGGCGTCGTCTGAAGCTAGGGCAGCGTCTGGAATCTTAGTTTCCTTAGCAGAATCGAGACTACCCCAGGTCTCAGGAAGGGAATCGAGTCAATCTGCCCGATCTCCCTCGCCAGGATCCGGGATGAGGCACACCAGGCGTCTGTCCTTCGAGGATCTCGAGGCCTTGGCGCTTGGAGTGGAGGACGTCCGAGCCCCCGAGGAGCCGGTAGATTCTCCGAGGCGTCCGTCTCCGAGGGCTCGGGTGGCTTCTCCTGCAGAGGCGGTGGAGGTACCCGTGCCCCCTGGCCCTGTTGACCTAGGGGTACGCTCGCCCCCAGCCGAGGTCGAGCAGGAGGAAACTCGGCCGCTGAAATGCCGAGGACTGATGCGGGCCCTAGCTCGGCCGCTGCCTCGTTGCCGCCGGGGCCGCAGTTATGGGAGCCAGGCTTCATGCTCGGGTCGGGGAGGCCGATGACGGTGGAGGACAGCATTCTTCACAGGATCGATCTCCCGGTCCTCGAGGCCCTTGGGCGAGCCTGTGCCCTTCCCCGGGACATGGAGCGGCTGGATGAGTACAGCGATCAGAAGCTGATCTTGTCGATGCTGCAATCCAACCTCGTGGTAAATCTTCATTTTCCTTTGCTAAACCAGCAATTTAGCGTCTGACGCTCTTTGGGTCTAACATGTACGTCTTCATTTGACAGGCGGCTCAGAAGTCCATGGCCGTTGCTGATAGGATCTGGAGGTACAGCGCGGACGCTGCCGAGCTGTCCGTGGAGAAGACGGCCTGCAAGAGTCCCTGGACGCTGTGAGCCAGAAGTTGGCCAAGGCAGAAGAGGAATTCGCGGCGAAGCTCGAGCAGGCGAGGGAGGAGGCCGAGGCGGAGCGGACCAAGGTGGCCGAGCTCGAGGTCTCCATCTCGAAGATGGGAGACGATTACGCGGCCCTCTTCAAGCCGAGACCAAGAGGGCGGATGAAGCCGAGGCGAAGCTTGAATCCGAGTCCAAGAGGGCGGATCGAAGCCGAGGCGAAGCTCGAATCCGAGTGCGACGCTGCATTCGAGGATGCCAAAGTGCAGGTCACCAACCACTACAAGGAAAGGGTTCTTGTGGTGAGGGATAAGGCTTGGGCGAAAGGGTGGCTTGCCGGCATGAAGGAGGTCGGGATCTCGGAGGGCCACCGCTCCTTTCGGGAGCCGCCTCCGTACCCGCTTCCGGTGCCGAACTCTGCCCGTCCATCTGGTGAAGCCTCTGACGCCGCAGCCCGTGCAACTGACCGGTCATGACCTCGGGACTTCGGGATGTTTGCTCTTTGCTTTGTAATTTGTAATTTCCTTCAATTTGTATTTGCTGGACAATGTAATGATTGAAACTTTAATACAAATGAAGGTTTTCTGAAATACCCGTGCTTTTCTCTTTTAAGCTTGAGTTCTTTGATTGCTTGAGTTCGGTAGAGTGCTCCCTTAAGATTTTTTTGGTATTTGCGCTGATACTCCGTATCTTGGGTGATCTCCATTGGTATTCGCGCTGATCCTCCGTATCTTGGGTGATCTCCATTGGTATTCGCGCTGATCCTCCGTATCTAGGTGATCTTGAATAGCAATGAATATGGTGGCGCGGCAGACGAGGGAGTCTGACGGGTGTCTCCACGTGGCGCCGTAGGGTTCGCTGGTCAATAGTCGCGCCTTCCCAACAGCGCGTGGGAGACTTCGCCCCATAACTCCTTTTGGAGTCTGAGCCTCCCTCCATCCTATAAATAGGGGGAACAGGCTCGCCATGGGAGAAGGAAGGAACATAGGAACCATGTCTGAGAGGTGCCTGAGATTACTTGATCCGGGGGAGATCCCTGCGCCGTTGGACGGTTGCCCCCGAGGGGGGAAGGCTGTCGTGGCCTGCGCGCTCTCTGAAGGAATTCCCCGTGGGCCGCGCGTCTCTGAACGCGGGTCCATGGGCACTGGCCCTTGGCCAGACAGAGTGAGGATGCGCTGCGAGGGGACGGTGGCGCTTCTCGTCCACACGACCCTGTGCGCCCGTCGTACGGCAGGCGGGTTGGAGCTCTGCTGGTCCGCGGAGATTTCTTCAAGCTCTGTCGCTCCCACTGCCACCGAGGGTGTTGCAGAGCCCAGCGGGGTCCAGGGATCGCTCAGAACCTCCAGGAGCCTCTACCTGAAGAGTCAGTGACGCCTGAAGAGTCAGTGAAGATCAGAGTCTCTGTCTTTATTTTCTGCTTCATTTTCTGTTTTTAGAGGACTGCGTCCTCCTTGCTGTACTCTTCCTTCTGTTATGTATTTCTTGTAACGAAGCAGTTTGCAATGAATGAAAATGCATTTCTGATTACCCAAGCTGTGTACAGTGCTTTTGAGTTCTTTTTCTCCTTTCTTTGCGTTGTTCTGGAATGCTTGGATTTGTGTTTGAGTGCTGGCATTGACTTTGGCCAAAAGGGCTGGCTTTGGCCGAGACGAGATGCATTGTGCCGAGATGGACCCATTCCATTGGTCTCAGCTCGGCGGAGCGAGTTCGGCAATGGCCTCTCTGACGGGTGTATGAACCCGGACTCCAGAAAACTGTCCTTGGCCGGACTGCCTTGAGGGGTTTATGAACCCAGACTTTAGGAAAGGCTGAGTGTAGGAACTGCAAGCCTTTCAAGGCTAGAGCCTGTGTGCCCTGAGAACGGAATTTTAGGAAAGGCTGAGTGTAGAACTCGAAGCCGTTTCCAAGGCGTGGAGCCTGTGTGCCCTGAGACACGGAATTTTAGGAAAGGCTGAGTGTATGAACTCGAAGCCGTTTCCAAGGCGTGGAGCCTGTGTGCCCTGAGACACGGAATTTTAGGAAAGGCTGAGTGTATGAACTCGAAGCCGTTTCCAAGGCGTGGAGCCTGTGTGCCCTGAGACACGGAATTTTAGGAAAGGCTGAGTGTATGAACTCGAAGCCGTTTCCAAGGCGTGGAGCCTGTGTGCCCTGAGACACGGATTTTAGGAAAGGCTGAGTGTATGAACTCGAAGCCGTTTCCAAGGCGTGGAGCCTGTGTGCCCTGAGACACGGAGATTTTAGGAAAGGCTGAGTGTATGAACTCGAAGCCGTTTCCAAGGCGTGGAGCCTGTGTGCCCTGAGACACGGATTTTAGGAAAGGCTGAGTGTATGAACTCGAAGCCGTTTCCAAGGCGTGGAGCCTGTGTGCCCTGAGACACGGATTTTAGGAAAGGCTGAGTGTATGAACTCGAAGCCGTTTCCAAGGCGTGGAGCCTGTGTCGCCGGAGTCGACCAGAGAGATGATGACAAGGCAAAAGCTGCTTTTTATTGATTCCGAAGTTCGTTACATCTTTAGAAATAAAACTTCTTCAAATGAGATGCATTCCACGGTCTCGGCAATGGCTTGCCATCCAAGTCTTCGAGCCTTGTAGGCTGACTTTCCTGCCAGTGAAACCTACTCTGACGGGCCGTGCCAGTTCGGGGCAAGCTTCCCCTCATTTGGTTCTCTGTCAGCTGGCAGGGTCTTCTTTAAAACGAGCTCTCCCCGTGGTGAACCTTCTTTCCTTGACATTCTGATTGTATGCCCTAGGCTAACCGTTGCTGAGTAGTCGGTTAGTCTCAGGGCTGCTGCTTCACGTCGTTCGTCCGCCAGCTCTACCCAGCTGCGCTGTTTTTTTTTTTTTTCTTCTCCTTCTTCAAGCTTCTGCCGATCCTCTCTCTGCTTTTCGGTTCCAGCCTCTAGGGCTGCTTTTATTCACCAGGCACCAGGGCTGCTTTCTCAGTTTCTTTTTTCTTTCTGTTTATTGCTTTATTCTCTGTTGAGGGCAGAGAAGATTTTACCTCTTTGTGGTGCTCTGGTGCTTTGGACAAAGTGCTGTCTCAACTTATTTCTGTCTAGAGACTCTGGACGAACTTTCTTTTTATTTATTCCATTGAATCCCAACAACTTATTTGTTTTTCTTTCCTTTTGACCAGTTTTTTTTTTTTTTCCTTCGGTTCTTCCCATTTGAGTTTTGACTGGTCTGGGTAATGGGTATGCTGGACTTTTAATATGGGTTTTTTTTTTCAACTACTATCTGCTGGTTTGGGTTTTTGGACTGGTCTGGATTTTTGGATTGCTCTGGGGTTAGCTGGCTTCTTTTTGTTTTTATATGAATTGTTGTCTGCTCTTGTAGATGGTGATGCTGTTGTTTTGCTTTTACCATTCATGATGTTTTGCTTTTATCATTCATGATGCAAAGAGATTTCAAGTAGGTTGATTTTATTTGCTTTAGCTATTGAGGATGCAAAGAAATTTTTATTTTGCCGGTTGCTGAAGATGCAAGGGGATTTCAAGTAGGATGGGTATGTTTGCTTTGGCTATTGAGGATGCAAAGAAATTTTTGTTTTGTTGGTTGCTTATTGTTATATGAAAAAGAACTATTGAATTGTTAAAACTTACAAGTATTTGTCTTATTTTTACATTATAGCCTTTTATTTTGAATGTTTATATATTGAAGTTTGAATTTATATGCTTTGAATGTTAAATTTTTAGTTAATTTTGACAAATTAGATATTGGTTGAAAAATGAATAAGGCCATCACTAAGTTTATAATATAGAGGCCTAAGTTTTACTCTTGTCCTGGGCCCTGAAAAATTCAGAACCGGCCCTGCAATTAATATGTACGTACGCATCATTGGTGTTGGTCATCTGACCATTGGATTGGTGTTATATATTGGTTATTGTCTATTAATGGTAAGTTGTGCAGAATCAACAACTAGGATAACATACATGTGCAATCAATTTTCAACCACTTTGCCCTGTACTACAGTGCAGCCAATTTTTGTTTACTGTCTGTATATACAAAAGGGGCTCATAGAAAAAAAATCGAGACAGTGTAAAGGGGAACATAATTAATCGGAGCCATTCAAAAGAATAAAGAGAACCCAATGAAAATGAGACAAGTCCAGAACACTAATCAGACCCACTGCAATCTACCCTTGTACTCAACATTTTGATGAATGTTGTCCTGAAGTTTCAGGCAAATCTCATCAAGGAACTCATCACAACATCCTCATCTTCGTCCACTCTAACCCGCTTTGCATGCCACTTCAAACCCTGATTATAGATACGATTTGAAAAGAGTTAAAGTCATACCAACAAATCATTTTACAACAAGAAGATAAGCTTCAAAGTTCAATTAATTGGACAAATGGAATTTGTTACACAAGTAACACAAGAATGATGCGTATGAACATATTAATTGCACAATTCAATGTTTCATCTTAGCAAATCCCATATATGAGAGAGAGGAGAGAGGAAGAAGAAGACATTAGGAGATGTTCTGACTTAGCGTCGCCCATGGTGACGATATCGTCGCTCAAAAAAGTATAAAAAAAATATAAAAATTGGCGAGAGGACCTCATTAGTGATACACAATTTGTGAGGACCTTTCGGGATAAATGACTATATTTTGAAAGGAGAGCTCTATCCACACCACGATTTTTGCTCTTCCCACCGCAAAAAAAAAAACCCTTTCCTAAACTACCCCTCCCCCTCCATCCTCCTCCTTCTCCCTCCTCCTCCTCCCTCATCTTCCCTTCCTCTCCCAGCCACCACCTTCCCTCATCCCCCCCCCCCCCCCCGTCGCCGGCGGGGAGGGAGCCCCGGCCGGCAGCCGGCGGCGGACGAAGCCCCTACCGGCTCCGCTGGCCTCCCTCCCCTCCCTCTTCTCCCTCTCCCTCTCTCCCCTGCTGCAGCCCAATCTCCTCCCCGCCGGCGACGGGAGGGGGAGGGGGAGGGGGAGGGGAGGGGGAGGGAAGGAGAGGGAGGGAGAGGGAGAAGAGGGAAAGAAGAGGGAGAGAGGAAGAAAGAGGGAGAGGGGAGGGAGGGTAGCCGACAGCGGAAGCCCCGGGGCTCCCTCCCCGCCGGCGACGGGGTGGGGGTGGAGGAGGGAGGAGGAGGAAGGGAAGAGAGGGAGGAGGGAGGAAGGGTAGTTTAGGAAAAAAAAAATTGTCCTCCAGTGCGGTGAGGAGAAAAAAATTCATGGTGTCAATAGCATAAATGCTAAAATTCTCAGGTCTTTATCTAGCTAGCAAGACTAATTAAATGCTAAAAGAACATCCGGTTAGAAAGACCCCATGACCATGAGGTAGATACTGAAACAAGAATCATTAAATTGGTAGTACAAGAAAGAGACTTGAGTCTGTATCCTACTGCAAAAGACTCATGAAGCAGAAAGTAGAAGATGAATCTCTGAAATTTTTGGTAAAAGGAAAATGATCTGGAAGTCCATTTTATTGGCTCAATCATAAGATAAATTGAGTCATCAAATAAAGATGTTTTTTCAAATTAAATTATATGCCATCCATTTTTATGCGTTAGCCCAAAACATGGCCTTTTAACAGTAACAGCAATATTGACTGAACCTGGCCGCTTCTCAAGACAAAAAAACCAGTTACTTGTTGAATGACTAGCAACCTCTAATAGAGCTGGTTTGTTGTAGTTGTATAATTTACGAATTTCCTTAACTAAACAATCTTCTACGTTAAAAAAAAGGTCATTACTCAATGCAGGTCTAGTTGAAGCAGGGTTTTGGGAGGGTCTAGATGAGAGTTGAGCTTAAACCTTAATTAAATGATTTTATGAAAAAACACCATAAAAAAAAAAAAAAAAACGAGATAATTGTTCGTATGTTTTTTTGGACGAAATCAACCCCAGTTCACAATATCATCAATTATATTGACGATATTGTCAACTTTCATGGCAAAAAATGATATTTTGCTCTATCTTCTTCTACCTAATGATGGAAAAAATTATGAAAATCAGTGCATTTTGTTGTCCCAGTGGTCTTCCTTAAGTAGTCTTAGCAATCTCCCTTAGGTGTGTTGGTCACATACTTAGTTTTCTACACATCTATCGCCTCCTTCGCATGTTTTGTGAGTTCGAATTTGAGTGCAAGGTGTTCGGTGAAATTCCTAAATGAGGATTTTCTCTCGAAGTAAGGTTGGAGATGATAAATTTGGATATGCTTTTGTAAACATTATGAGTTTAAAGCTATTTGTTTGGAAAAACTTCTTAGGTTTTGATATTTATGAGGGCAATCTTTGCGTAGTGAAAGTAACGTTTTCACCTAGGTACTGTATTATTTGTATAGAATTTTAAATCCCAAGATTGCCTATTGTTCCCCTAATTCGGAATCTTTAAACCAGCTTTAAGAATGGATTAACTAGTGAATGGATTGAACACACTTTATTATGTGATTTTGTGAAAGACTTATCAAACCTTCTTTGGTACATTCATAACTCTTTTCAAATTTTCTTCATTTATTTGGAATGGATGTTCATTTTCCGCTAAATTTCAATATCATCCCCTCCAAACTTAAGACAATTAGGTATGAAAACCATCGAAGAAGAAGAAAAGTTACATTATGCTGACGATATTGTCACTGGATTACTAATATCATCAACTAGAATAAATTTCGTCCAAAAATAAGTACGAACAATCATCTCGTCATTTTATAATTTTTCTTCATAAAACTATTTAATTATGATTTAAACTTAATTTTTTCGTAAAAATTCCGAAGAATAAATATACCAACTGTATACATAGGATATACATATCACGCAACTCAGTGACTCACCCATGTCTTGAGCACCCATGAAGGGATATTTAATATTTTGTGGGGAAAGAAATATAGATTGGATGGACAATTAGACCTGTTCGAAAACTAGTTTAGTTCTCCATTTCATTAATTCAGATAATTTGTTTTCAAATTTGAGAATCATTGCCAATCCATCCCATCTAGACGCTTTCAGGACCCTGTTTCAGTAAAACAATGCAAGATGGCAAGATATATTGCAAGATGAATGGCAACTGAAAAAAGTGTGATCATGTTAGGCTGTTAGCATATAAACCAAACAGTACTTTAAGATGTTGGCCTTGCAGCTCAGATGGTAAAGATCGGTACGTACTGGTATGTGGATGTCATAGCATGGGTGGTATGAGCTATCATATCCATCACTATCAGATCCTTTTTCCTACTGTGGTTTTTTCCCTACTGTGGGTGGGTGGGTGTCCAATATAAGAGAATGTACGTAATTTAAAATGGTTTGTAGTACACAGCTCCTACAATATGCAGGGGAAGGTTACACATTCAAAGGAACTAGAAGAAAGAGAAGACCAGAATGAAGTGGTGTGGAAAGACGTGATGGATTGTGGTGTCACACACAACAACAAATAGGGTTGAACGGAAAAGTAAGACTCACAAAGCTGATGGGTATAATGTTCATGTGATGATGGTCGATAATATATTACGATACAACATAACTCAATGTTACACAAGTGTGATATCTAATATGCATGGCTTATGATTTGTATGATTATATAGGATACTGAAAAAAAGCCATATCGGGAATATAAAGGGAGACTGTTGCCGCCTCACTCCCACCCCTCCTACCAGGGATCAATCCCTGGTGGGAGGTTTGATTTCCTCCCTCCTGGCCAGTGGGCCACAAGCAAAAAAAAAAAAAAAAGCCATATCATATGACGTCCAAGAAATATTAAATATCTCAGTTGTTGAAGGAACAGTAGTGTGTACACGATTAATAATTTATAACCTTCACTGTACACTAACGGCCTCTTTGTTTGCATTAAAATATGTAGGTGTTGAATCCATAGAAATCATACCATTATTAGTTAAAAAGGAAGATTAAAAGTTAACTTTCAAAAATGAGCATCAAATCATCTTTCCTTTTAGGAAAATAGAATAAAAAAATGGAAAATGAACTACTAGGGTGATGACGACTGGTTTATTCATTTCTCATCTTTTTATTCAATTTCCCTAAAAAAAAAGGTTATTTGATGCTCATTTTTAAAAATTCACATTTGATCTTCATTTTTGATTATTTATGGTAAGAATTCTATATTTCTATGTATTCAATTCATATGTATTGTAATGCAAACAAATAGGCCCCAAAGTCAAAAGCATATCAGAAACCTAATGTCCTCGTCTAAAAGGGGAACTTATTTCCATATCAAGATAAATCATGCATTCGAATAAATTCTTCAAAAGGCGCCTGCTTTTGCAGCCAAGTGTCTATTACTAATGTGCCACAAATTTTAAAACCAAGTAGCTGACATTTAGTATCAGTTAAGATCCACATCACCAAGATGCCAAGCAGTCTGAACTGCTACACTTCACTAGAAACTGCAATACACCAATATGATATCCAATGCAGAGTAGAAAGCAAACAAATTCTTTTTTACTTTTTTTTTGGCTACTTGAACCCCGTTTCGCCTATCAGATATACAGAAAAAAATATTTAAAAAAATGCAAAAGACACCTCTCATAGAGGAATTAATTTATACTGCTGCTACAATGTCCAAGGAACTAACAAGAAAAGAAGAGATACATCTTATAGCATTGTCCAAAGGACCCTCCAGGAGTAAGATCACACAGAAGGAAAGAACTTATTAAGATTGTAAGGCAGGGAGTAGAATTCCTCACTTCTAGTATCACTCTTAAATGAACGGAACTTATCCCACCAATGATAGCCTCTGTCCTTCCTCGTCGCACTGTGCCCCCGATGAAGGGTATTGTCCAAAAAGAATGCCACCAAGCCCGCAACAAATGCTTCCGAAGAGAATGGAACATTGATGATATCGTTAAACTGAAAAACAAGTGAGAGTCCTCAACCAAATGTAGGATCCAATTGAGTTAAAGCACCAGATGTTCATCCACGAAAAAGAAAAAAACAATAAAATTCTACAGATCATAAAGCCCGCACTCTGTACGTTAGTTTCTACCATTTAGTGACCCCTATTGTTCATATGGCCAGGAATGCCGCATGGGGGATTGCATGACTAAGTCTGGCTTGTAAAAATGCAAATGGAAGTTGTTTTTTTTTTTCCTTTAAATAAAAAGCAAGCAGTCCAAGTGCTTAATGGTGAAAGAAAACCACCAAACTGATGACTGAGACCATCAATCCATCTTTCCTGTCCATTGGGGGGGGGGGGGGGACCAAAAGCTCCCAGCTTTATGGAACTAAACCGTGATTTCTTCCAGAGCATGCATTGTATAATACCTAGTTATTTGAATCAAGTAGAAAATGGAAAAGAATAAGTGTTCCATGCATACCCATCTTGCACTAGTGTGAACTGGACCATAACCAGCAACTACTGTGTACTCATTGAAGTACTGCGGCACTGATAGGCCCATGAAAACAGAGAACCCTAAGATGAATTTTGTTCTGAAGCTGTTGAGATTGCAGAACTGAAGGAAACTGAGACCCACTGCGCCTGTTCATGCACAGTAAAGAAACAAAAATGAAGCAATCGTTGAGTTGAACCTCAAATCAACAGAAGTTTCACGAGAAGTAGATGAACCTTTTTTTTTCTTTTTAATTGTGTACTATACATACCCACATAGGCAAAAAAGAGGCAATATAGTGCTGCAACAATTGGTGCTGGAATGGAAGCAAATATGGCTCCAAATTTTCCTGAAGCATCATTAATAAATGAGTAACAGCAGAATCTAAACAGGAAATGAAAAATCAAGTAATCAATTCAGAAAGCTCAACATCCTGTTTCCAAGGCCAAATTGTTATATCAAACCTCAGGAGCAAACTGTTACCCAGACAAATTATAAAATATATATATATATATATATAAATTATCAAACCTCGTGTTTGGTCCATTTGGATGGACCAAAGGTGGGCCCCACAAGCATGAGCTTACGAAATTTTATCCTAAGCTCGAGCTTAGGAGAGCCTTGCTCTATATATATATTATATATATATATAGAGAGAGAGAGAGAGAGAGAGAGAAAGCAAGGATATGGTTTACAATAACGAAGTACTAGCGGTCCTCTAAATCATACATAAAACCCTATTTGTGTATTGATTTGGCATGCTTTCTAAATCCAAACAATTAATACAGGTTCGACATGAGAAATTCTGGTGCCTACATCTCAAAGCAAGGGGAGCCAATAAATAGGAGTACCAAAGGAAGAACAATGAGCCAACCAGACCTTAATACAATGCAGTCCTCTGCAAAGACCACTGGCAACCATCACCAATCAAGGCACAGGGCTTGATAAGAAGGCTTCACTGTGGATTAATTAGGTTAATAATAATGATGATGATAATGATGGCGATGATAATGATAATAATCAAAGCCTCGTCCCAACTATGTTCGGGTCAGCTTATAATAATAATAGTAATAGTAGTACTAATAATATAATAATAATCATAATAATCACCCATAGATTTAACCGCCCTAAGGATTTCACCAGAATAAACTCAGCGTAATCCAACCCAATGATTGAAAAAAACTGTGATCTAAACCAGTGTATTGATAGGGGGTGTGACTTTTATTGCTTCAAATATTTTAGAGAAAGACCAATGATATGAAGACCACATAGAGGATAAAATTATTGAGCTTTTCATCTTGTGCGTGTGCCCTCTTTCTTGGCCAATGAAATTCACCCAAATTTCATGCCATTCAATGTAAGAAGGTTCATACAGCATATTTACTGAAAAGGTAGGGGCATTTTGGAAAGAGCAAAACTTGTTTCTCAACAAATCCGAATTCTTCTTCAACCATTCCACTTTGGTAGTGCTTTCTTTCATACATGCCTCATGATCTGATTTTAGATAAATGTATGATGCTTTACACATGATCCACCTACTAAAAATCCAAACCACTCAAAACTAATACCTCTCTCTTTTATGGGATGTGAGAACATTTTCATCTCAATATCTTTTCCTTTTACCATAAGATTGATCATATATAATATTCTTAAATAAAAAATGACAAAAAAAAAAACATGTATTTTTAGCAAAATCAATCTGATGATGGGCCTGTCTCCTATCATATCAAAATTTTGTGAGAGCCCATATATGGAGGGGGCATTTATTTTATGTGGTTTGTGGGCTCCCAGGCTTTCTATAGCAAACATATTCTAGGCATGCATCGCGGAGAATGGAAAGGGGGCTAAAATCAGAAGATAACTAGCTCCTTTCTGAAAACATAAAAAGTAGGAAAAGTAAGCTAAAGGGTCATTTGCTCTTTTTCTCCACTTATTCTGAAAGGGGGGTTTGGCTTGTAGAGATAGATAGATAGATAGTAGATAGAGAGAGATAGATAGATAGATAGATAGATAGAGAGATAGATAGATAGATAGATAGATAGATAGATAGATAGATAGAGAGAGAGAGAGAGAGAGAGAGAGAGAGAGAGATAGAGAGAGAGAGAGAGAGAGAGAGAGAGAGAGAGAGAGAGAGAGAGAGAGGCGCGCCCGAGAGGAGAGAGAGAGAGGAGTTTTCTAAAAACTTTTTGGGAGAATTGTGAACTATAGTACCCCTTATGATGTATCATATTGGATTTCTTAAACTTTTTGGGAGAATTGTGAACTATAGTACACCTTATGATGTATCATATTGGAAGTTATAAATTTTCCAGAGGAGCATTAGTTTGCGACTTGGTTTCTTGACAATCATTCACAGAAGTCCATATATGCATTGCTTAAATAAGTTGCTCATATAAGCAGGCTGATGAGCTCACCAAGAACAGAAAAGAACAGCATGAATCCAGCTGATATTTGCACAACCCTTCTGCTGCCAAACACGTGTCAGATCTAACAAGCCAGCAGTTTCACTGAATGAGAATGAATTAGCAACATATCAGCTTATTGAATCGGTATCTGATTGGTAATCAATATGGCCAGCTCATGAAGAAAGCGCAACAAACTCATAAAAGAAAGCAATTTCCCATGAATTTCTTACACAGATACTGTGGAACCATTTACTGTACCAAACAGGCCATCCAACAATATACCTATTCCCTGAAAGAGAAAAAGAAAAAGACAAAACATCATCCAATGATATGGCCATCAGAAACCAACATTCAGGAAGTCATGCAAAGCACAAGTCAGTAAAATTTCTACCACCTGCCAACCGACGCCTCGGCTCAGAATAGAAGGTGGCAATGGCGTTGCACTTGCATACCTTGACACAGCAATGAAAGTGCCAGTGGACTGTATTATCACAGGGAAAACAAAATTTAGGCATAAGAATATCCTGTCAGCCATCATCATAATCTACAGTAACTTACTAGATGCAGAGAATTATAGAAAGACATTGTATGTTAGAGTTCTACAAAAAAAAATACAACGGTTTGGAAAATTATCAACATCAGCCGGCAAGGGTTTGAGTCCATAAAAAAAAGGCATGAAGATCAGACTGACCTCTACAAGAGCAACAAATGAAGCAGCCATCATGGCAAAAGCTTCGCCTGCATCAAACGTAGGTGCTCCCCATTGAAATGGATATGGCACTCTTATCCTGCACTCACCCATGAAACACATTCCAAAAATGTTCAACCTTATGATTCATGGTGTAATGCTTATGGCAGTTCTTATTTAGTGAATCAACCAATTTAATCATAAAGAAGTACAGTGAACCATCAACCGAACAGTTTAGATTGGGATATGGGTTTTTTTTTAAATAATTGATACCCATGCATGAGAGAGAGAGAGAGAGAGAGAGAGAGAGAGAGAGGTTGGCTTTGGTTCCATTGGAGCATTTCCAATCACATGAAATTATGGCTGTATGCGGAGACAAATCCACTCATCTGGGCTCAGGCGAGCTCCATTAACTCACATGTGCAGCTTGGCCTAGGGCATGTTGATGCACATAGAATCAAGCTGTGTTAGAATCAACAATCAGATCAGTCCCCAAGGTTGATGGTCCCACACAATTACCTAGTTTGCTGATAAGGCCTTTTTAACTGCAAACCCTTCGTTTCAAACAATTCGTAGTTCAATTCAGAATTTTCTCATAAATTCTATTGATGAGTTCCATAAATTCACCAGTGGAGCCAACCTAAGAAATCCAATCTCCTCAAAAGAAATGCCGCTCTAGTCCACATATAACTTCAGTTATAGTTGGCCCACCTTAAGATTATTCACTTGTAGAACACAAGATTTTACTCTTTAAATTTTAATCACCAATTATACAAACACAACTCTTACTGGAGTGAAATATGGTCCAAAATTAATATAAGGGAAGTCATTTTGAGCAATTTGAACTTCAAATATAAGCCCTAATGACTGAAGTGTGATAAGCTTTATGCTAGCTGTCAACCTACCAGTAGCAGAGTTGCATCAGGTAGGTCGACAGCTGGCAAAACAGAATTCATGTAGCTGACCCCAAAATAGCTAGGACAAGGCTATGGTGATGATAATGTGAGCCCTAGTGATAGATTTGACTTGGATAAATTAGTTTATGAAAATTGTCGAATTTGAAATCCAAATCAGACGAATCAAAAAGCAAATAAAATGAACTCACCCTAACAAATTTTAGTATCAATTTTAGCCACGTTAAAAATTGCAAACTCAAATGCAGATTGGACAAACCGCAAATTAGTAATTATGGTGTCACACCCAGTTTCACACAGAAAGCACAATCATAAAATCTTCATAAAGAAGGCATTAGTACTGTCATCAAATTCCAAAAGAAAACTCTTCAAAAACTGTATTGGCCAATTGCCTGACACCAATATTTAAAGTGAGATAATTGTTATCAAAATCCTACGATTTGTATCCCAAACCCCGATTCGTATTCTGAATCCTAAGGAAAATGATTTCTATCTATTCAACAAATTCCATATACAGATGAATCTTAAGATTCAAGTGTGAATCTTACTATTTGATACACGTTTCATCGAATCGTACAAGAATAACTACAAGTCTACAACCAATAAGTTAATATTAATAATACTTTACCTTTTTCTCTATTTTTTCTTTCTTTCAGCATTTTTACTTTTAAAAGGTTATTAGTAGTTAAAAAATGAGTTTTTGAGTCTTTGGGGAGGTTTTAGATATCAATAAATAATATGCATTTGATTAAATCATTCGACTATACATATGGAGCATCTTTAAATCTTCTTTTTTCAATTCCTTTTTTGTTTTTATTCATGAACACTTTCTTAAGTTCAAGAGATATCCTCCTGTGTAAGACTGATGGTTTAGATTTTATTTTTATGTTTATAATATTTTAATTTAAAGATAAAAAATAAATATATATTAATACATTAAATTTATTCAACTATTTGCACATATCATTTATTATAAATTAATATATGTCATGATGTTCTTCATATGATTGTATGATAGACTTATTTGTCATTGTATTTAACTAATACGAATATGAAAATAGATGGATTATGAATAACTACTTTTTCTTTTTTCTATTTAATTTTAATTTATGTTTTATTTTTATTAGAAGAATAAGAAAATCCTACAATTCACCATTTGATTCGATTCAGGGTAAGAACAATTTGCGATACAATTCTGATTTTCAATTCCATGAACATAACCTCTTGCTAATTTTATATCAAAACTCAAAAGGTTTTAGAAAAATCCTTAATGAAACACATAATGAACAAGGAAATTAAGCCCTTAACCCTAAATAATAGGTAGCCATCAAAGAGGCCGAACAATTTCGGAGACTCAGAAAAGGAATCAAGCTGAATGTGGGATTTTGCTTCCTTTTTGCAGGCATTTTTTGGCATTGACATGGAAGTGGATCCCAACAGATCTCATGGAGATCCTGGTTTCCTTTTGCACCATTCTCCTCGGGTTGGATGAAACTCAACATCGAGTTTGTAGGCTTTCGACATGTTGGGATGTCCCACATCCCACATCGCCCAAGTCCTGAGTTGGACAGGGGCTCATATACCTGTTTGGGCCTTCCACCTATCAGCTTAAGCTTTTGGGTTGGTACATGGTATCAAAGCAATTCTGATCCCGTCGTTCTTGTATAGCCCACGTCGTTCTTGTGTATCTTATATGGCCTTCCACCTATCAGCTTAAGCTTTTGGGTTGGTACAAGGTATCTTACATGAAATCTATTGGGCCTGCACATGAGGGGGAGTATTGGGAAGTTCCACATCCCACATTGCCCAAGTCCTGAGTTGGACAGGGGTTCATATACCCGTTTGGGCCTTCCACCTATCAACTTAAGCTTTTGGGGTTAGTACATTGTACCTTACACGAAAGAGCAAACACCAACCAGACAGTAATGAGATCTTGCAACTAATTTCTTCCTCCCAACCTTCCCAATCAAATATGAGTAATAATAAGATCTTCTATCCAACTAGTGGAGAGTGTCCTAGTCTAGATACTAACAAACAGTAGGATTGTTCTTTAGATGTGGATGAATGCTTGGATTGTCTTGTACCACTGGATCATTTGCATAGTATCGGATAAAATCAACTTTGATCAATTATCTAGGCTTGTAGATTTTATCTCAATAAAACTGATTTGGCTGCTTCACTGATTGATATGATTTGATATCTACATATGACGGCGTTTTTTCCCTGGATTTGTATCACATTCTATCGTAGGCGGCCACAGATCCAAATCACAACTAGAATCCAGCTCCAAAAGTTCTACCCTATTGATATATTCATACCTAGTTTGTAGAAAATATTCCACCCTTCCATTAAATTCTTTTTGCCACTTCATTGAAATTCGCCGCAAATGGACTTCTCCGAACGTTGTTGCCAAAAATACCTGGAGTTACGCACATGATAATGGTCACCTCAATCAACATCCCTTTGTGGACCACCGCAAAAATTCATGACAATATTCTCCATGAAGATCTCTTTGATATCCATAGTTCCGCTCCTCTCACTGATTGGGTTGTGATTCAGGCACTAGGCGACTTGACAGAGTGGGCTACCCATAAAGATTGTTCTTGAAATAGCAAACATCTGCCGAGTCACCACTATCCAAGGCATTACAATTTTCTCTATTTTTTTTCTCCTCCCCTTTTATTTTTACGAGTCAAACTCCAGCCCGAGGGTAAGAACTTGTTCTGATCTCAGTTGGTAAGAACTTACTCTGATATCGGTTAAGGTACATTGATCCAACCGGGTCAATATTTGGTTAGCTCAAGTTGATTACATTCAGCCCAAAGGTTCAATAAACCCACAATAACAAGCCCATAATTAAGTCTTAATCTTCCAAGTTAACGGAGAAGCCAACAACTAGATTTTACTTGAATCACCCTGAATCTACCAGTGTTAAGTTCATCCTGTCAAATGAGCTGTACACACCTAATTAGTCTGAGAGGACAGAGTCAACTATACAAGATTATATGATAGATTTTAGGATCAATTATCCTCTGTATATATATTGTTTCCTAGAATAGATTTCCAGCATCTATAAATAATGTATTCCTACATTATACTAAAACAATATAAAACATATGATTTTTCTCCCATTCTTTAGAAACTGCATTAGTCTCTACGCTTCACCACATCCTTGATGCAGAACAGTCATATAACAGTTGGACTATTCACAGGGTCGGTAGATCTCCTAGTAACCACAAGACGTTAGTAAGAAAGACCAAGAAACTGTCACTCACCTTTCAGATGATAACAAGAAGACCAATCAAACTGCCACCATGGACATCCACACAGTCAGTACAACATAAAAGCAGTAAGGTGATTGAGTGACAGAATAGAGTTAAGAGTCGGAGGGTTGATGAGTCTAACACCTAGTACCACATACAAAAAATAAACATAAAATCTTCACAAAGAGGTCATTCATGCATTCATTAAATTTTCAAAGAAAACTCAGTGAAAACTGTTTTGGCCAATTGCCTTACACAAGTATTTAAATTTAATCCAAAAATAAACATAAAGTCCTGCTAATCTTATACCAAAAAAGGGTAAAATCCCATCTCTAGTCTTAAAGAATCCTAAATGAAACACATAAAGAAAAAGACAATAAAGTCCTAAATAATAGGTACCATTAAAGAGCATTAACAATTTAGGAAAGTTGTACAAGCCTTTGTTATGGACATAACCAATACGCCAAAAGCACCGGGACTAATGGAATGCATCAAATCAAGCGCTGTAACTACTTAGTACCATAACAAACTACCACGCTCCCACAACCGCCCTCAGCGGCTCTCAATCTAGTAGGGAGGTAGCCTTTTTTTTCCCTCTTGAGATGGCTCATACTCTGCTTCAAGTAGCCCTCTCCGTAATGGCTCTTACTCTCACTCTACTCTAGGTAGCCCTTTCCATGACTCAAACTCGACTTGTGGAGGCTGGCTCAAATATCAAATGTTATGGACCTAACCAGCATGCCAAAAGCCCCAGGACTAATGGAACACGTCAAATCAATCCCTATGACCATTTAAGACTGTTTAACACCTTTCTTTGGCTTTGACGTGCAAGTGGGCCCCATTTGATCTCATGAACGTGGTTTCCCATTGAATTGCCAGTTCAAGGTCATCTCGGCTCGATTAAGTTGATATATATAAAATGTATAAACATGCCCAGCCCACTCTCTCTCTCTCTCTCTCTCTCTCTCTCTCTCTCTCTCTCTCTCTCTCTCTCTCTCTCTCTCTCTCTCTCTCTCTCTCTCTCTCTCTCTCTCTCTCTCTCAAAGAAATGATTCAGTGCATACCTTGCACACACATCTTATGGTGGACCCGGCCCACTTTATTACCAATCCCAATGGGCCACAAACAACCCAAACCCCGTACCTCACACACATCTTATGGTGGACTCCACCTAGTGGGGCCCACCTGATTACCAATCTGAATGGGCCCCAACCCCCCCCCCCCCTCCCCCCCCTCCCCCTTGCTCTCACAAATGTCACCAGATCCTATGGGTATGCAGTTTGCACCAATCTGTTGGGACAGGACCATTGGATCAAGGGTCAAAAAAAAAATTTGAAATTAAAAACATGGATCAAAGGTTTACGACAATCTGATGGGCCTGAAATTTTATGCAGAGGTAGGGCCCATTTAGCGTCTTTGGATCCCCCACCTTACCCTTGATTGGTGGGGCCCCAGGTGGGCCCTACAATGAGGTAAGCAGGTCATCAGCCCTATATAAATATATAACTCTATGAATGAAGAAAAAAGCCAAGAACAGGCCCAACGCTGAAGCTCGGCTCGTTTATAATCAAGCTTGAGCATGCCTCCTCAAGCTTGACTCCAGCTCAGGCCAAGGTCAAGCCATGGATTAGGTAGTAGAGCACAAAATTGAGCTCAGCTCTGTGAATTGTAAAGAAAACAGAAACAACAGGTATTGAAAGAAGAAATGTTGAAGGATCTAGGTGAACGCAAGATCTCTTTCTAATGACGCCTTTCCTTTAATTACAAACACCCAGATTACAGAAAATATGAAAATAAATTACAATAGAATACAGCAAGATAAGCAGAAAAACTATTGTGGCCTGTGGTGTACAATAAATTGTAATCGCCATGTCACCTTTTTGGTAGAGGAGCGCACGAATTACTGTTCCTTCAATGAAACCGCCCACCCCAAAGAAAAAACATGAGATTTGATAAAGAAGCCACCAAGTTAATCGATGAAGGGGGATGAAAGACGAATGAATAGTCCCAATACGAAGATATTGGCGCAAAAATGACAATGCATATCTATAAGTTTGGTTCACTCATTAAAGACAAATGCAATCTAAATGGCACTCTTCTTATCATGAAATAGTGATGTTAGATAACATTAGTCCCCAGATCAGCAAGCACCAGAGTGAAACTATCACAACTGAGAAGGGACTAAGGCTTGATAATATGCCTTGCAAAGGAGCAAGAAAACCGCATATTGCTTCTTACTTCTCTACGAGATGACAGATGGCCTGAGAAAAATGCAGAACCCAGTAACAGATTACCTCTTACTGACATTGTTGGCCAATCAAAAATCAGAAAAGGCTTGAGGATGTAGGAGCTTACTGGAAGAGCGATAAAGAGCCATATTCATACTGCACTGAAGGTAGCAAAAATATGACGAATTGCAACACAATGCACAGGTGCGGGATAGCAACAAATTGGATTAATATATAAACAGAGTATATAATGTTTGGATGAGTAACGGTAAGGTGGACAACACTGCTAACAACTTTTCAACATTGAGTAGGACTGTCAAGAATAACTACATGACTAGTTTTAAGTTTAACATACAGCTCAAGTGGAGACACAACAGCTTTGGAATCAATAAGGTCAATAATATCGTACTTTGGCTCGATTAGAGAAAGTTTCTTGGAGTAATTGCCCTGTGCTACATTTTATCTTCCACTCCAACCAATATCGTCATACAAGATTAGATTGCACGTACAGTTAGACCAAGTAATCCAAGGCATCTTTTGGTTGCTTAAACTATGTCAACTGGTTTCCTGTATAGGGGTATTATTATTTTTTTAATGGTATCATAACTCGAACCACCACATCAAGGTTGCAATTGTGAGCCCCTTCTACTATGCCACATGCTCTTGTCAGTGGACTAAATTGGAGGTCCAAGAATTAACTTTTCAAATTCCAACAGGTGATTACTATTCTTCACATTTAGAATATTTTTCATCAGAAATTTCCAACTTTTCCAGTAATACATTTCATGGATTTTGGCCTTCCAAGAAATTTTGCATTTGGGAAGACCAATAAGAACAGTAGTTCCCATCTAAAATTACTGTTGGTCCACCGTTTCAGCCGGAATTCCCGATTTTAAAGAAGCCGATTGGGATCAGCAAAAGAAGAAAAGGAAATAGTCACAAAATAAGGCATGTTAGACAAGCACAGTCAGCCTAAAAAGATGATTCAGATACTAAAAATAAATCCTGATCAGAAAAATAATTTTTTTGGAGATAAAGACCAAAAAATCAACCCTTCTTAAATAAGAATAGGTTTTACCAGGTTCAGATCCAAGATTTTGTACAGTAGAGGTGCTGAAAAATGGAAACTACAAGAGGCCATAAATACCTCAGATGCTTCCAGAAATTCCAGAAAAATAATGATGATGTTGAGAATATACAAACGGGCCAGATTGAATATAAGAGACACGTCTTTGCTCAGAGACACCAGATTTTCGTCAATCCAATACAGTGAAACTGGCAATCAGATTTGAAGAGAATCAATAGTAGTTTTTCAGAACTGTAAATCCTTGCTGTGACATATCCCATTCACACCATGATCATGAAGTGGGCCTCACAATCTTGATACCCTACTTGTGTGCAGATTTTCAAAAGAGACTTGGAAAATTCTTCAATACGGCTCTGATGCCAAATGAATTGCAAAGAAAACCAAAAGAAATTCTGTGGATATGATCCAGGTGATCACACGTATATTGATGTCCTCCCCTCAAATGATTGTTATGAACAGTTAATCTAGAATCTAAATTACAAAAAAGAGAAGAAAATTTTACAAAAGATTACAAGAAGCACAAAACCTGTTATTTGAAGTATACAATTAACTGTGACTTCTCCCTGTCACTTTTTGGTAGTCTGGAGGAGCACATCAATTGCTGTGCTCTTCACAAGCTCAGCTCAGCTGGGGTATGAGATATAAATCTTGCCTGAAAGACTAGACATTCATTTTTATCTGACATACGCAAATTACTTAAAGATAGACTCAAGTAGCAATAAACCATCATTACCAGGGAGCAGCTCCAACAAGTCCAGCTTTATCGGTCCGGCAGCTCTGTTGAGTCTTCGGTGGTCTACCATTATATGCTCCACCAACAGTGAGGACATGTGCATAAATCCACACAATTGCAATAGAAAATATAACAGCAAACCGATCAAAGATGCCCGCTCTAGAGCGCATAGCATGAGGTATGTACTGCGAACAAGGATCAATCAAAGACATCATCAGATGTAATAAAAATCAGGGAACACTGAACATTTTCCATTGCAAAAACAAGATCATCACATAATTGACCGCTCTCAATGATTCTAAGACAGGATAATGCCATTTGACATTTGGCTCAACAACAACTATCATTCAAGATACTGTGAATTAAAGCTCCTCACCTGAGATAAGACGATCAGGATTATCAACTCTGGAAGCCCAATTTCAATACATTTTGCAACCTATACAACCAACACAGACTATTCAGATACAGCACATTAAATGGATAGGGATCTCCTAGGAACACTAATGAAAAATCAGGGAATTTTTTCTCCTTGTAGTGGAGAAATCAGTTTTCCTGATAGCCTCTTTCCATGCCTATTTCCAGGTGTTTCCACATGCAGGTGTGGCAAATGTGAGTTCAGATTCTCCTGGCACTTGATAGACAGATTTGGACCCACTAAAGAAATAGGACGACGTAAGAAGGTGGGACCCACTGGTCCTACAAGTTTCAAGGGTGGTTTTGCAGATAAGCCATCTACCAAAAAATCAGATACATCAAACAATGCTAATGGTTGAGACCATGTAATGGACGGTTGGTAGACAATCATACATTTAAAAAGCTTGGATCAGATTGGTGGCAATGTTTGATGTAGAGAGAGGATCAGGACTAAGCAAGCATGCGCAATAAGCCATACAAAGGAGAAACCAACTCTTTTGGACTCCTAACATAGTATCATGCTGGTCCATTCATCTCCATGTGTATAATCATTGGAAAAGATCTTTCAACTATCCATAATCCATAAATTTTGCACGACCACTTATTTTTTGCAACAGCATCATCTCTATAGTAGGGTCAACTTAGAGGTGAAACAGATGTTGTACATGTGTACCATCATAGCATGTGAAGTTACATGCATGAATCTCAAATTTGAATTTCTTCGTCTAGTAGTGAAGAGAAAAATAAACACCATTAAATTGTAGGAGAAAGAACTTAGAAGGTCAATCCACTCCACCAAAACACTAACCAAATAACACAGACTAACACACGGAATCAAATCCATATCAGCCCCAAGTCAACTCAGTCAATTTGTACCAGTGCTAGTACAAACCAAGAGGATATGACTCATGCAACTCAGTGGTGCACTGGCATTTGAAACTAGGTTAATTCTGTGCATTACCAATGCACTAATAGCTCTAACCCAAAGCAACTAGTGATGCTCACCCCAGGGAAACCAAACTCATACAGCCCAAACCCAGCAAGAGCTACCAGAGGGACTGAAGAGAGTGGACTTAAGAACCTGCACAGGTACAAATACTCAAAATTATAAGCAATTGATGAACATCATCACTAAAGATGCCAGTGAATTCACATTGACTTAAATTAAAACCAACCTCGTAACATTGCGCCACAGGCCACTGAAGCCGATGATTATCTGAAGAGTTGATGCGACAATCAGGGCACCCTGGATTCCACGCATTATTCGCTTGAATTTCTGCGCATTGTCAGGAAACCAAATCCCATAATCAGAAACAATTTAACTCCACAAAATTAGGAGTAGAGAAGTAAAAGCCCAATTGCATACTTCATGAGGATCAACAATATTGCTGTATCGACCAGCTAGTATTATTGAAATGGTTGGAGCCACGAAGGTATAGGAGCCACCAATGACAGCAGGCAAACGGGTGCCGAAAAATGTCTGGAAGAGTGTGTTCAAACCTGCTACGAACAACAATGTCTGGATTACCCTGGCT
The DNA here is from genome assembly GCA_012931725.1 of Litsea cubeba. NCBI lineage: Eukaryota > Viridiplantae > Streptophyta > Magnoliopsida > Laurales > Lauraceae > Litsea > Litsea cubeba. The sequence goes on from CM022948.1 coordinate 63,747,647, forward strand.
TTCTCTTCCTACAAAAAAAAAAGACTCAAAATTAAGCTCCATGGATAAGTAAATGGAAGGAACAGCATCCTTCATGGATCTGACAAGCATATATATAGAAAGAACAAATTTGAAAGCTATTTGGAGATTGTGGAGACTTACGTTTCCTCCTCCCATCTGGGGTACAAGAGAAGTTGGGATGAGGACAGTGGTGCCTAGCATGACCAGGTAATGTTGGAAACCAAGGAGAATTGCCTCAGCTGCATCAAAAGTCCCCAAAAGAATAGTAGATTTACAGAATATTCATCAGATAATTAAGGGATGGTTGTGATGAAAAAAAAAAAGTAAAAAACTCAAGGATCTCAATGAGTTAAACCAAGAAGCTTTTAAATTAAGAAGTTTGTGACAAATGCAAGAGACTCAGTATATGCATCTAGAGAGAGAGAGGCAGAGGGAGTGAAGAAGAGGAGAAGATTTACAGAAAATCCATCTGGTGAATATGGAATTGGTTGTGACAAAAACAGTTAAATACTCAGAGGGTGTCACCAAGATAAACCAAGAAGCTTTGAAATCAAGAGGTTAGAAATAAAATCCAAGTGGGTTTGAAACAAAAGAGAAATGGGTTAAGCTGCACTTATTAAAAAAAAAAAAAGAAGAGAGTTTAAAGAAATCAATCTTGTAAATTGTGACAAAAACAGTTAAAACTCAAGGTTCACAAGCAAAACCTAGAAGCATTGGAATCAAGAGGCCAGGATTGAAATGCAAGTTGATTTCCAACAGAATAAATAAAGAATAAAGGGCAACCTCACAAGATCGTCCTCCAAATATTAAGAAAAAGTCCAAAAAAGAAAGGAGATAAAAATGAAGTTTGAGAGAAACCCAAAACCCTCTGAAACTAAATATACATAGGAAACCGGTTCCATGATAAAAGCTTCTAAGAGAGGAAAAAATCCAATGGTTTCAGTGACAAAAGAAATCCCATAAGAAATTTAATCAGAACCATCAGCAAAACAGTAAACAAATCCAAAACAATACAATGTCAGAAGAACTGAAAAAAAAATCACTATTAGTACCTAAAATGTAACTTTGTTTTTTAGAAGAAGAGAAGTGAAAGTACTCACGCCATGGAGGGGGGCTAGTGATGCAGTAAGAAATGTTAGGAAGCTGATCCTTCACTGGGTGTGGTTGCAGTTCATCTGCCTTCGGCGCTGGCGCCTGTCCTGCAGCCATTCCTTCTTCTTCTCTACAGAACACCCAAAAATCTCCTCAAAACACACACACACACAACCAAAATCCCTCAAAACCCACCAAAAAAACTCCACTCTTTCTCTTCAAAAAGCAAAAACCCAAATCACCCCAGTTCTCAAAAATACAAATCCTCAAAAACCCAGAAACCAAATGTTTGTATAGATCAGTTAACACTGAAAACACCCCGGCAAATGTGACCCCAGAAGAAAAACCCACAAGAAAGTGAAGGAAAAGAAGCCCGAAGTGCCCAAATAGAGCTTAAAAACAGAAATCCCTCTGTACAAAGGGAATCTTCTTGTCCTTCTTTTTCTCTCTCTCTCCTACTGCTTTTTTTTATAAATTCTCAATGGTGTATGGTAGAGAGATAAAGATGAGTGAACCTCCACCACCTCTTCCTCTTCACACTCCCTACAGAAAAACAGAAGAAACAACAAAACAACAGAAAATCTCTCTCTCTCTCTCTCTCTCAAATGCTACAATGCAATTGAAATGCAAATCTACTCTGATGATACAAAATAATGCAGTAACAGCTGTTTTGGGAAAGCTGTTTACTGAGAAGTGAGAATGAGAAGAAAAGTGAGAAAAAGAGTGCCGACACATACCCTTTTTCCCACACTGCCTGTCTTGCAAAGCAATCCCACTCTGTTAGTACTGTAATCTCAGGACCACCTGAAATGCTGGCACCATCAAGGGGGTGGGCCACCCCAGAAGTGTAGGATCGACTGAGGAAAAGGCTTTTAGATGATGCCACATTGACTCTGCTGCAGCTGAGAAAGTGGAAAATGTAGGTGAGATCTGGGCCCTTCATTTGAGTGAGTCCCACTTCTTCAGTACTCCTCTTTTAGGGGGTGATCAGGTACAGAACCTGTACTTTTTTTTTAAATTACCTGAGGCCCCGCCAATGAAAACGGGTTGGGCAGTTGGTTGGGTCTGTTTATATTGGAACTGGATCCAAACCCATACCTCAACATATGCATGGATCAGGCCCTGATGACCCAAGCCATTACACTAATTTCAATTAGAGTTTTTTATATATACCCCCTAAGGTTTTTTATATATATACTCTCCCTCCCTCAGTGACGTCCGATAAGGCAACTCAAACTTCACTGTGAGAGGGAGGGAGAGGAAGGAAGAGAGAGAACAAAGGGGAAGGGAAGAAGAAGAAGAGGAAAAAGAAGGTGGGGAGGTGGGCCGAGTAGGGGGAGGGGGTCGGGTGACAGAGCAGGGGGAGAGGGAATCGATGGGAGGGAGAGAGAGGGAGATGGAGAGAAAATAAAAGAGGAGAGAGGAAGAGAGGAGGGGAGGGAGGCCGGCCCCGGCCGGCGACTGGGAGGGGGGAGGAGAGAGAGGGAGAAGGGTAGTTTAGGCATTAAAAAGAATTATGTGTGTGGAAAGAGTATTTTTTGTTGTGCCAATAGAAGCTCTCGATCCAAATTCTATAAAGGCCTATGGGTGGAGCAAAGCTTGGACTTAATTAGCAAATGATGCGGAAAATGGATTCATACCCGATTTTTTTTTAATATGGATCGTTGGGGTCTAGTCTCATCATTAGCAGGGACACAAATTTTGATAGTAAGGACACAAGACAAAAAAAAATACCATATTCTCATCTTAAACTAAGATGGCCAAGGATGCTTCAAATTTTCTAATACTCACTTCCTCTATTTTTTTCAAAATACCTAAATGTCATTATAAAAGAGAAGGAAAGGGAGCTAAGGCTCCTAATTAGTTCCATTTAATACGCTCTCTTTTTTAACCTTCTACTTGTAATGCCAAAAGCATGCACCTTGATATCTTAATGTTTGTTTGTATCTAATTGAAAACCTTGGAATTCTAAGAAAATGTATTTATAGAAGCGGGTAAAATTAAAGAAGCAAATGTGAATTAAGATCTATAGGCAGCCATCAAACATCTTCCTTTTTATGGAAAAATGAATACCACTCATCGCCCTAATGAACCAAATCCTAAGAAAGGTAGAATCTCATTTACATCTTCACTTTATATCAAACCCTCTATCTCTTTAATAATCTTTTGTTGAAACGCATTTCACCATGGATTCCTAAGAATTCGATTTTATACAAACAAATGGCCCTAAATAAAATGAAGGTAGGAATTGTTTGTTACAGAGCTAATGCTAATGTGACATATCCCCAACTATAGCTCAACTAGTTAAGGATAAAAGCCTCACTTAAGGGGTGAAAGTGCTCGTGAATTTGAATCAACCAGAGCAGCAAAAAAAAGTTTGAGCCATCTGGAGCAGCAAAAAAAACTGATATGACCCATTACACACATGCCAATAATTGAAAAATAGGAGAACATAAATGAATGGTACAAATGTGTACAAGAAATGGGCCCATTTGATCATCCTAGAGCTTGATTTAAGCGCGCTAAAGTTATACTTTTTCAATCATCTTGCTATTTTTTATTTATTTATTTTACTAACAAGGATGCATATATTAAAGAAACAGATAACAGCGAGGACCCAACAACAAAACAGAAGAAAAGCAAAAAAAGGATCTTGTGAATTTTGTATTTTTGAATAATTAATCAAACGGTAACCATAAGCTTTGTTGGGAGTTAAATTATAATGGACATGAGTCATGGGAACAGTGAGTGTAAGGAGTAGGATTGTTAATTGGTAGACCCACTTCGCTCAGTCCCATGAGCAAAACTATTGAGTACTCTTGAATGCCATGGTTGTTCCTCCAAAATTCAAAATAGGTTTTATACCTGATTTATTTCAATAATCGGCATCGAATTGCAACCCTAGATCTAAGGGAGGCCCATTGACATCCAAAGTCATGTAATGGAAGTAAACAAATAAATACATAAACATTAAACGAGGTGTATTTAAAGTCTTTGATAAGATGGCTAGCAATAGGAGAAAAATACTAGTTAATGACTTAATGTTCTCTTTCATATAATCATCATTTAAAACCTCACTCAAGTGAAGCGATTAGTGGGGCTCACCCATCAAACATCATATTTCTAGAAATGGGCTACAACTTCTTAACAACTAGCAAGAAAGACCCGTGCTAAGCCCGGGTCTAAAAATATTACTAAATTCTTACATCAAATTGCGATCATCTTTGATCGGTTAGGAAAATAAACTAAGATCATTTAAACTTTGTGGCAAACTTAACTAAAAAATTTAATAAAGAGAATTCATTGTGTAAAAAGCAAAAAATTAATATAAAACTTGATAAGAACAAATTCAACCCATGCTGCCCGGGCCGTATTTTGGAGCAGCATGGGTTCAATGTGTTCTTATGTTTATATATTTGTGATTAGTTACGTAAATAAATTTATTTCCCTTATGTGAGGCCCCAACCCTTGTGGGCCATCACTTATATTTGAATTGTTCTAATTATATTATATAATATCTACTTATACTAATTAATAGGGGTTAGTGATGGTAGTTATACTAATATAATCTCATAATTAATAGGGTATTAAGTGTTTAAATGAAGTACTACCAAGTGTCAAAATTTCAGATTTTTCTGAATGAGACAGATGGCAGGACTGATTTTTATTTTATAATATAGATAGATTAATGGTCTAGTCTCTATCTATGTGACTCACCTATACGTAGCTTTAATTAATCATAACCGTGTATATTTACTACCTCCCATAAATTAGCACCTACCCAATTTTGATTCTCACAGTCACAAGTCCTATATTTTCCATTGTATTGATTATGCAAAATTATACACTTTATCCAATTTACAAAAATTGTTTACTTCATAAGCTCTTCAAAATCAAGGCAAAATGATCAGATGACCCCATTTCTTTAAATTGATAAACCATTCATAACCCTTCATCTTTCTTTCTCTATGAGTGGCATGCATCTAGAGATGAACTAGTACAACTGTACAACTATTAATTGCTTTTTAGGTGGGGTCATGTCCTCTAATAAGCAAAAAATTAGCATATTTAAAAGAGCATGTCGCAGCTATTACACAGGAACCATGTAACAAATCTCTAGAACTCCATCGTGGGGCCCGCATGGACATAATTCAACCGTTAAATACGAGTCACATCCCCTCTAGTGTTATATCCTGAAGTTTCAATTCAAAGGGTGGGTGTTCCACCATTCGATTGACACGTGACAAATTGTGATTAAAACCACATTAACAACGATGCCACATCAAAGCCCAGTCATGTTTCCGTCATGTGGTCAATCGGACGGTGGAACACACTCATTCTGAACTAAAACTCCAGCATGTTTCACTAAAAGAGTTGGAAGTCATCTTTAACGGTCTGGATCATCTCTGGAGGGCCCCATGATGGAGTTTCAGGAATATGTTACGTGGTTCTTGTACAGTAGTTGTGATAGAGGAACCTGCGATCCATCTATTACCAAAAATAGTAATTGTCACGTCCCCCGAAGCCGATTAAATAATAAACCGGATCAGGGGAATGAAATTTAGAAACAAATTAAAATTTTGTCCTTTAGGTCCACGGATCGTAAGTCCGTTGTGAGGATATAACATTTCAAGCCTCATTTAGTTTCATAAGCGTGGAATTCATACAACTCTAGGTATATAGAATATCATACAATGAATAATCAATCTTATTTAAAATCAAAGTTGCAGTAGGAACAAATAAAATTAAGCAAAGGAGTTAATTTAATTACAATGGCCAACCCAATAAACAAGGCCATTAAAATAAAACCAAGTCAATGAAGTAAGGTCCAACGAGAGATAATAAATGAAAGAATATAATCTAGTGGAATCCCATGTAAATCTATCTCATGCTGGGATATGATGATGCTACTCTACGTCATCGGCATGCCACTCTCGTTCCTTCTCTGCTGGGGATCTCTTCACCGGCCTGCTCCTCATAGTAGTAGTAACCACCTGAGGTGTCTGCACACCAAGGAACAGAGTCAACGACATGTTGAGCAATAGATAAGCAAAGCATATTAAACATGACATGCATCAAATATAAAGTAACGACAAGTATAATAATCATGTGAATACAAGGATCGAAGCTAGGCATAAAGCAAGAGTAATATATAGAAACAATAACGGAAATCCTAGCAATCATCTAACAATAACCACTATCCACGCAATGCAATACAAGTATCAAGAGGGAGACTCTGAGGATGTCCAAGCCACCTCCTGGGGTACCAGTAACAATCCAAACAAGACTACTGATACCAAAGTCCGACTCCAGTGGGATCCTAGCTCCCGGTCATGGGAATAGCAGCACAGTCCAAGCCCGCTCTCAGCTATTCAACACCATGGACGCCGTCCGATGCCGACTGCACACCCCGACGACCGAGTAACCGGCCCGTCAATAAAATCCCAAACTGCAGATGGCTATAATATGCGAATAGTAACTAGTGGTGTTGACACACGAAAAATAAGACAAGCAAGTCTAGCTAGCTCAACGTACAAGACACGATCATAGGGATTATCTCATTCAAGACAATACAAGATAAGTAAAACACGTAATAATCCATTTCATTGCTAGTCAGTCATGTTTATCAATATATGACACAGGTTCCTAAGATACACTCTAAGTCAGGTACAAGTCTTAAATCCTACAAGGATTTATGTTTTATAGTTAGTTAAGTATTTCATGCCAAGAGAGTATACAACGAATATAAACAACGGATACAAGTTATAAGTCAATGAAGAATTATAATCCAATCATAGGTAAGTGGTGTCATCCCTGTACTCCACAAATCCAAACAGAATACGTGTGGAATTTGGATCGACGATGCTTTGAGGAAATCCCTTGGTGTACAATCATGTTAAGCATAGATCGATTCAGTTCCATACGCATTCAGTTAGACCATACATAATACACGAATACCTAGCCAACCCATCAAATGCACACCAAGCGACGTGCTTCGATTTCAATCCACATTAACGATCAAGTGAGAGTAAATTCATAGTTTCCAACATCTAAGGTCCAAATCTAGGTTACCGGTCTCATTTTCAATAAAAGCACGAGCTGTATTAATAATCCAAGTATTTACATCACTTCATGACCTCTGATCATAATGAAACTAAATTCATTGGATTTTATGTCTCAAGAGCTTTCCAACGGTATATTATACGTAAAAATCCAACGGACGGATTAAAAGTTACAAGTCTCCGAAGTTGCCAAGTGTTGTTAGAAACTTACCCTCCGATCGATCGTACAGAAGGTGCGATCGATTGGACCTGAACAACATCCAGTTAGTACACAGTCCGATCGATCAGACAGAGTGCCCGATCGATTCGATAATGCCTATCTGATCGATCGGACAGCGAACTGTCACCCCGAAAATGAGTTTCTGTCATCTTCCTCCTCAGGCCATTCCAAGGCCAACCTGTAGAAAATGAGCTACCATGCTCCCCATTCATCATGTTACATCATTTCTAGCAATTTAGAACATAAAAGGCTATCCATTTAACAATTAATTCATCACAATCCACAAACCTAACCTAACATATTAACCCCCAAATCAATATCATAACAGGTTTGGAATTAGGGAAAATCTAACAAGAAATCATTGTAATCAATAAAGGAACATGCACACGTGCTAAATTATATAATGCAAATCTACTTGCCTCAATGACAGAAGATGAAAATTGAAAAAACTTGAGGAGAAGCTCTTCTACCACAAAATCCTCCTATCTAACCAAACCAAACACAACCTAAAACGCAAAGGAGAATAAAGAAAGGAAAAAGATAAAGATTAGGGTACATCTAAACTGAATGGAATATGCTTGAAAATATGAGGGTAAGAGAAAGCTTACCAAATTGATACCAAAGGAAAGAGGAGATTGGGAGGATGAAGATTAACGGTTCGGATCGCGGATATGATCTCTCCGGGGTAGAGTTCTGGGCTTGAGAAGAGAAGAAGAAGAAAATGGTTGCTGTAACTTCTCTCGTTGCAGAGATGAATGAAATGAGTTAAGGTTAATCCTGATTAAGAAGAAGAGAAGGAGGAAAAGACTAAATTACCCTTAAGTGGGTCCGGTGAAGGAATGGACCGCTTGAAGGGTTTCTTATCGTCGGATCGCTACGAATCAAGAGACAAAAGTGATCATCGCGACGAAACCTTTCCAACGAACCCAAAAATCACGGCGTTTGGAATATTTCGGAAAAATACTCAATTTCCCCTAAATTGCAAACCAGCCCCTACTAGGATTAAACGAACTCGGAATCGCACGAAACTTCGCAGATACTATTCTAATGCTAAAAGAAACTCGTTCATGATCTAAACCCACTTAAATATCTAAAATATAATTAAATAAAATAATAGCAAGTTAAACGGGTCAATGGGCTTACTATTGGGCCCAATTGACCCAATAAGGTCACGGACCTTACAGTAACATGCTTGGAACTCCATCCCAGGGCCCAAATAGAGATGATCTAGACATTTAAGATGCATGTCATCCTCTCAATTGATATTGTCATGTCCCCCGATCCAATTGTCCTTAGACACGCATCTCGGGACATGAGATTAATGGCCAATAATAACTTTTCCAAACATTTATATGAATATGGCCCATTTGTGTGGATCGAAGTCCGCTATGTGAGGTATAAGTATTTTCTCAAGTAATAAATGATTACAGCGGAAGCTTCTTACTCTAGTAAGTTAGCAGACAAGTAATGATAATGAAATAGTAAGCATAAGTTCCATTCCATTATAATATTAGAGTTTATACAAAAGATATAGAAGTAGTTTTTAATTACAAGGCAGTCATAAAAAATATTGGCCGCAAAAGATATACAAAAAGAATATCTATCCTAAGGTGTGTCATGAAGGCTCTCTCGTGCATCAACCTGACGACTTAGACTATGTCGTTTACACACCACCCATAGAACTCCTCTGGTTGATCCTTCGGGATCGCCTCAACTCTTGCCTCAGGGAAAGTGGGTTCATCACCTGTAGCACCAAGTGTAGATCAGCTAACAATAACTAGCAAGTACACAAACATAGATAGCATGATATGATGCATTAATAAAGAATAATTGCCAGGGTAATCATATAGAATAACAATGGCGAGTAAAGTAGGCAACAGTTCATGAATATCAATAATCATGGAATTTGATAAAGGCGATACACTATACTTCAAACATCCTAGCTAATAGGAAACCCATATAGGCTAATCTACCGCGGAATAGTATCATTGTCCTCCCACACTCTAATCAAGGTTTGGTAGAGAAAGCCACCTAGCCTTAGACATGCAAAATGATCTCAACTATGATGGTAAAATTCAAATTCATTAAACAAACAAATTAAAACCAACAAAATGCCATAGGGGATCCAAAGTCCATTATAAGTTCTCACATATGACTTGCAACTTGTACGAATACCATAACAAGAAGGGAAGATGCTCAAGGTGTGAAGATGAAGCAACAAAGAATAATTACACCAATATCTTGATTATGCACAAGTTAAGGAGTCATTATAATCCAAACATATGCCCTTGATGCCATTCGGGTATAGAACACACCCCCCTGCCCTTGATGCCATTCGGGTATAGAACCACCCCCCCCCCCCCCCCCCCCCCCCAATGCTATGTGATATATACTGGGCCATTAACGTCCTTAGGTTTGTGCCTCGGTGCCTTTGATGGTAGCTGACATCAATTTACCCAATATTGCCACACCTTCCACTTGGGTTGTGTCTCGCATGCCGAACAATCCATAAGGGTACATCAAGCTTAAACATTCCTTAATTTTACTCTTTCATTTAAACCGCATTAATGAAGGCTAAAGGTCCCAAAACTAAGCCCATAATCCTAGGTTCATGGCTCCTTAACAAGTCTTCAACGATTAGTTGTAACCTTGTAAGGTTAGCTATTGAGATACCTTACGGTTAGTTGTAGTACTTAGGAACTGAGAGCCAACTCTCAATTCCTCGAATTTCACTCCAATAGTAGATTGCTCTACGGTTAGTTGTTATGGTTCACCGTGAGCTAGCCATAGTTCAAGATTTGAGGCAACCACTCTCAGTTCCCCTAACATTCCATGTTATTACTGGATTCACTTCTAGAATCAGGTCCAACTAGAGGACCAAAAATCTAGTTCCAAAACCAGTTATAACTTCTTTTCTTTTTATTTTTATTTTTTAAATAATGATATCATTCAACTTATAACAGTGCATCAAATCTACTACCTCCAAGATTAAATATAAAAATGTCCAATAAAAGTTGATTTTAAGCTACAGTTAGCAACATTAAAAACTCATATGTCGGGTCCCGGGTCCACGGATCAGAGCTTTTATGGACCCAGAACTGGACTCATTTATCAATTGGAACCTAAATTGGATCCCGAACTCAGACCCATTTATAAATCAGAGCCTAAGATAATTTTCAAACCTAGTCCTTATAGGTCGGAACCTCCGGATAACCAGAGAATCGGATACCTATTTGCATCTCTACCTATTAGCCATTGCTCTACAGTTAGCCATAGACTCTTCCACGATTAACTGTGAGCTCCTAGAAATTGAGCTTGCTAAGTTGATTCTGTTTAATTTCAGTGGGGATTCAACTAAAGGCCTCCAGACATCATTTCCAATGAGCACATCCAGCCCTAATTAACCACATGCACTCCCACCTAAAAGCCATTAATGAAAAACCCCCAGTTTATGACATGCACAACCACCATTTACATAAGTAAGCTTGAACTTGGTAGGTAGGGTGAAATAAATGCAAGAATCATGTAATAAAGGCAAAAATATAATTGGAATAAATATTTGTTCACTTGCCTTAGTTGAGAAATCACTTGGAAAGAGAACCCTACCTATAAAGCCCTCTAGAGAACCCATACCCCCAAAGCCAACTTAAAACTGAAACTCTCACAACAAAATGAGAAGATAGAAAGCATATAAGCTAGCATGCAACATCCACAACCCCCCTATGAGCTAGGAGAAAGGAGAACTAAGGAGAAATGCTAACCAAGATGAGGGATTTTGAAGTAGAGAGCAAGAAGAAAAGGATGACAATGCATGGAGAAGCTTGGAGGTCCATGGTGAGCTTGGAGGGAGCTTGGTGGATCAATGGAAATAGGAAAGTGTGAGAAAGGAAAGTGAAGAAGAGAAAACAAGGAAAGAAGAAGAAGAAAGGAAGAAGTGGTTGCAAAGGGATAGATCCCCTTTTATGTTGAGAGGCTTTTTTATAAATTCACAAAAAGTCCTAACACTTATAACTTGAAAATCAGAATGACATAAGATCGAACGAGGGAATTTTAAAGGCCGAATTTACTTGGGTTATGGGTGAAAGTTCCTCGAAATTAAGTCTTCTATCCAACAGACCCAAAATCAAAATTTTATGAAATTATGATGAGTCCCTCACAATTTTTTACAATTACAAACCACCCCAACATGCACTAAACTCATTCTAACCTCTATAAAACCTTCGAGTCACTACTTTAACACACCTAAATCAACATACTACACTACTAATTTCAATTACTTAACACTAAATAAGATTAATAACTATAATTATACTAATTAGGGTCGGGTTGTTAAAGATGTATCCTCCGATTTCAGTTTAAAAAAGGAGGATGACCCACTATATGATTGAGCATCATGACCGAAACATAATTAAGACCTCACCAGTAGCGGTGTCATGTTATCGTCTACTCACATCTCTATAATGGTGTTCAATCAAATAGCAGGACCCAATTATTTTAAATAGAAACTTGAAGATATATCAGTAGAAATAGAAGAGGATGACATTCATTGTGTATGGTATAAGGATAAAATGGAAGGAAGCATGCACGAAAATATTATTTTAGGCTCTTATTACACTCTATACCCCCACATTTGTTAGTTACGAAAGTTGTATGTCAGACATATCAGGAGCCGAAATCTATTCTACATTGGAGAAACTGACACACCAACATAAAAATTGTGGTATCGAGGAGTACCGATTGATATTGTACCAGTGGACCCAAACAATGGGTCACATGATAGAAGACCCATGATAGAATGAATCAATCATTTCAATGATATATATATATAGGGCCCTCCTCTCCTCAGCTCAAGTGCACGATAAGCCCGTGCACTCAAGGGCGTGGGGCCCACATAGGGACCCACCTAGGCATGGGGATGGGGGGGATTTGAAGCACACACAGGGGCCCTCCTCTCTACAAAAAATCAGCCCAATCCTTAATTTCTATCATCTCCATCTGGGCCACAAGATTTTAATGGTGTATATATATATTTATATGTGTGTCATACGATCCAACGGTCCAATTTAATCGAATGGGGCCAAGTTTTGGTGGACATGTGCTATTCAAGGGGCCCCACTGTTTGGTCCATTTGGATGGGCCAAACAGTGGGCCCCACCTAGGGGGCGGACGGGAATCCTCCCATGCGCATGAGCTGAGGGGAGGATTCCCCATATATATATATATATATATATGGGCCAGCTCTCCTAAGCTGAAGCTTAAGATAAGGTAAGCTGAAGTAAGCTCAATTACGTAGTGGGGCCCACTTGGGGACCCATATGGGGATGGGGGTGGAGGGATTTCAAGGACTTCCTGGGACCCTCCTTCCTACAAAAAATCAGCCCAAATTGTGGTTTCTATCGATCATCTCCATCTGGGCACCAAAAATTTAATGGTCAACGGTCTATTCGGATTGGTACATAGTCGATCCAACGGTCTAGTAAATTCGGATTTGACCAAAAGTTGGTGGGCTTGTGCAATTTAAGGGGGTCGTGTGTTTGGTCCATTTGGATGGATCAAGGATGGGCCCTAGAAGCGTTAGCTTACGGAATCATATCATAAGCTTAAGCTTAGGAGAGCCTTGCTCATATATATATATATATGTGAGCTTTCGAAAAAGCTCACTATGTACGTGGGTTGATCTTAATACTTAATTGGTCATCTTTATCAAACTTTTAACCATTATTGGATTGCATTGAGATGAAAATTGCACCTATAAATTTTTAAATTTTTATAATTTGTTAAGATAATCTCGTTGTATTGATGTGTTAACTCCAAACCGATATTTAGTAACAGGATGTCTTAGGCCTCTTTGCATTTTTCTATTTGGAAAAGTGTCTTTTTTCCAATGCAACCCACCTTAATGCATGATAATTAACGAAAGCACATTGATACAATATTTGAAAGCAAGTGAATTGAATATAAGACCCAAGCCCACCAAACGATCTTTCTCCTTAAATCTAAACTCTTAAAATTTAATATTATAGATAATACAAATTTGATGATACATTTACTGAAGCATTTTACAATTATATATATTAAAGTAGATCGGAGTAAGACCATAGAAAGTGCCACGTCACCAGCACAATAGTTTTTCTTTAAAAATTATAGACTGTTTTAAAGTGCCGCGTCACTTTCGGACATAGATCCGATATTTCTCTCCAAAAATCTCTCTCATTTAAATGTCAACCTCTCATTTAAAATCTCTCTCATTAACATAATATATCTATATTTTCAAATCACACCAATCCTCATACTCTCTAAATCAAAATCCAATAATTTATGCAATGACAACTCTTCCCCACATTTCATATCCTATCATATTCATTTTCTTTCCTTAATAACGGGACATAACTCCTCCCCATAATCCACTTTCTATTAAGTTTATTTTCTTTCATTAAGAATAGAAAGTAAATCTCTCTATCAATTTTGAATTTTTGTGATCCTTGAAAGAGGATACGACTCTTGTTGCACCCACAATTAAATGGCGAGAGTAATGCTACACTGATTTTGTATTTAGAGTGATAGTTGTTCTTATCCTAAAAAGGAATGAAACCTCCGAAACCACCAATATAGATCTTAAACTCTGATTCACTATAACCATTTTGATATTTGATTTTGACTATAAAAAATAGCAAACGCTTGGAAGTGAGATACATTTCACTTTTTTCGTCCTTTCTCAATTTCCTTTGATGATGGTGAAAGTGGTGAAAGGTGATAAATTTGGTTGATTACATTTAGAAATTGTATTTATTTATTCATTTGTTAACTTCCACGTACGGTAAAGATGATAATCTACTCTTGCTTTGATTTTTTGATGAATCTTCTATATAGGGTTTTGTTTTTCATTTTTTATGGTTTTTTCCATGGTAAAGATATTTATCTACTCTTGCTATGCTGATGGTTTTGGATTTGGGTTATTTTGGGCTCACCCACATGCAATTCAAGAGTTTGCATTTCACGTTACTTCACCTGTCTTTTATTTTTAATGATAGCAACTATGCATTCTCATTGAAATAACATTTTAAAAGAGATATCATGAATGATCATTCTTAGCTCCAAGGAAATTCTTCCTATAATATCTTGATGAAGTAAGACATGATTTTCATATTTATCATAGCTAACTCATGTAAAACTCATCTGAATTTTACACTTATTTCTATTATAATGTTTATATTTATAATTATTTTCTCTCTTTTCTACTTAAAAAAATATATAAAAATAAAAAAGATGGAATTTATAAATTCAAATGTTATTTAATGATTATGCAAGTTTACTTTATCCTTTTTCCTTTACATTTTAATATATAAGAACTTAAGAATGATAAATAATATAGTTATTTTTACTTTATATTTATTTCTTCCTAAGAATATGTACCAAAATTCAAATATGTTTTTACTTTTGGATCTGAGATTAGGACGGATCTTTGTGGCTAGTTAAGATTAATGTCAATTCAAAGATGCCAACCAACTCTTGAATTGGTTAAACTTGACCTCCAATTATAAAAATTTATGGGTTGTGAGATGAGCTATTGGGATTTAAAAAGGATATATCCAACACTGACCCCAAAGCAAACCCCAAAATTTGTGGAATAAAGACCCAGTGATGGTGACATGACTCGAGTGGTGCATCACAGGAGACTTTCAAGTGCTACTTGGAACGTTACATTTTTAGCATAGTAGAGGTGATCATGATTTCCTATAAAATAATTGCAATTCATGTATGACTGCATTAAGAAAAAGAGGACCGCATTCTAAGTGATCATTTTATATTGGGGTTTATGTCATCCAACTTGTCCTAATCATGTGATTGAGAAATTCTTTCATGGATTGTCTCACCATCTTTTTCTTGAGCCAAAATCTTTTTGACAAAGAATCTCTGGTGGGCCAGGTATTTGGTTGCTTCAATGTTGCTTTCAAATAATTTGTGTATGTTGGAGGTAAGATTCAAACCTCACAAAATTTTCTTAGTGGCTAATCAATGTTGAATTTCTAAGATTTCTTTTAGAACGCCCATTTTTACTGTTTAAGGTTTACATCATTTGAAGTAAATTGAAGTTCAAGTTTTTGTTCTTTTGTATGATTATTCTTCATCAGTAAACAATATTATTATGAGTAATTAAAGTATATATAATTTAATTGTAATGCAACTGAGTTCATGTTTTAACGTAATCCATTGCCATCCCCTGTCCATGGCCTCTACTTTTACTGCCTTCTATACCGAGTTATACTGAGTTGGGTAAATTCCTATGGATTGTCAAAATCTTTAATACAAGCTGGTGGCATGTGAGTTGTTCATGGTGTTGGATTCTTAGAGTTTTTATGAAAATGCCTTCAAAAGAAAGAGGCTCGAAACAAAAGAATTAAGGTGAAGATCAACAGGTCATCAAATTATATATGCTCTTAGACCCTTCAATCTCCATTTTAGACCCACGCATCTATATCTACATCTCCATCTCCATCTTAGATCCTTCACTCTGTACCTTTATTTTTGTGCTCTTTAATAAAACACGTATATTTTACTATAATTTTTAGACGCCATTTGTTTGCATAAAATTAAATGCCTTGGAAGTTGTTCTAACAAAAAAATCTTAAAGAGGTGAAGGGTAAATTATATGAAGTGGATACTCTAACTTTCTTGAGACTTGATTTATCAGAGTATTCATTTTTCAACTTCCCTTAAAATGCATTTGTGCAACGCGGATGCCATGAAAAGAGATTGGAAAAGGCGTCGTATTTTCTGGCGCCTTCCTCGACTACCTATTTAGAGGAGCGACGCTATTTCTTGAAGAAAAGCCTCTATTTATTTCATATTTTCTACGCTTGGGAGGATTTGGAACTCTCACCTCCCTTCGTTAGACTTTGATGCCGCAGAAGAGGAAACCCTCAGCAGCTCGTGCACAAATTCACCCTTAATTAGTTTATTTTTCATTAAAGAGGAGTGTTTGTTTTACTTGTTTTGGTACTAGCCAAAGTTGTTTGACCTTTAAGAGACTTGACTGATGCAAGAGTAAAAGCTAGCACACGCTTAAAAAAAGACCATCTACAGTTCTACACACACATGGAGAGAGGACCTAGGGATCAAACACTGGCAATTGGGTATGAACGAGATTCTTAACCAATGGGCTATCCTTTTATTCTCAAAAAAGGAGATCATTTGATAGCCATCTTGGACATCACACTAATTTCAGCAACTCTCAAAGATGCATTTCTCAGACTTCAAAATTCAATTCCATGGGCATATATTAAAAACTCGTTAATTTTTTTTTTTTTTAAATTAGGGGGTTTTCTCAAACTTTTGGGAGGGGCCATAGCCATCCTTCCATGTCTGTTTGAGAATTTTCAGTTATTGATCTCCAATTTCTATAATACGTGTATCATTCAACTTCTTTATTCTGTACAAATGAATATGATGATTCATTTGCAGAGTTGGGTTTCAAACCTTCCCAATTATAAGGTTTTAGTACACCCCAGTAAAATACAATAGCAAAAGAACATACCAACGGCATATTAGGTAAGAGAAAAAAAGGGAATATAAATCTTCTCTCTCCCAGCCACTGATGTTTTGTTGTGTCCCTATCTGCAGTCCTGCACGTGACATGTAGTTTTCCTTTCAAGACACTGTAACGATAGAAGTTGCTTTGTTGCTATTATACTCATTTGAGAGGTGACATGAACATTGCACCAGCATCCCCGTATGTTAAAAAAACACCCTTGAACTGTTAGTTCCCTGATATTCGTGGTAATTGATTTTGTATGCAATTCTTTTTGGGCCCGTTTGTTAATTTTATCGTAAAATAAAGATAAAGTAAAGTATCAAAATTAGAGAGAGAGACTATTTCACCAATTGAGTCACAGGTGTGTGAGGAGATTTCCCGATCCACAGGATTAAGTTAATCACAGCCATCAGATCAAGTTAAGCATTCTCACGTGCCATCCTCACGTCATCCACGTGGCACCAGGCTCGCCCCGGCTACCAGGACAGGAGGTCCGGCCGAAGTCGGACAGCTCCAGGCCCTTAGCGCCGAACTGGCCCACCTCGGGCGTCATCTCGGCAAGGACCACCGCCTCGGCTGAACCACCACGGGTACCACCTCGGCAGAAAGCTCCATCCCGGCTAAAGAAGCCGAGACAGAAGCCGAAGCAAGAGAGAACACTCACGTGTACCCTTCATCCCCCCCACGTCGTCAGGCACGTGGAGGGATAGGGACACGCGCTGGTGGGACAGACGCGACATCCAGCCGCCCACGATCTTCGCCAGATCCCTGGCAGAGTCCCATCCAGCGGCTGAAGCCACATCAGGGCAGGGCCCGAGGGCAGATCCGCTGGTACTCCTACCGCCAAAGGCGCCCAACAGGATCTGACCCAACAAGATGTGCATTAAATGCGATGTGGGCTGACCCGACGGGCATTTAATGCATAGTGGGCTGGATTGGACCACAATTAATGCAATGTGGGCTGATCGTGACTTCCCAGTCCAATCGTGGGACCCACACCACAATATCTTCCAAAGATACGTTCCACCCTCTATAAATAGAGACCCATGCCACCATCTAAGGTACGCCATTTTTCCATACCAGAGCCGTTACTCTGTCTCTCTTCCTCCTCTCCTTCCATTGTTCCAGTTCCCATACTGACTTTGGCATCGGAGAGCCTTGCGCCACCCAGGCCAGGGTCCTCTGACCGTTTGCTATTCCCTTTCAGGCTTCCGGGCGGCATCCAGACATTCCAGACACCATCATCTTCTCGGATAAGTCCTATAAGGCACCCTCTTATTGTGGGTCATAATTTTCTACACCTACAATTGGCGCCGTCTGTGGGAAAGAAATAACCCAGCCATCCAAACCTCTCAAAACCTTCCCAATCTTCCTAACCTCATCCTTTCAGAAGCCATGCCTCCGAAAGCTAAGAAGGGCGTAGAATCTTCAAGAGCAGCTCTTGAGCTGCCACCACCGCCAACGGAAGTCCCTCCTCAGGAGCAGCCCCGCGCGGTAGATGGCACGACTGCAGGCGAGGGCCGCCTGGGCTCCCAACCCTTTGTCGAGATCCCTTTTCAAGGGGGAAACGAGGCCTCACCCTCAGCGGACGAGGTCCCGCCACCCGGACGCGACGAGCGTCAGCATCAGCGTCCTCGGAAGGACAAAGCCGTGGCCGTGGGAGAAACGCGCCACGCTCAACCCCCCAGAGAGGTTCCCGAGGCTGCCCTCCTCCAGAAGCAACTCCAGAAGCAAAAGCGGATGATTCGCGAGCTCCAGCAGCAGCTGAGGGCAGTGCAAACCGCCTCCTTGAGGGAGGTCTCTGAGCCCCAAGGGAAAAAGAAGGGCGCTCCCAGCAAGGCAGCCCAGCCTCCTCGTGAGGACCTCAGACATCATCTGGACCAGAAACGGGGCCAGATTCGTGACGAAGGCTCGAGCAATAGCCGGAGTCACCATAGTCGCGATGGCCGAACTCATAGCCATCGCAGTCCGAGCCACCCCAAGCGAAAGTCCAGAGTTCAGACTCCAGAGGAGGACGACGAGCAGGAGTGGTTCGACAAACGTGTCAGGCGGGCTCTCCAGCACAACCTGGACATGCGGGACCAGAAGCAGCTCTGCGGTCACACTGATCTCGGGGGCTCTCCCTTCACGAAGGAAATCGAGCGCACCCCCTTGCCCAGGAAGTTCTCCGTCCCGCGGTTCGTCCCCTACGACGGACTGTCAGACCCATCTGCACACCTCCGACACTTCTCCCAGAAGATGTCTATCTGGGGAAATGAGGGTCACCTAAACTGCAAGATCTTCTCCTCCAGTTTGGGCGACCTCCCCCTGAAGTGGTTTTGCTCTCTCCCAGAGCAGTCGATTCCCAGTTGGAAGGAGCTCCAGCTCTCCTTCCTGAAGAAGTTCCAAGCATACACCGTCGTCCCCAAGAAGGAAGGGGACCTCATCGCCCTGAGAATGAAGCAGGGCGAAACTCTCGCCAAGTTCACCCACCGATTCTGGGCGATCTACAGCCAGATCGAGGGCGCAAGGGAGGGGATATCCATCTACGCATTCCAGCATGCCCTGATCCCCGGCAGTGACCTGCGGAAGGACTTGGCCGGGGACACCCCAGAGTCCATGTCAGAGTTAATGTCCCGGGTGAAGCGCTTCATCGCCCGGGAAGAAGATGAGATCCGGGCTAAGGATCAGGACGGGCATCCGGAGCCCGAACAGAAGAATAGCCAGCCTCGGCAAAGGGGCGGGAGACCCTCCCAGAAGCAGGAGTCCAAGCGGGACTGGGCCTCCAGCTCGGCGAAGCCTTCGTCGTCCAGGTCTGGGGGCAATTGGAAGCCCAGACCTCCCTCCAGCGCCGGTCAGAGCGTCAATGTCGTCTTCAAGGAGCCGATCTACCGCATCCTGGCCAAGATCAAGTCCGAGCCGTTCTTCAAGTACCCTCCGCCCCTGAAGAGTGAACCCACCGAAGGCTCCCGGAGCAAGCTCTACTGCGCCTTCCATAAGGGCAACGGGCACAGGACTGGAGAATGCAGGACCTTGCAGGGGTATCTAGAGAAGCTGGCCGAACAGGGCCACATCCAAGAGTTCGTCAAGGCCGGCGATGCCGGTGGCAGCGAGGGCCGGGTTCACCAGAACGCAGCCCAGGCTCCAGACAGCGAGGACTCAGAGAAGATCATCAACGTGATCCATCTGGCGTCCTCAGCTCCCGCTTCCTCGTCCCGGGGAAGCTCTCAGACCCGTGCCGAAGCCAGGCGGGCTTCGCACGAGAAAGAAGTGTTGAAAGCCGACCTCGCCCCGGCATCCAAGAGGGCCCGCCGCGACAAACCAGCTATCTCGTTCTCGGATCGAGATCTAGAGGGAGTCCAGGTCCCTCACAACGACCCCCTGCTCCTCACCATGAAGCTGAGGGACTTCACCGTGAAGAGGATCCTCGTCGACTCCGGCAGCTCCTCCGAGGTCCTCTACTACGACTGCTTCAAACGGATGAAACTCTCCGAAGCAGACCTCACGGAGGTCCGTGCACCTCTGCTAGGGTTGTCCGCGACACCAGTCTACCCCAAGGGTAGAATCACCTTGGAAACCCAAGTTGGCGGAGCCTCCGTGACGGCCGACTTTCTGGTTGTGGATGCCCCTTCTCCCTACAATGTCATTCTGGGCAGGACGTGGCTCCACAAGCTAGAGGCAGTTCCTTCTTCCTTCCACCAAAAGCTGAAGTTCGTCCATGAGAACGAGGAAGGCAAGATGGAGGTAGTCACAGTGAAGGGAGACCAGCAGCAGGCCAGGCAGTGCGTGTTGGCCGCAGTTCCAGCAGTAAAGGAGCCAGAGCGCGTTAACCTGGCCGAATTCGAAAAGGGCCTCGATGAGATCGGCAGGGACCCTGAGAAGAAGAGCATCGAGGACCTAGCCGAGGTCAGGCTAGACCCGGCAGACCCAGACCGTTTCTTCCTGATCGGCACCCAGCTGTCGGGCGAAGAAAGGGCCGAACTCTCTCGGTTCTTGATGCAGAATGTGGACGTCTTCGCTTGGAACCCAAGTGAGATGCCCGGGGTCGACCCTGAGGTCATGTGCCACAAGCTCAACGTCGACCCCGACCACAAGCCAGTAGTGCAGAAGGCCCGCAGAACCGGGCTGCAGCAGACAGATGCGGTCGTGGAGGAGGTCGACAACCTGCTAAAAGCAGGGGCCATCCGGGAAGTCCAGTACCCGGAATGGCTGGCCAACACGGTGGTCGTCAAGAAGAAAACTGGAAAGTGGAGGGTGTGCGTAGACTTCACCGACCTGAACAGGGCTTGCCCTAAGGACAGTTTCCCCCTCCCGAAGATCGACCAACTGATTGACGCCACCGCTGGCCATGACCGAATGAGCTTCCTCGACGCCTACCGGGGCTATCATCAGATCCCTCTCTATGGGCCCGACGAGGAGAAAACATCATTCATCACCCCCCGCGGCACTTACTGCTACAAAGTAATGCCCTTCGGGCTGAAGAACGCGGGGGCAACCTATCAGCGCCTCGTCACGAAGATGTTCCAGGCCCAGCTCGGCCAAACGGTGGAGGTGTATATCGACGACATGGTCGTCAAATCTGTGCGCTCCAGCGACCACCTGGTAGATCTCGGCCAAGTCTTTGACATCCTTCGCGCCTACAAGCTCAAGCTCAACGCTTCCAAGTGCGCCTTCGGCGTAGCCTCTGGCAAGTTTCTCGGCAGTTTGGTGACGCGGAGGGGGATAGAGGCCAATCCAGACCAGATCACCGCCATCCAGGACATCCAGAGTCCCTCCACCACAAAGGAAGTTCAAAAGCTTACGGGAATGGCCGCCGCACTCAATCGCTTCATCAGCCGCTCATCAGATAAGTGCAGGCCTTTTTTCCAGCTTTTGAGGAAAAATTTGAAGTTCCAATGGACCCCCGAGTGCGACCAGGCATTGGCCGCACTCAAAACTTATTTGATGTCACCCCCATTACTCTCCACCCCGACTCGGGGGGAGATTCTGTATTTGTACCTAGCGGTCTCGGATCACGCAGTGAGCTCCGTCCTCATCAGGGAGGACGAGGGAGTTCAAAAGCCGATCTATTACACGAGCAAGACCCTGCTCGATGCCGAGACCAGGTACCTTCTGTTGGAGAAGCTTGCGTTGGCTCTTGTCACCGCCTCCCGCAAGCTCTCCCATTATTTCCAATCCCACACTATTGTGGTGATCACGGAGCATCCACTCCGTTCCTTGTTCAAAAAAGCTGACTTTTCAGGGCGCATATCAAAGTGGGCAGTTGAATTGGGGCAGTATGACATACAGTACCGTCCCCGAACTGCAATCAAAGCCTAGATTCTGGCAGACTTCATAGTCGAATTCGCCTGCCCCAACCAGGCTCAGACCCAGCTCGGCACGGCACTGGGGGGCACAGGGCAAGAGCCAGCAGAAACAGAAGTCCAGCAGTCTCCCACCTCGGCATGGAGGATCTTTGTCGACGGGTCGTCCACCTCCAAGAGAGCTGGCGCCGGCATAGTTCTCCAATCGCCAGAGGGACTGGTCATAGAGCAGGCTTTCACCCTCGACTTCAAAGCGACGAACAATGAGGCAGAGTACGAAGCACTGATCGCAGGGTTGAACAGCGCCCGAGTCCTCGGAGCCCGGCACCTGGAAATCTTCAGCGATTCTCAACTGGTGACTAGCCAGCTCGCTGGAGACTACCAGGCCAGGGACGACAGGATGGCGGCCTACTTAGCCCTGGCAAAAAAGCTACTCTCCCAATTCCAGAAAGCCGAGGTCAGGCAAATCTCCCGAGATACCAACACGCACGCAGATGCGCTTGCAAACCTGGCCTCCGCTGTTGAAGCAGGAAAGAAGAGGACCATCGAGGTCGGGTCAGTGTCAAGGTCAAGTCTAGAACTCCAGTCATCTCGGCTTGTCCTCTGTGCTGACCTCGGCCCCAGCTGGATGGATCCAATCATCGCCTACCTGAAGGATGACCAGCTCCCCGAGGACAAGACTGAAGCCCACAAGATCAGGCTCAAGGCAGCCCGCTTTTGGCTCTCTCCAGAAGGCAAACTCTACAGGAAGTCCTTCACAGGCCCGTACCTCCAATGCGTCCACCCGTCCAAGGTGGACGACTTCCTGTACGAGATCCATGAAGGAATTTGCGGCAGCCATATAGGAGGCCGCTCATTGGCCTACAGGGCAATCAGCCAGGGTTACTGGTGGCCCTACATGCAGAAGGACGCCCAGGTCTACGCCAGAAAATGCGAGAAATGCCAGAAGTTCTCCCACTCCCTCCATCAGCCAGCGCAGGATCTGAGCCCCCTCTCCAGTCCATGGCCCTTCGCTCAATGGGGCCTGGACGTTGTGGGGCCCCTTCACCGAGCTCCAGGGAACAAAAGATGGCTGATAGTGGCTACGGACTACTTTACTAAGTGGATAGAGGCTGAACCGTTGTCTTCCATCACGGACAGGGACTCCAGGAACTTCGTCTGGAAAAACATCCTCACGAGGTTCGGCATCCCCCGGACCCTGATTTCAGATAACGGGACTCAGTTCGATTCCAAATCCTTCAGAGATTTCTGCCAAGAGCATGGCATCAGAAACCATTACTCCACCCCGGCATATCCACAGAGTAATGGCCAGGCAGAAATCTCCAACAAAGTGATCCTGGACGGCCTGAAGAAGCGACTGGATAAGGCAAAGGGCAGATGGACAGAAGAGCTTCCGAGCGTGCTCTGGGCCTATCGAACAACTCCAAGGAGGTCCACTTCGGCGACACCATTCTCTCTGGCCTACGGTATGGAGGCGGTCATTCCCCTGGAAATCGGCCTCCCTACCCTGAGGACAGAACTGGTCGATCAAGGCCGAAATGAGACGAACCTGGCAATGGAGCTGGAGCTAGCGGACGAACGACGAGAAGCTGCAGCCCTGAGACTAACCGACTATCAGCAGCGGTTAGCCAGGGCATACAATCAAAATGTCAAGGAAAGAAAGTTCACCACGGGAGAGCTCGTTTTAAAGAAGACCCTGCCAGCTGATAGAGAACCAAATGAGGGGAAGCTTGCCCCGAACTGGCACGGCCCATTCAGAATAGTTTCACTGGCAGGAAAGTCAGCTTACAAGCTCGAAGGCTTGGATGGCAAGCCCTTGCCGAGACCGTGGAATGCATCCCACTTGAAGAAATTTTATTTCTAAGGATGTAATGAATCTCAATCAATGAAAACAGCTTTCACCTTGTCATCAACTTGTCATCTCTCTGACTGATTTCGACGAATTGGGCCCTCCGCCCTGGAAGAGACCTCGAGTCCAGACTCGGTCGATTCCTAAAGCTCCTAGCCTTGGGCTATGGAGAAGGCTTCGAGTCCTTACTCAGCCGAGATTGGGCCCTCCGCCCTGGAAGAGACCTCGAGTCCAGACTCGGTCGATTCCTAAAGCTCCTAGCCTTGGGCTATGGAGAAGGCTTCGAGTCCTTACTCAGCCGAGATTGGGCCCTCCGCCCTGGAAGAGACCTCGAGTCCAGACTCGGTCGCTTCCTAAAGCTCCTAGCCTTGGGCTATGGAGAAGGCTTCGAGTCCTTACTCAGCCGAGATTGGGCCCTCCGCCCTGGAAGAGACCTCGAGTCCAGACTCGGTCGCTTCCTAAAGCTCCTAGCCTTGGGCTATGGAGAAGGCTTCGAGTCCTTACTCAGCCGAGATTGGGCCCTCCGCCCTGGAAGAGACCTCGAGTCCAGACTCGGTCGATTCCTAAAGCTCCTAGCCTTGGGCTATGGAGAAGGCTTCGAGTCCTTACTCAGCCGAGATTGGGCCCTCCGCCATGGAAGAGACCTCGAGTCCAGACTCGGTCGCTTCCTAAAGCTCCTAGCCTTGGGCTACGGAGAAGGCTTCGAGTCCTTACTCAGCCGAGATTGGGCCCTCCGCCCTGGAAGAGACCTCGAGTCCAGACTCGGTCGCTTCCTAAAGCTCCTAGCCTTGGGCTATAGAGAAGGCCTCGAGTTCAGACACTCGGCCGGATTCCTAATATCTGGGTTTTTACACCCCTCAAAGATCATTGCCGAGCTCACGCTTTAACAGCCATGACCAATGGAATGATGCCAGCGCTCAAACACAATGCAAGCATTCCAGGACAATACACAGAAAGAGAAGGAATTCAAAAGCATTGGACAATGTTTGGATAATCAAAAAATTCCTTTTCGTTTATTATGAACTGCTTTGTTACAACAACTACAGAACAGAAAGAAGAGTACAGGAAGGAGGATCGCAGTCCTCTGAAAATAGAAAATGAAGCAGAAAATAAAGTGACAGAAGGACTCCGATCTTCGCTCACTCCACGACGGCCGGATCGTTGCTTGGAGGCTCTGAGCGATCCTGAACTTCACCGGGCTATGCAGCAATGCACTCTGGTTGGTCAGACCAAAGCATCGCACAGCCCCTCCAGTCGGAGGCCTTGGACCCCGCTGGGCTCTGCAACACCCTCGGCGGGCAGTGGGAGCGGCAGAGCTTGAAGAAACCTCGCGGACCAGCGAGGCCCGATCCCGCCTGCCGTACGACGGGCGCACAGGGCCGTGTCGCACGAGAAGGCGCCACCGTCCCCCTGCAGCGCATCCTCACTCTGCCTCGCCAGGGACGGATGGCCGTGGACCCGCGTTCAGAGAACGCGTGGTCCACGGGGATTTCCTTCAGAGAGCGCGCAGACCACGACAGCCATCCCCCCTCGGGGATAGCCGTCCAACGGCGCAGGGTTCCCCCCCGGATCAAGAAGTTTCGGACACCTCCCAGGCATGATTACTACTGCCATGTCCATTTCTTCTCCCATGGCGAGCTTGCCACCCCTATTTATAGGAAGGAGGAGGACTCGGTCTCCGAAAGAAGTTATGAGGGCGAAGTCTCCCACGCGTTACTGGGGATGCACGGCTGTTGACCAACGATCCCTATGGCGCCACGTGGAGACATCCGTCCGATTCCCTCGTCGGCTGCGCCACCTTGTTTGTTGCTATTTATGGTCTCCAGAATACGGAGAGTCAGCACTGACAGTTTGACTCTTTCTACCTCAAGGGCCACGCCACACGGTAAAGGCATTCAATACCATTCAATGCACATCTAGAAATGGAAGAGAGACAGATGCAAAGAGAAAACGCATAAGTGAAGAAGCTCGACTTTCATTGATTGGAGAGAATATTTACAAGGCTGAAAGCAAAAGCATTACAAAAAGAACCACAAGGTAGAGCTACTCCGGTCTCGGCGACTCGACCAGGTCGATCACCGTTTCCAAGGGGCCAGAAGCTTCGACCAAGACAGGGACCTCGCTTGGAGCGTCGCTGGCAGACGGGGCTTCGGTTGGCGCCTCAGCCGAACCAGGAGCAGAAGTCTCACCCTGAGGCACGGCCAAAGCCTCGCTGGCGACTGGGGCATCGCTTAAGACCGGGGCAGCTGGAGCGTCGACAACCGCAGGGGCTTCGACCGGGGCACTGTCAGTTGTAGGTACGGAGCTGGGCTCGGGATCCAGGTCTGAATACTTCGGCAGGTCCTGATAGACGGGGTGGTCTTCAGGAACCCTCGCACGTCTCAGTGCGGCCAGGCATCCCTCCTCGAACAGGATGGCGGTGATCTCCTCCACCTGCTTCTCGTACAGCTCGGTGGCTCGATCTACCCCATCCTGGAAGGCGGACTGGGCCTCCTTCTCAAGCTCGGCGTTCGCAGCCTTCAACCTCGCCGTTTCAGCGCGCAGCCTCGTCCCCTCAGCAGTGGACTCAGCCTTCAACCTGGCCAGCTCGGACTCCAATTCGGCGGCCTTCTTGTTCCTCGCCCAGAGCTCGCTTTTCATGTGGTCGGCCCGAGACGAGAGTTCGGCGACCTCAGCCAGAGCCGACGCCAGCCGAGCAGATTCTCCAGCACTGGCTACCTTGAGCTCCTCGAATCCCTTCCGCTGCTCGTCTAGCTCCTTCTTCAACTTCTCCC
This sequence comes from Litsea cubeba, assembly GCA_012931725.1. Classification (NCBI taxonomy): domain Eukaryota; kingdom Viridiplantae; phylum Streptophyta; class Magnoliopsida; order Laurales; family Lauraceae; genus Litsea; species Litsea cubeba. Next base: position 63,774,458 of record CM022948.1, read on the forward strand.
GCTCGGACTCCAGGCGGGTCATTCTTGCAGCGCTCCTATCCCTCCTTCCCACCACGGTTAGGAGCCTCTGCACGTTCTGCAAAAAGAAACAGAGAGTCAGGATTCGACCAAGGTACTTGAAGAATGAGGAGAGGCGTTGCAAACACTTACCCGAATACTGTCCTGGATCGACGAGACCATCAGGCTCTCATCCTCATACCTGTCGTGCGTCTCCATATCTCTTGGCAGAGCACAGGCCTTGGCGAGAGCCCCAATCACCTCGGCATTTCCCAGCAACCGGTCTTCAACGCTCAAGGGTTCGCCGGTAGAGGTTTCCATCCTCGGCTTCCACGGTGCTGGGGCAGTTCGGGGCCCGGAAGCCGATCCGGACCCTTGTCCCGCCGAGATGAGAGGCTCGCGCGCTGAACCGACAGCCGACTTGCTGACCAGCGCACCCTTTTCAGCCGGCGCACTCTTTTCCTTCGGCGCGCTCTTCTCGCCTCCCTTCTCGGCAGGAGCTTTGGCCCCAGGAGCTTTGCCCGACGGCAGATCGGCCCTTGAGCTCTTCTCCCCCGCTTTGGACTTCTTCCGGGGCGGGGACCCCTCCTTCGAGCGGTCCGGCGAGCGTTGCCGGGCTCTCCCACTCGGGGCAGGGGCAGGAACAGAGGGAGCGCCCACGCCCACCGGACCCGAAGCAGCATGAGTACCAGTAGGCGACGGAGTCCCAGAAGACGCTGACCTCTGCCTAAACTTGGCAGCCAGGTCCCTGACAGCGGCCTCCCTCGAGCTTCCTCCCATGTCCTCCTCTCGGTCAGAGATATAAGCTTCCACTATCTGCGACAAGTCCGGCAGCCCCGGATCGGAAGTGGACGCTTCGGCTCCAGACGCAGTCCGGTCAGCAACAGGATCGGTCAAGGGGATCCCGCTAAACACCGCAACCGATACGGTCGGACGGTCAGGGTGTGTCTCGTCCGCCCCAGGAACTCCGGTCCTGTGGTAGTGGCCGCGATACCTCGGCGTATACCCAAGCAGTTTCCAGGCCGACCTGGTTTCGTGCCCCTTGTACCGTTCGACCTTGTTGATGTCTTCGGTATTCCTCCTCCAGCCTTCGCTAGCAGCTCGGCGTCGCCTTGCACCCGCCTCTGCTCGACAGGCAAAGAAGAATGTCAGTTCGGCACCAATAGGATAAGCAAAACAGTAAAAGAGAAAAGCAGCGATGATTACTTGGGACTTCCCCAGGGCGACGTGGGACCGACAGCCTCCTATCTTCGCCTGGGCCGAACTCCCAGTCCCCCGAGACACAGAAGAAATCCTCCTCGGCGTTCTTACTCGAATCCTCCAAGGCTAGGACGAAGCCCCTTCGCTGCGGCTTCACACGGAGATAGTATCTTCCCTCCCCAGCCTTGCAGATATCATAAGTGTCCTCGATGTCGTGAGGGCCTAGGTTGGTCCCCAGGATCTCGTTCAGCTTTGCTGTGCCCATAATGACCTTGTAGCCATTGGGCATCAGCTGGCCCGGGGCGAGGGACCAAAGGCTAAGGCAAGCCCTAAGCAAGGGGTGCAGTGGAAACCTGACCCCACCCTCGATCACAGAGATCAGAGGGAATGGCATCCAGCCGCCGTAGCAGCGATACAGGGCAGCGTCGGCAAGGTCTGCCGGTTTCAGGAGGACCCCCTCCGGAATTTTGAAGGCAGCCCTAAACTCGGCCAAGCCCTCATCAGAATCTACCCTGAATCTAGGGGTGCTCATGTCTAGAAGGGGTGACTACGAAGAAAAGCCCTAGAAATCGAAAAACCCCAAGAAAAACCAGACGAAAGAACAGAGCGACTTACGAGGACGAAGAGGCAGATCAGGAGCAGATCCAGGCACGGTCTACGGTCGTCGTCCTCAAACAGATCTCAGGAACCAGAACGGAGATCGGAAGCCTCGAACGGATCTCAGAAATCGGGGCAGAAATTGAAAGTAAAAGCAGAGGCGAAGGCGAAAAGAGTCAGAAGCAAGAAGAAGAAGGGGGCGGCCCTATTTATAGAAGGGGAAACCCTCATTTGGGTACCGCCTCCGAATTCGAAGAGACACTTCAAAGCCCGTGCCCGTCAATCAATGAGACAGCCCGTCAATCAATGGGACAATGCAGTCGGCGCGGAAACTACGCGTGTAGCCGTCAGCTCGGTTCCAAAGGCGGACAGGGCAGGGCATTTATTGCTTTAAAGAGTTGAAGCGACACCAGGTAATGATCACAGTATCCCCAGATGGGATCTTCTAGCTTTCAACCCCTAAAGGCTAGCACACTTCAGAGGTCAAAACCTAGGGGGCAATTGTGTGGGGAGATTTCCCGAACCACAGGATTAAGTTAATCACAGCCATCAGATCAAGTTAAGCATTCTCACGTGCCATCCTCACGTCATCCACGTGGCACCAGGCTCGCCCCGGCTACCAGGACAGGAGGTCCGGCCGAAGTCGGACAGCTCCAGGCCCTTAGCGCCGAACTGGCCCACCTCGGGCGTCATCTCGGCAAGGACCACCGCCTCGGCTGAACCACCACGGGTACCACCTCGGCAGAAAGCTCCATCCCGGCTAAAGAAGCCGAGACAGAAGCCGAAGCAAGAGAGAACACTCACGTGTACCCTTCATCCCCCCCACGTCGTCAGGCACGTGGAGGGATAGGGACACGCGCTGGTGGGACAGACGCGACATCCAGCCGCCCACGATCTTCGCCAGATCCCTGACAGAGTCCCATCCAGCGGCTGAAGCCACATCAGGGCAGGGCCCGAGGGCAGATCCGCTGGTACTCCTACCGCCAAAGGCGCCCAACAGGATCTGACCCAACAAGATGTGCATTAAATGCGATGTGGGCTGACCCGACGGGCATTTAATGCATAGTGGGCTGGCTTGGACCACAATTAATGCAATGTGGGCTGATCGTGACTTCCCAGTCCAATCGTGGGACCCACACCACAATATCTTCCAAAGATACGTTCCACCCTCTATAAATAGAGACCCATGCCACCATCTAAGGTACGCCATTTTTCCATACCAGAGCCGTTACTCTGTCTCTCTTCCTCCTCTCCTTCCATTGTTCCAGTTCCCATACTGACTTTGGCATCGGAGAGCCTTGCGCCGCCCAGGCCAGGGTCCTCTGACCGTTTGCTATTCCCTTTCAGGCTTCCGGACGGCATCCAGACATTCCAGACACCATCATCTTCTCGGATAAGTCCTATAAGGCACCCTCTTATTGTGGGTCATAATTTTCTGCACCTACAACAGGTATCTGGCATATTCATACCTAACAATGTTCCACAAAGTGGTAACGAAACGTATAACTTGTACAAATCTTTCCATTTTTCAATTCGATCCGATCCATCCGTTCCTATTTACTCGATTGCAGACATTTCTGGAACACCTGTAATAAATATATAAGTGAGTTATAATTGTATTTTATTTTTAGTTGTTTGGTATGAAATCTTTTTGACTTTTTATATAGAAATGTTTTTTTTTTTTTGTCTTTTAGTGAAAAATAAGGCTGTTTTTTTACTTAAAAAAAAGGAGGAAATTTTGAAATAGTGTACTTTTGGTGTGACCCTTTTGTCTAATATTTTCTGTGGAATCTCTTTTTTGTGCAACATCATATTTTCAAATAGTTTAACCTTAGCGGATGAAAACTGTGGGAAATATTAACACCGAATATTTTCTTCCAAAACTCCACTTAACATATATATCTTAGATTTTTATACAAAGGTATTTGTTGTTTGTAGATGGTATTATTCTAATTAGTCAAATAAGGAAACAAGTAAATGAATATATAGAATTTTGAAACAAAGTAGGGCTGTTAAAATTAACCGTGAAAACCGAACCGCCCAGCCGAACCGACCGTTTGTTCGGTTTATAGATTTTTTTAAAAACAAAACTTACCGAACGGTTTTTGAAAATTTTTCTTTTTTTCAAACGGTCGGTTTTTATAATTATGTGGAAACTGTTCGGTTAAAACCGAACCGACCGAACAAATTACTACTTGATGGCCCGCCCACTTTTCTTCTAGAAAATAGCTTTTGGTATTTGTCTTGGTATGTAATTGTATGTAATGGCGGTTTTTTATTGTTATTTTTAATGGTGAGGGCTTGGGTGTTCTCTCTTTTATTTTTACTTCTTTGGAAGATTTTTGTATTTTTCTATATAATAGTATCTCTTGTAATCAGTAAGAAGCTTTCTGTGGAGAATACCATGTAGTCAGTTTCATTCTTTTTCTCATTTTTCTTTTAAGGTTGTGGCATGGTGAAGTAGGGGCGAAGGGATGTCGCACAGGAAGTTTGAACACCCAAGGCATGGGTCTCTTAGGTTTCTTCCCAGGGAGCGAGCTTCTCGTCACAGAGGAAAAGGTGATTTAAAACTTTTTGAGCTTTCTAAGGGTGTATTTGTAGTAAGTGGATTCCATGATAGAGAGGAAAGCTACTCCATTGAGACTGTAAATTGACAATCAAGCATTATTTAAAAAGGTGCATTTTTTATGTTTCCCTGATATACATTATTTGCAGTAATTTCCTGATGGCTGTATTGTAAATTGACAGTCAAGCATTCTCAATTACTCAGTGGATTAATACATCATTGAGACTGATCAGACCATTTCAAACGATCATATCTTATCACTTTTGATGTTCCCCTGATATGCATGGCACGACAGTTACAGTATTTTATGTCCATGCTTCATTAGTCAAGCACTAGTATTTGATAACATTGTGGTCTCTTATGCCTTTGAGACATAGTTATGAGATTTTTAAAAATTTTATTGTTGAAGTCCAACAAAATTAGGCCCAGCCCATTAACTGAAGACCAACCGAAACTGACCGAACCGAAATGTCGGTTTCCAATGTCCAGTATATATACTTTAGTCGGTTTTGGTTATTGTAATATTGTAAAATCGAAAGTTTCGGCTCGAGTTTCATATGTCGTAAAACCGACCGAAAATCGACTGCTTACAGCCCTAAAACAAAGTATTTTAATCAAATGGACTAAGAACTAACAGGCTAATGGCAAATGCAATTAATTTTATTGGGTTGATCGGAAAAATGCGTTGTTCAAATAGTAAAAGACTTAATACCAATGTATTGGGTCAATCACAAATGAAAGTGGAGGGTTTGAGTTGAGAATGTTATTATGTACTAGGGGTGTATATGGATTGGATTGGTGCGGATTAGGTAAAATCCGTCACCAATCCATTACCTACGGATTGATGGATTTGAAATTTGTAACCAATCCGTGGCTGTTAAAAACTGATTAGATCCGTTGAGGACCGGATCTGATCGGTTTAATATGTTAAATCCGTTGAATCTAATGTTAAAGAAAATTTGAAGAGCATGTTCTCAAGGCTAGTGTGAAATTTGGTCTAGGATTTAATTAGATATACTTATATATAAAAGTGAATTGCATTTTGACCCCAGAAGTTTTTTATATTAGACCTCTTAACTTATATTTAGACCCCTTAAGTTTTTTTATTATTTATATATAATGTCAATGGATCGGATAGGATTGAATCCACGGATTGAGGGTGAAATCTGTCATTGATCCTTTGTTAACGGATTACAAGATTTTCAATCCGTCACCAATCCGTTTATTTTCAGTTCGGTTAAAAATCCGCGGATCGGATCGATTTTACGGATCGACGGATTTTTTCCTATTGTAGACCATGCATTTTGATTAAAAAGGTTACTTTTATTACATGAATGTTACAAGGGCTTTGTTATGTGGAGTTGAATGTTGAATAACAAAGAGGCAGGGGAAAGCCAAAGTGCATGTAGCAAGATGTTATATGGAATTATAAGAAAATATATAACTAAAAGAATGAGAATAACCTATTAGTAATAAATATAAAAAAATAAGAAAATATCATTTGACATGGTCAAGGTACGTTATTAGAAGGCTTGAATTAGCTTCTATACTCCTTGAAAGGCTAGTGCCCAGTAGTTCAAGGTAGTAACGAAGGGAAAGACCTATTAAGACCTCTGGCGATGTAAATATAAAAGACATGTTAGGTGGTTGCTGTTGTTATTCTTCTTCTTCTTGTTTTTTCTATTTTTTTAAGCATGATCTCAAACAGGGTCAAGAGAAAAATTGAAATTCACATGGGCCATCCCAAAAGGCCTAGAAGTCCATTGACATCCCCACATTTTTAATTTTCACCTTATTTCATTTTGAAGATTTAGGGTTCGAGATCTCTAGATTGGTCCACTCAATAAATCAGCCCACTAGTGTGCAAAAAATAATAAACACAGTGGAAATAAAATCACAGAAATAAAATAAACTACACAGCCGATCCGTACTGGATCTAATCAAACACTATGAATCTCGCAATTACAAGAAACTCAGATTTCTTACCTAGATATCACCTATCTAAAGACTGAAGTTACCTTGTGTCGCATCATGTTTCAACGACATCACACCGTTGATTGCAATAGATCTAGCACTTGACTCCTCAAATCTTCTACGCAAGAAGATGATCTTCTACAAGGGATGCAGAAGAACCTGACTCTCTAGAGTACTTGGCAGCACAACTCTTCAAAAATCTCTAGAGAAAATTTCTCTCAATTTGATCACCAATTCAGAACTTGAGAGATGATCTATGTCTTTTCTCTTACCTTTGGGTTGTGAGAAACACCCAATTCATAGCCCCAAAATTTATCCATAAGACTCCTTGTAATTATCCACTTAGAAAAGAGAGTTTTCTCAAACTTTCTCTCAGAGTCCGGATCCAACTGAGCAAACATCGTCGTTCTCGCTATAGCGAGACTACTTACTGCCTGACACGTTTTTTGTGTCCCGAAATCACTCCACGCTTGACAAACTTTCTGCCTGACATGCTACTTTTGAGGACGGCAGCCTTTTTTGACCTCACAATCTCCCCCTTTTGGCAATTCTTGGACTAATCTTCCTAGAACAATACAATATGATCTACCCAAAAGAAAAACCCAAAATACAATGAATTTTTTTTAAAAAAAATAGCACCGTAGATCTTGAATTGCCTTAGCTTGCAGATGTCCTCCTGGCTTAATCCTTCTCCCCCTGAATTTGTCCATAATTGACAAACAAAAATAATCATGCAGCTTCCGTCAATCTGGATGCAGTAGCTCCCCCTCAATTTTGACTCCCCCTCACTATGATCTTCGTATCAGCACTGGGGTTGAGGATTTGACCTCCTTGATCAGGGCTTTTTATGATTAGCCACCCATACTTTTGTAGTTTGAACTTTCAGCAGAGTGTGAGCAAACTCCTTAGGCAAATCAGATTTTCTAACCCAAATTTGAGTTGTCTTAGCTGGAGAAAAATTCTTTCGCCATTGCTTGATTTTAGGTAGATTTTGCAGCTTCTTGCAATGAGGACGAATGTGTCTTTTCTTTCCACAATGATGACAAGTGGATGTGCGTGCAGCGCATGATACATTCTTTTTCTTGAAACTACTCGACACATTATGTATATGTGCAGTATGTGGAGTAGCATGTGCAACACTTGAAATAAAATTTGTTTTACCTTTAGCATTGGAAGTGGATGCACCATGATCATAACCGAGACCACTTCTGTCAAAAGGAGACTTTTGACTACACAAGATATTTGTAAGAGTCTTCGAACTAGTGTTCATCTTATTTAGTGAAGCTTGTTTCACTTCTAGCTCAGACAGAGTGATCTTCAGCCTTCCTTGCAAATCTTCTTTTTTAGATTTAACAGTCTGCAGCTCCGTCTTCATATTCTCAATCTCTTATTCAGCCTTTTCAAGTTTTTGACTCTCAGTGGTCAAATTTTCAGCCATGCAGTTTTTCTGACTTTCCAAGAGACGAATCTTTTCAAGTGCTTGCTCTAAATCATTCTTTAATGTAAAATTTTCTTCTTGGGCAGTTTTAAACTTGATTGTGACCTTCTTACAATACTTGGTCATCCGCACACAATCATTAAACGTGGAGTAATATTTTTCTTCCCAATCTTGTTCTTGATCTGATACCTCATCTTCATTATCATCATCAGACATAGAAGTTCTTGCCAAGAATTGATTGAGTATCATTCTAGAAATCTCTTGTGATCAAATACAGCAAATTAGTGTAACCCGCTCTGATACCAATTGAGGGTTTAGGGTTCGAGATCTCTAGATTGGTCCACTCAATAAATCAACCCACTAGTGTGCAAAAAATAATAAACTACGCAACGGAAATAAAATCACAAGCACACACCACAAAGACACCAAATTTAAGGTGGAAAACCCTAACCGGGTGAAAAATCACCGATCCGTACTGAATCTAATCAAACACTATGAATCTCGCAATCACAAGAAACTCGGATTTCTTCCATAGATATCCCCTATCTAAAGACTGAAGTTATCTTGTGTCGCGTCACGCTTCAACGACATCACACTGTTGATTGCAACAGATCCAGCGTTTGACTCCTCAAATCTTCTACGCAAGAAGATGATCTTCTACAAGGGATGCAGAAGAACCTGGCTCTCTAGAGTACTTGGCAGCACAATTCTTCAAAAATCTCTAGAAAAAATTTCTTTCAATTTGATCACCAATTCAGAACTTGATAGATGATCTATGCTTTTCTCTTACCTTTGGGTTGTGAGAAACACCCAATTTATAGCCCCAAAATTCGTCCATAAGACTCCTTGTAATTATCCACTTAAAAAAGAGAGTTTTCTCAAATTTTCTCTCAGAGTCCGGATCCAACTGGGCAAACATCGTCGTTTTTGCTATAGCGAGACCACTTACTGCCTGACATATTTTTTGTGTCCCGAAATCACTCCACGCTTAACAAATTTTATGCCTGACATGCTACTTTTGAGGACGGCAGCCTTTTTTGACCTTACACATCTGTTTATGCATAGTTTCTAGTTGTCAATATAATTACACAACCAATATTTCTCTTCGTTAAGCACAAAAAAGGGTCCTCTGATTTCAAAGTGGGGCCGATGATTAGGTCGTTGCCATGCCCTTGAATTTTTGGTTTTAGCTAAAGTTATAATTTCCAGATTGATTGGGTGTAAAATATGTAACTAAGATTTTTTTTTTTTTGCTAATGGAAGGGTTCCCAACCCTTTGAGCTGGACTAATCCCTCCGGGCCCAGAGAGATGCTGGGTAAAACCCCTGTGGCCCCTAAGTGGTAGCACAAGTGGACTCAACATTTAGTTCCTGAAGAGGGGGATAGCGAGGGTTGATACCAAGACCTCTACCTCCTGAAGAGGGATGAACCGTGGTCCTGACTACTCGACCAACCCCTTGGGGTTAAATATGTAACTAAGATTCAAAATAAGCAATGATAGTGATGCCACATTAGATCAATCAACGGGCAAAACAAAAGTGACTGTTGAGAGAAATAACAAAATAAAAATTAATAAAAAGTTATTGAAATGTTTTTTTTTTTAATTTTTAATGCATTGATCAATTTAGCAATGTATATCACTCAAAGTGGAAAGAGTATTGAACTCATTCGTGTTGACAGAGAATATGAATGATTGGGCAGCTGAAACATGGGCTGGCCTTGGCATTTCTCCATTTTGTTGCCTCTTTTCATGTTTGACAGAGAAGAGAATATGGAGAGAAGAACAAGAGTAGTCCTGCAGTGTACCCCAATGGCCTTAGCATGGTGGAATTGGCTTTAAATAAATCCACCTCTTGATTTTGTAAGGGCACTAGAACTCTAGAAGGTTCTAGATATATTACATGCAGATCTTTATCCCATAGTATTATGCATCACAAAAGGTTGAGAAAAATAAAGAATGTGAAAAACAATGAACAGAAGCCCTAATAAGGACAGAAGAGATAATGGATTTCTTTTTTCCCCATCACATGGGGTTGGTGGAAATTTATTCTTGGGCTTCTACAATAAGAGAAGGGCAGTCTCCATGTGAGACAGCCAGTGGGGCCCACCTAAAGGCCACCAATCATGATTTAGATTGGTCCAAACATAGATCAAAATTTGAGTCAATCCCACCATTCTAATGCCTTGATATGTGGCCCTCAAATTTACTTGTGTTTTAATGCACTATTTTATTTTAATCCCATGTACGTCCATTTCATTGGTTCTGTGAAAATTTCATGGAATCAGTGACATATAAGAAGAATTTAGGATGATGACTGGCTCGAATTGATCGTGTGGGCCCCAAGGTTAGCCGCATGGGTTGTCCCAGTAATGAGTTTATAAGCCTGACCATGAGTTTCATTTGATTGAGGAGAGAGAGGACTCACTGTGCTCAATTATATTTATTTATTTATTTTGCTAGATTAGGCTTAAACTTAGGAGGCACACAAGTCCTTAGCCAACCGATATAGTTGTGGGATCATATAATTTTAAGGGGTAGTTCAGTTGATCTAGTAGGATCATGGTTTGCATCTGAAAATTGTATGTTTGAAACTACACTATCATATTGAAACTACAAAAAAATTTACCAGGCTTCTCTCTGAATTCGGTGGAATTAATTAAGTCCAAATGATTGGAACCCTCGGATACCAAAAGAAAGAAAAAAAAAATTGAGGGACCATGCCTTGAATTATTTCTAGGTGGGAAAGAGACAAGGGTGGATAATAAACTCATAAACCAAAGGAATGTGCATGTTGCTTTCTTATATCTGTCCTTCACACGACGAATTTTCCCACCTTTCTCCACTGGCTCCACTGCCACACCATCCAAAAGCTGTGCCTTGAAACCAAAGTAATTTACGTGGAGATACGAGGGACATGTCTAAAAACGTATGTAATTGCGCGGTGGAGATATGAGGGACATGTCGTTTGGGGACACTCTATTTAGAGATTATTAAAAACTCTCCATTTTTAAAAATTCCTTTTTTTTTATTTATCATCCCCTGTGTTTTTAGAGTGTGGACCCCCACCTTTGAGTCACTCTAATTATTTCACACGTACTATATCCATGAATTGGTATAAAGCCCAACTTTTACGCTCATTTAGCCGTGACTCAATGTTGGATTGAAATTACAAGAAAGTGATACCTCTAAATCATTAAACTTTGGATCATGGATTAAGGGGTTAGGATAATATAATGGAGTTGGGAATTTTCATATAGGTAGACCTAGGGGTGTAGGCATGGCCCGCTTTTAGGTCGGCGCTATAATGTCGTGCAATGCACAGGTCAGGTGGGGGTTGGCCAGCACGTCCCAAGACATGACTTAGGTTGTGCCCCAGACGGACTGGGCGGTGTCGCCCACAAGCCGGCCCACATGCTTCTTCTAAATCTCTTTTAAATTTTATTAAATTTTTTATTTAAATTGAAAGAAATTTTATAGACTTGGGGTTCTCAACTTGAGATGAGGTTGAAACTATTAAAACAAATGCACAAACATTATGAAACATTAAGTGGTGGTCGGGGGTTTGGAATCTATCAGAGCCCCACAAAGTGCGGCTGTGGTGGTGGATTTTCCTCGCTAGAGATCAACCCCTAGCGGGAACTTAACTTGCAAAAAAAAAAAAAAAAAACATTGATGCTAATCGACCAGTGATAAATAAATATTTAATTATTTAAAATTAAAATTTTATTTATATAAAAATAGAACTTTTTATATATAATTGTCACGTTGGGACGTGCCTTGTGCCGTGTCGGCCGTGGCACTTTTCCCGCAGTACGTACGACTTGGCCAAAGACATGCTTAATCCCAATTACAAATAGATGTACTCACAAGGAGTCTTGGTGGTTGCAAATAAGGATGTGTTAATCCTTATGTGGTGATAGGGATAATGTTTATTTTGAATTTACTCCAATTCTTTATCTTTATCATCTTTCCGTTCAAATTCAAATTGAGATAATTTAATTCAACTCTCTATCCTTATCATCTCTCCATTCATATTCAAATGTAGAGCTTATCCCCCGGCCCAATAACGAAAGACTAGGAAGCTCATATCCAATAGCAAGTAATAGTGAGAAGAAAGAGAGAGCCCCTTCGGAAAAGCCTTTTAATTCCCTTTTTCTTTTACTAAATCTGAACCGTCAATGATCATCTTCTTTGATTTGGGTGTCCATCCTTGCACTTAGATCGAGAATAAATCAAACATGTGGTTGTTATCTTGTAGATAATTACAGATTTTGATCTGAGCTGATGCAATCCTAATCTTATTTGTAGCGGCCAACTCAGTCAGATCCATGGTTATGCAACATCTAAATCCTTTACACACTCTTCTTAACTCAAGCTCAACAAGTCAAGGAGCTCGAGCATGGTGTTTAATAAATGCTATGATTTATGAATTTCAAGATTTTAAAGCCACCCATTATCCTACACAAACAGGAACTATATATCATTTGTAGTACTGCATTAAGCATGCATCTGCCCTCTAGCTGCTTATCCTCTAGGAAAAGATTTTCCACTGGTGTCCATCTAAATCAAAGTGGAACCACCATCTATATTTCAAATCGTTCAAAATTTTACTTACTTCGTATATCTGGCATGTAAGATATTTACTTGTGATGAGTGACTCTAAATTTCATATTATCTTTTGACCAATTGACTAAAATTTCACACTGAATTGATATGAGATCATCTGCACGGGTTTTTAGGTGCAGACCACCTTAATTTCTGGTTAGTGAGGTTACCCCACTCATATAAACTACCTCTGTGAATCACCACAACTCCAAATTCTTCATTCATTTTATAATTATTCATCAATGGATTGAAATCATGAAAAGTGATGTGTTTATAATCACTAAACCGACGTATTTGGATGTATGGTGAATTGATGTAAAGTGAGGTGATGCATCAAATCAATAGAGAATAAAATATAATGGGTCTTGTTGTTTTTCTATTTTTATTGGCTTGATAGAGAATGTTTTTGGCTTTTTGTGTAAAAATAGTTTTTTTTTTTCTTTTTCTGTAGAGAAAAGAGATTGCTTTTTACTCTTTTTTTTAGAGAAAGAGGAAATTCTGAATTTGCGTACTTTTGATATGATCCTTTCGCCTTTTCTTGTGTGGATAACGGAGACTTTACTTCACTTTAAATCTACGAGTAAATTGCCAAACACGCGGGCCTGTTTAGTTAGAGGCATTTCTTATAAGGAGTTGAGCTTGTTGGGAATTTACGACATGATGTGGCATTATGTCCCCTGAGCAATCTAAATGCTCTGTTTGTTGCAAGGATTCAACATTCCAAACCACATAAAAAGGTACTTTTAGCCTTATGAAGTCCTTGAATTCTAGCATTATAAATGCTAGAGGGAGGTTGAGCATTTGGAACCCTACTTTTGAAATTTGCATAATCCTCCTAGACAAGAATTTTCACTATTCTTCTAAACAAACATGCCCTAAAGGTCATAGATCAAATGGGAGGATAATTTAATGGGGTTTTCACAATTTAATCTTTCTTAAACTTGGATTCTATGAAATTATGATAAAAGTCTCCAAAATGGCCTTAGTGTCGCTTGACTTTGGTCAATTTTTTTTCTCTGTTGGCTATTTTGCCCAAAACACGTACTATCATAAGATTTGAATAACTAATCAATCCCATATCATAGTTTTTTCAAAGAATTTATTAAGAAGAAGAGAAGTAGCCGCACGTTTATAACTCCCATTAAATGATTACCAAATGTGGAAATTATTTTTCAAAACTCAATATATGGTGAAAGATAAAAACACAATTTCCTTCTTGTTCTTGGTCACCGTACGTAGTTTTAATAAACTGATAAATCTAGGGTTTTTTTTTTTTTTTTTTTTTTTTTTTTTTTTTTTGTAGACTTTGTAAATGAAAATTTGCAGATTTATAGCTGCCACTGAATAATTGCTGGGTGTGGATTCATTTTGCAAAACTCAAAATATAGTGAAAGATAAAAATCATAAAAAAGAAGAAGAAATTTAGAACAAAATCCCATGATATCATTAAAAATTGGGCTGTATTATATGCACACCTCTAAGGGCATGTTTGGATCGTCTTATTTTTTTACTGTCTTATCTGTCTGAAAAAGATCTGTGAGTTTAAGATCTTATTAGAGCTGCGAGTTTAAGATCTGATTAGTTGTTCTGTAATAAGATCGTTTGGCAACACCCGAACGCTATGAGATTTGAATTGAATAAGACTGTTTGGTAATGCATCTTATTCATGTCTTAAGTTAAGGGTAATTTCTGTCATTTTTTACAAAATGGTTTCAAGCCTGAAAAACATCAGTAACACTCCAAATTTGTTTCTTTTTAAACTCGGACAATGCCCAGTACACTCTATACTTTTTTTTATAAAATATAATTATTATATATTTTTATGTTTTTTTATTTAGTTATATTAATTTAATATTTTATTATATATTGTTTATAATATTATTTTAATATAATTATATATTTTATAATTCATTTTATTATTTTTATTTTTTGATGTTTTTATATGATTATTATTTTATCTTAATTGTAATTTTATGTTTTGTTATTTTTTTTATAATTATGTGTATTAATTTGTTTTATTTGTATTAGTTTTATTATGTTTTTATATTATTATGTTATTATTTATTTTTCATTAAATAATATGTTATTAATTATTTATTTTAATTTTTATTATTTAAATTTTTATCATATTATTTTTTTATTTTTATTTAATTTAATTGTTTTTTTGTTTATTTTTTTGTTTTGTTTTTTATGTTATTATTTATAATTGTGTTATGATTGTTTTTATCATAATGATTAATTTTATTATCATATATTAGTTTTTATTGTTTATATATATATTTTTTAATTATATTTTTATTTTTGTTTCATTTATATTTTTATATATATTTTTTAATTTATTAATTTTTACATAGTTGTAATTGTGTTAATATATTATTTTTTACTTATTTGTTTATATATATATTTATTAAATTATATTATGAATTTTTTTCAATTAATAGTCGTTGAATATTATATTATTTTTGTTATATGCTCATTTTATTTTTTATCGATATAATATTACTTATTTAATTTGTTAATTAATAAGTGTTATTATTATGTTTTTAATCATTTTTTAAATGTTATATTTATATTATATTATGATAAAGTGTTTGTATTAAATTTATTTTTATTATTTGTTTAATTAAATTTTTTTTATATTTTTTTATTTTATGATTATAATTATTTGAGGGCTGCAATCGTTGATATTGGTGAGAGTTATTCGGGAATTTTAAAAGTTTTGAACTGTCTTACCGCTTGAGATGTTGGGGTCTTAATTCCAGGAGCTGGATTTCGAGCTCCTAGAATTAAGATAAATCTCGTCTTAAATAACAAGTCGTCTTAGCGCTTAAGACATGTTGTTATAGCGCACCAAACAATCTTATTTATTATTTTGTCTTAGCGCTTAAGACACAAGACATTAATACCCAAACTTAAGACGATCCAAACATTACCTAAGTCTCATTGAAAATTATGTGTTGATGACTGTCACCAGATAAACCTGAAAATTACATGTAACAGTTTTAAGAAGGCAGGCACCAGTAGTTGGCACTTTAATGAATAGACAAGATGGATGCCTCACCACATTGTTTGGTTGTCTCAAAATCTATTACCAGCCCTCCTTCGTCAAAGAGTTATTAAGAAGATGAGAAATGCCACCTACTATAAGTTGTTCAAACTCCATTTCTCATTGTCTCTTTTGTTTTCTTCTCGAGAGGACTTTTCTCTCGACACCGAAGACTGATCAGTGTAATGCACTTTGTTAAAGGTGGGAAAGTCGAAAAGGTCATCAAATGTTTCAAACTTTGGGGCCTTTAGCACGTGCTGCTATCATGAAATACTGTCACATGTGAAGCCCACCCTTAAGTTTTGGCCTGATTTCCGGGTTCCATTCTTTCAAACCCTTTCATCATCATCAACATTGCGAATAAATCATGAGTGAACATTGTTTATGTTTTTTTTTTCAATTTTTATTTTTGGTGTTATATCTTAAACCCATGATCTAATGGTATAAACTAATGGTTAGAACTACCAAGCAGATGCAGAGATTGGTGAACTCTCATTTATATTGAAATGAAGACCAATTATATGCAGTGGCGGATCCAGAATTTTCGTTTAAGAGGGGCGGACCCAAAATTTTTATGTAAGATTTGGAGGCAAATCCAAAATTTTTATTTGAATTTTCGAAACAAGCTAGAAATTTTCAAATATATTTTAAAAGTAGGCCTAAGTCCGATGGGGGCGACTGCCCCGAAAGCTTGCATGCAGGTCCCGTTGTGCCCAGCACATGTAGAGGAGATGATTACTTATAAACATAAGAGATATATTATAAAAAAATTAACCTTTATCGGCTGACACCACTGCTTTTAGCAGTAGTTTTTTTTTTTCGCCGCTAGAGCTCACAAATAACAGTGAATTTTTTTTCCTACCACTAAACCGCCCATCTAAGTAAAGGCCACTTATTTTCAGTGAGAGAGGACCCAAGGGTCGAACACTCAACATTTTGCATCATGGGTGGTTAATTTGTACCCCAACAGCTCATAAACTTTTATTTTCCAAATCAACCCACTCTAATTCAAGTCCCTTCTTGTCTCTATTTATTTTGCATAAGGTGACTCATCTTTAAAAATTCCAAGTTATTCAGACACACCTTTTCCTCATCACTCATACGACCATTAACCACATATTAAACTCAATCACAACATAACTGCACTTAGAGAATAACCGGATTTTAAAGCTACAAAAGTGAGTATTAAAATTTTAACAATTGGGGTTTGGGGTGATACTTTATCCACCTCCTACTATGAACATTCCCCACATGTGCAACTTGTTTGGTGAAATGCATGCATCCCATTCCTATATGACCCATATGGCCCATATGGGAGGAAATTAAGAACTTTCTATATATATAGCACGCCTGCGCAGCAACTGCCTAGCCTACTAGAATCATTGATGGGGAGAGATCCTTGGCAGATGCCCAATAGGATACAAGACCTATTCACGCCCCGGCATGGTTTAAGAGTTTAGGAGGAGAATTCACAAAGGTACCTTAAATGTGAGGGGACATTAATGATTGAGGTGGGCTAAATATCAGCCCATCGAAGCTAACTCCATCACTCCTTTTTAAAGTGTCAAATTTTAACCATCATAAAGCCCATTCAATGCATGGGTTGAATTTCATACAAATTAAACAATGACATAAAATTAACAACCAAAAGCATGAGGTTATAATATCCAAGGCGTAGCGCAGTTGGCTAGAATTACTGAGAAACAAGATTGCGGTCTCGAACTCTCACTTTCTCCTTGCGGCCACTTGCACGGCAAAAGCATGACTTATAGGCGTGGGGGAGGCATAAACTTCACGTGCTCGGGAGAATAGTCGGTTCTCAAAGATGCTGGACACCGTCAGGAAAAAAAGAAAAGTTTTAAACACCCAAGCATGAGATAAATGAAATCCAAGGCATCCACCAACATGAGACAAGTTCTTAATATAATCAATAATAAAATGATTACATATTTATATTATATAGTTTAAAATTAATAATAAAATAAAATGATGGACAAAAACTAACAGCAGATCTAATGATGTTCAAGGGCATGACCACTACGACTATAAAGGTGTGCATTGACTTCAAGGAATAGATCCGATGGTGGGTACATGGCTTAACCATTGTCAATTAGGACTAGTATTTTATGACTATAGATTAATGGTGGATAAAATGACATGGTAGTAGATCAGTGGGGACTAACATTATCTAGTTTTGAATAACTTCCTGATGTTAGATCTAATATTAATGGATAATAGCATGACAATAATTGGGATTAATGCTATTCATGAAGCGTAGATATGAATATGAAGGGGTTGAATTGATAGTAAAGATGTGCATTGGTTTCTCCCTCTCCCTCTCTCCATCCATTGAATTCTCTCTCTCTCCATCCATTGAATTAAAGGCTTTCAAGCTTCAAGCAACATTCAGGTCTAATACCCCAAAAAAAAAAAAAAAAAAACAACATTCAGGTGACAGAGAGTATTGGGCTAATGTAGCTCAAGCAGAAAGGAGATTTGAGCCTTTTCTTCCTACTAACATTCACTTTTAAGGTGAAAACGGCTCCTTACCTTTGTGGTAATTAGGAGTGGTAGATCTCATTAGGAGGTCTTGGGTTGGAACCCGGCCTCCTCCCTCTTTGCATATGTGAGTTTTTATTACCTCACATGCGTTAGTTGTGTTTGTTCTCCTCTCACATGGGAGTTTTCATCACCTTACATGAGTGTGTTGTGTTTATGTCTTATCCTATGTGAGTTTTTATCATCTCACATGTGTGAGTTGTGGTAAGGAGTGGCATATCTTATTCTTGAGGTCTTGGATTCGAAGTGAGTTTTTATTATCTCACATGTGTGAGTAGTGGTTTACAGTTAATCAGTGTCAGATTACAATGAGTACCAATTCAAGAGAGTTAGCAAAGGTGAGCATCAATAGCTTTGATTTGTTAAAAATGGATGTTATATTAAAAGAAATGAGGGTCACAAAAAGTCTTCCAAGGGCTTACATTGAGGTGTATTGACTTAACAAAAAGAAAACTTCTCTTTAGGTACTATATAAGTATATCTAAACTCAAGAATTTATTTAAAGTACAGCTACGCTTTCACTCAGAGTTATAACGAACCCACTCACAGTGATCTTGTTTCTTTTTGGGTTGTAATACCATAAGATTTATTCAATTACAGTTTAGGATTCAATCAAAATCTTGATCTTCTCAAAACCCGAGCTAAATTTAACAATTTAGCTAATAGTTGGATTACAAGTTATATATATATATATATATATATATATGAAAGAGACTTATTTCAATTGAGAAATCAGCCTCAACGGGCACACCCTTTTGCAATGCCCGGTTTTCTCATCTAATAACCTACTCTTAATGATAATAAAGCTCTCTCTCCATAGGCTTTTTTAATAATAAAACCCTCTTAATTAGGTTTAAAACACATTCTATGTAGTATTTTAATGATAAATCCCTACTTTTAATAATAAATCCTTGTTTTTAAGGTATTAAATACTTTGAAACTAGCTTAGGGATTTGGCAGGGGACCACTTGGAATTTAACATGGGATATCCTTTTTGAGATGATTTTAATATGAGCCCATGAGATTCTCTATCTCCATAAAAATTACAAGAGAGAAGAAAGTCTTGAGGGATTTTTTTAACCAAATACATTCCTAAATTGTCTCCATAAATACCTATCCAATGGCACTCATCCTTCTGTTTCCTCACTTAAAACATCTCTCTACACGCTTTTCTTAACAATTTCCTTTCCCCTGCGAATTGCGAAATGGAGGATGCTAGAATGAGACTTTGCTATCAAGTTTATTGAAGTAGGAAAATACCATGTCAAGATAAATGGTTGTGGCACTACTCAAGAAAAAAGAATCTTCACGGTCAAATCGGCATATCACATTCAATGAGGGGGTCGATCTTCGAATTCCTCATCTCAATTTATCTCTGAGATGGCATGGAAAAAGTTATGGAGAATCCCCTATTCCTAATGTACACAATTTCTTAGGGAGACTTACACAATAATATAGCAGTAGGCGAGATTCTGATTAAAAAGAGGATTTGAGTTTCCATACATGTGTGGTGCACCTCATGAATCTATTGA
Organism: Litsea cubeba; assembly: GCA_012931725.1. NCBI lineage: Eukaryota > Viridiplantae > Streptophyta > Magnoliopsida > Laurales > Lauraceae > Litsea > Litsea cubeba. Next base: position 63,793,973 of record CM022948.1, read on the forward strand.
TCATCAATTTATGGACTGTCCTTTTGCTCGAGCAATTTGGTTTGGAATTTCATTTTCTCCTCTCATAGATGGGCACAACCAAGCTTCTTTCATAAGGTGGTAGGAATATTTATTGGAAGAACTCACAAAAAATATCCTTCAACTGAATGATATTATTCGTTTTGGGTTTGCATAATTATGGAAGATATGGTTAGATCGTAATGATAAAGTTTATAACAAGAAATAAGCAGCTGAATTGTATTGAGGTTATCTAAGCTATCAACTGCTCTACTGAGAAATGAGTTACATCTCTTGAGAAGGGAAATATTAGGGAAATGAATGCGAATGGGATGACAATTCCTACGAAAAGGATACTACAGAAATTGAATTCTTCTGTGATGGAACTGTGGGCAAGGACTCTAATAAATTGGGTCTAGGAGGTATTACACTCAAGCGTGATGGTCAGGTTCTTGTAAAATTTTCAAGGCTGAAGAAGGGGGAATCTTCTCTTATATATAGCTGAAATCATTGCAGTAGAAGAGACCATGGACTGGACTATATAATATGGATTGAGGAAAGCTAGCTTCCTATAAGTGATTCATTGACGTCTATAGATGCGATTAACTCAAATGCAAATGATCCAACTTAGGAGATTTATGCTCCAATGCAAAATATAAGAGCGAAGGCGAAAGAGTTCATAGGAGTGAAAATCAAGGCAATATGTAGAATTGATATTGTCAAAGCACATGCTTTGACAAAAAATAGGTTTAAGTTCAAATTGTGATTGTTTGTCTATTGCGGATGAAGTAGCAAATAATCATCTTTCTTCAAAATAAAAAAAACTATGTTTCCAACAAAAAAACACACTTTCTATGCCATCTTAATGATAAATCCCCTTCGTCTCTTTTTGTATGATGCTTGCATATAAAGATATGTAACATATGTTGATTTCTATCCAGAGTGCCAAGATCATGAGGCCAAAATGGAGATTAGCATATATGTTGAATGGATACTTTTTTCCAATAATAACAAAAAGGAATGTTAGAATGATAAGAATTAATATGTTTTCAAATCAAAATTAAGTAAATTTACTTGTATGTAGCATCTTAGATTTATATGAAGAACTGAAAAAAAAAATGGAAGTTCAATGCATGTATTTTATGATTAATTTAGAAAAAATCTGAAAATGTGGTGGTTACACTTAATGATCATTCTCATTATTTTTAATGTATGTTGAAAAATAAATTTAAGAATTTGAGACAAGTTCTAATTGTCTTCTACACCTGCAGCTAAAGAGGTCTTAATTTTTATTATATGTTTTTATTAGAGCTCTTTTTTTTTTATTAAGTCCGGGCCTCCTACGCTTGTAATTCATGATGACAACATATCCCATGATCACATGAAGTACTAAAAATCTTATATCTCTGGACTTGTTCCCCACTTCTAAACTAAAGAGAAAGGCTAGCCATATAGCAACTTGAAATATTATATTATCCTTTATGTTGCAAACAGGACCTGCTTTCGGCATTATCCTTCAGGATTCTGGATCATTTGAAATGTTTTTTTTTTAGCACATCGTATCGTATGTTAACCCAAGTATTCTAGATATTAAAGCTTTGGCTTTAGGGCTTGTTTCTTTATGTAGATTTTGAATTTGTCTCTAGGGTGCATAGGCTTGCTAAATTTTACTTTTCGATTAGGCATGATGTAGGTTGGAAATGGGCTTTAAGTATCCTTTTCACTTTTTTCCCTTTCCTCTCTCGTGTTCTTTTATTGTCTTTAATGAAATATCCTTTTAACCAAAACTAAAAAAACCTTCACTTCAAAATTTAGGGTCCTATTTGCTTGGAATTGAATAAAAGGTAATTAGTGGTAAAATGAGCTCCTAGAAATGATTATTAAAGACGTGTGAGGGGTGAGCGATATAAGACGGAGATGTTAATTGAGCCTTGACTTTCCTAGAAACTGAATTACAAGGGAAATGACTGGACTGGGTATTCATTTCACGTCTCTTTTATGTTCATTTTCCATTTAAAGGGCAGATAAATATTTGATGGCTTTATGGATGCTCACCTTTGTTTCTTCAATTTTAATCACTTTTAAAAATATAACTCTTAAAATCCCAATTGTTCAATTACATGAAGCAATCAGATCCTTACATAAGATCCATCAAAGGTTAATTAGCCCTTTGAGAAGTTACTGGGCATCTTTATTAAGGCTACGGATCAGGTGATCAATAGATGAAATCAGTTTTTCTGAGTCAATTGTCAATTTCAAGACTTTACATTGGGTTGCTAGTATTCTTCCTAAGACAATTGATAAATCCAAAGGTTCTGCCTTCATCTGGCAAGTCGGATGGACTCATTTCTGTTCATGGTATAAAATATCGGCCCATACCGGTTAATATCGGCCGATATGAACCAGTATCGGTCGATATTGGTACGATATTTTGGTGCGATATCGGTCTCGGTAACGCAGACCAAAAAATCCCCAAAATATCGGTCCATCTTGGCCCATATTTTGAAAATATCGGTTTACCCAATATATCGGCTGATATTTTAAAAATATAGGTCAAAATATCGGCCGAGATGGAATAATGGTAAAAAGTCCTAAATTTTTTACTTTTTTCCTCATTCTTCCTCTCCCCTCATCTTCTTAGAGCAACCCCTCCTCCATATCTCATTCTCTTTTATATTTCCAACACTATTTCTTGAAGAAATCATTTTATTTTGGTAAGAAAATCAACATAACTCCCTTATTTTAACTATGGGAAATATTCAAGTGAGAACTAATTTTCACCCATTATATGAGAACTTTTTTACGGGGCCCAACTAGCAACTCATCCAAACCTAGCAATTAATAGGGAACCCCCTGATAGTCACTAATCCCAAGGTTGGCACACATCCGAATGGACTGAATCGTTAGATCGATGGTTGAATATTTTTTTGAATATGAAGCCATTAAACTTGTGTGCCACAGATGAAGGGGTTAGGGGCATGGATTTGGGGTCAAACTTGATACTTGGGTGGTCTCACATAGATCTTTTCATCCCCCTTGGTCCCATCCCTAAATGGGCCTCATAAAAAAGTTCTAATATAATATGTAAGAACTAGTTCTCACCTAAATATTATCGTTTAACTACTATGTATTTTTTAACATTCCATACCGAATAAATGATGATGATGATGATATTGAGCCTGGTCGACACTCCACTTGGAATTAGGCTGTCATGCTCATCAATTTCTCTTTCTCTAGTCCCCCTTAATTTTATGTAAATTTAATATATTATCTCCATGGTCTTGGATTTCATAACTTATTTGATGATTGAGTTAGTATTAATAATTGATGTATTATCTTTATTTTCTTATATTTTACACTAATAAATTGATCATGGGCCAAAATAATGGTTCCATTATATAAAATGTTGGAGAAGACAGCAAGTCAGCGACACATACAGGACTCGTGACTTATGGTGACCGATATTTTGGTTTATTGTTATTATTAAAGGAAAAAAATATTATTTTCCAGCATTTTCTAATATTCTGAATTTTTTTTGTGATTTTCTTTTATTAAAAAAAAAATTCACATCGCGATAACCGCGACGGACCGATAACCATGACCGATACTGATATGATATTGGTTTTTTGCCCTGGGCGGTACCGCGATTGATACCGAGATTTTGAAGCATGTTTCTGCTTACAACGGTCTTTCAAAGGGCCAAATAGCCAATTTTTATTGCATCACATAATGAAATAGATATTGGGCAATATGCATATATTATTTTTTAAATTTTGATACATAATCATATTGGAATTTGAACTCACGTCCTGTCCTAGGTCTATAAGAGAAGATTTAATGAATATGAAACTCGCCTACAACAATGAGTGTCTATTTATTGTAAGGCCCCATTCCAAATTTCTCTCAAATAATAGTTGGGTCTATCCTGAGATTGGTCACATTTAAAATATATGAATTTTTATAATATTTTATGCACATAGTTTTTAGAAATGATCAATTTAAGAGTAGCCTCAACTCCTATTAGGAAAAATTTGTCAAGTCCAATACAAGAGGGGGAAATTTATTTTGTGTTTCAAATTAGTTAGCTCCACTGAGGAACCTTATAAATCTTTTTTTGAAAAAATCTCAAATAAGACCTTAAATCTTTATCTTATTTCAAAAAAGGACACAAGTTTTAAAACCTTTCAAATTAGTTCCTAAGTTTTCCAAAAAGTCTTCAATTAAAGACATTCGTCCATTTAAAGCCATTTTTTGATGGATTTTCCCTTGATTTTTTACCTATATTACCCTTCATTAAAATAAATCCTCCTTCAGTTCCTCCATATTCTCCTCGCTTTCTTCATTGGCGTCCTCATGGTGATCGAGGACAACCAACATCCCCACAGTGACCGGTTACATATAGTGGCTACTAGAACCATGGCTTTAAATGAAGGGCAATTTAGGTATTTAAAACAACTTGAGACAAAAGGTCGCAAAAATCTATCTTTAAATCGCCGAATATCCTTGATTGAAGACTTTATTGGAAAACTTAAGGACTAATTCGAAAAGTTTTGAAACTTATATTTTTCTTTGAAATAAAGTAAAAACTTAAGGCCTTATTTATAATTTTTTATTTTTTATTTGATTCCCAAGCTCCCAGTCTTAGAGGATCCAGAATTTAGAAAAAAAAGAAAGTGATTGAAGTTTGAACACATATGAAAGTTTGTGGACGTTGAATGCATTATTGAGCAATAATGATGAGCAAGACTTGCCACCTGCTCTCTCTCTCTCTCTCTCATATGGCTTACATTTGAAGAGTGTCTATACTTTCAAAAATTACTTGTCATGATATTTTCTCAATAATATTATAATATTCTCAAAATTGAAAGTATTTCAAAAAGTTGTGATACATCCTATAAAATATCAAAAAATATTTTGAAACCTATATATAGTATTTCAACAAAACCCCAAATTAAAAAATATACCACAATTTTTTCTTTTACTATAATTTCTTGAGAATGATATTTGTATAATGGATGGGAAACATACCCTACCATTGTCCTTTTCCATTATGAGTGTGGTTGGGCTCCCTCCCAAGTCCCACCTCAGCCTCTTTTTCCATTGAATGCATGAGGACAATACATAGGATAATTTAATATAAGCCCTTGGGTTTGATTTAATTTATTGATTACAATCATACACCAGGATGAAAAAGAGAAGCTACAAGGGATGGTGCCATTGGCTTGGACATGATCATTGATTGTCAAATTGGGCTGCATTCTAACATATATAAAATGGACCTGTGTCTAAGTTTCTTAGATCCAAACTGCTGACAACTACTAACATGTTGTATTTGTTACTGCCCCAATTTTCATTAATAAAGTAGTAGGGGGAAGTATTTTTTGTCCGGCCAAAACAAAGAAAAGGGAAGGCTATGAAGCCATTGGACATGAGAAACAATGCAAGATTGTTACAGTGCTTTTCTAACAACTCACGGGATATGCTTGTGGCAATGGGCCATGGTCAAATCATCTTTGTGACTGGACTTATCTTTCATGGGTCGATAATTATTTTCATCATCTTTGAAAACAGTATGTTCTCTTTTATTAGAGCACACTTTATGTTGAGAACAATATTTGCAAGTAGATCTTGTCTTCATCATGATGAGAATTCACTTTATGTTTGGTGTAAAGAAAATGAAAGGCTCTAGTCAAAAATTCATAATTCAGTTTAAAAAAAAATCCAAACAAGAAAATCTTGCAGAAAAAAAAAAAAAAAAACCCACTTCAATCAAAGTTGGAACATCATTAAATTGATGAGATCTGAAATACCTAAATTTTTTTTGGTACTAAGCTTGGGGGCTGGGAACCCAGCCCTCTGGTGAGGTGAGGAAGCCCTCGGATGGCAAAGTAAACTTCGAGTGAGAAAAGGTAATGCCACTTACTACTAAAGTAAGTGGCCGTTCTTTTGAAACCCAAGATTTACTCCAATGGTATAAACCAAATTTTAAACTTTGTCACTAGCTCAGAATCCTTTCTAATGGGGGTGTTTTAAAATTTCACCACCATCCAAACATGATGGCCCAAGAATCAATGGCTGAAAATTACCAAACAAGGGTGCAATTCCTATCCTTGTTCGGGTGTACCACTTTAGGTAAAAGAACAGTCAGTTCTCATCAGGAGATTCATGAACAGAAGAAGAGATTGAAATTGGAAGAAAAGATTTAAATTTGGGCATTGGTCCAGGTCCCAAGAGCACCTTGCTTATTAGGGGTGGTTTTGGTGGAGGTTTTGAGTTTTGGCTGCACCTACTCAATTCAGCCAATTTATGACCAATTTACATATTTATTAATGAAACTATCAAATAAAATGTCAGGATTTTTTTAATTGCGAAAACAATGAAGAATAAGATAAATCCTAGGCCGATACCAAACCCAACTCATTACAATCCATTTTTTTTTTTTTTTTAGATTGGACATGCTTGGACCTGGATCCAATAACAAAAAAACTAAACAGGCCCAGTTCTGGCTGTAACCAACCCGAACCCAATCCCAACAATAAAATCAATCTTGAAAGAGGGAATAATGGTCCAAAAACAGAAGTTCCAAAAGTTAATAATAATAATTATTCTTATTGTGGTACTGGTACCCAAACTAAAGGGGCTAGGGACCTATCAAACCCACGCCGGTGGGAGAGCTCTCTGGTGATGTAAGGGGGCCTCGGATGAGGGAAGAAGCCTTTGGGTGAGGAAAGGTGGTATGGTTCGAGATGAGAAATGACATCTCTTACCACTGAGGTGAGAGGCCATTCTCGAGATGAATATTAGTCGAGATAACAATGGAAAATCTCAACCTCTTTTGATTTTTGCTACATTTGGGATTCAAATTCACGGACTCTACTCGCGCAGAACATGTCTCTAACCAGCTGATCTTTATTTTTAAAAACCCTAACATAAGATACTGGGACCCAAAAGAGCAACACAAGTGGAAAGGATAGCCGGCAAAGTGAGAAGAGAAGCCCACTAACATGGAAAGAGAGGCATAGTGACATTCAAGGTTATCAACCGAGAGTTAAAAGTGCTCAGGATCTTCTTTGCACTAAAGACAGCTGTAAATAGAGGTTTTATGAGAATCCTGATCTATACTGATGCTAAAAAAAGTAATTGAAATGATATTTTGCAAGTCATTAATATGGAGTGATTGGACTTTATTTTCCATCATCTTCAACGTCACCAAGTAGTCAATTTTGGACTCGTCAAATACTTTTTAAGTTTATGCCCAAGACCTTAAATGGATCCACTCACCATCTTGCCCAATTGGTTTCTTGGATGTGTTCTTGGCCTAATTCTTTTTTCTTTCTGTTTTCTTAGTTTAAATATTATGAGGCTTTTCTTACCCAAAAAATTCTAACCTCTCATTGAGTATCATCCTGCACTAATCATTGCATATAGAAAGTGCATTCTAACTCGTCAGGATATGATTTCTACCTAAGAAAACCTATGCACTTTCTCAAATAAAGCAACTGCTTGAACATAATCATACAACTTTGAATAATATGCAACAAAACGGTGTTTTTCCTTTTGCTTAAGTTCTTTTAACTTTATGATAAGCCCTTTGCCTTGTTTTCCCAAGGAAAATGATGATTTAAATTAGAATCTAGAAACTCCTAGCTCCACTCGACCCTATTCGGAAGCTCATCGAGTTGAGTAACTCAGTAATTTGATCGAGAATACGGCACTTCTCACCGAGGTAACTAGTTTTCGAACCACCCCTTCCTTTACATGTGTGAGTTTCTATTACCTCGAATGTGAGAGTTATTTCTCTTTGCATGTGTGAGTTTCTATTACTTCACATGTGCAAGTTGTCCGCCCCTAGTACGTGCAAGTTCCTATTGCCTCACATTTGCAAGTCTCTTTGGGACCTAGACCTAGCCACCTAGCCCCTTAGCTGGAATAAAAAATAATAAAAAATAAAAAATAAAAAAAGAAGAAACCGTTGGCAATCTGATCGGGTACTCAGTCAGGCTGATTCAACTCAATGAGACTCAGCCGAGTCAGGACAATTTTTCTAAATAATGACTAGATAATAACCTTGTTCATGACTTGGGTAGGCAATGGGCTCTTCGGGTTCAATGTTTCTTGGACCTTGCTAATGGCTCAGTTTTACGCACAAGAGTTGTCCCACGGCCACGGTTTAATGCCTATAAATATATGGATCAATCTTCAGAACAGGACTTGACAAGTGTTTCAATTGAGCCCAGTATTTTTGAGGATGAGAGATGTGGCTTTTCTCTTGAACCCCACAGCTGAGGCCCATTTACAGTTTCCGTTGGCCAGGGTCACCCTGCTTTTAGCCTTGTGGGTCGGCCCAGACATTCATTTCAAGCCACATTTATAAATGGGCCGGGATGTTGAGCCTAAGTAAGCCTGATTTTGCCATTTGGGTCCTGCATGCCAATCGGACTGGGAGAAAGGGCCTATCATTTTGTGCCAACCCAAAGCCTGTGCCTATGGCAATTCCAATCTTGGATTCAGACTGGACTCAAGACAAAACACTGAAGCCCAAGCCCATTCCATTCAGCGTCTTTCATTGAATTTTGGCCCAGTACCACCCCATCAGTCCTTACATGTGTACCAATCATGTTGCATCCTTGAAATAGACCGGGGATCAACAGCCTTACATTAAAATGGTGGAAAATCCTCAGATCATCTATCCAACGTCCAGTGAAAATTCTAATAGTGAGGATCCAATGATAGAAAATATATGCCTGCAGAGATAATTGATCCCAGGAGGGAAGCATCATATCACCAATCCAACAGAAGAATGATGTGGATAAAAAAAAAAACAAACAGAGCAAAAACATTAATGATCCAACATCTGATGTGTCATGTGTGGTGGTGGATAATCAATCTAACAATGGAAATATGTCAAATAGATGAGCCAATGAAAGAAGGAAGTGGACCATCAATATAATGGTCCATCGAAAAAGCTTTGATGAAGATCATATAAAAAAAAAAAAAAAAAACAAGTGAATCATCATCAATCTAATGGTCGAAAAACCTCTATTCATTGTTCCAATGGTAAACCAAATGTAGAGCATTTAGCAAATGGTGAAGAAGCTTCAAATCATCAATCTCATGGTGGAAAAGATGTCGGTCATGAATGTAAAAGCCTCAAATTATTGTCCCCACAGCATATATATATATATATATATACGGTTGAAATGTTTTAGGATAAATGATGTATTTTAAAATTATTAAATTTCAGGGCCACATATCAAGGTGTTAGGATGACCTAATAATGTTGATATTGTTGGCATCTGTGAAAGAGAAACACCCTTGGCCGAGAAAGCCTTTTTCGTCTTCTTTCCACGGTATCTGAACTGTATATCTTCTTCTTCTTCTTTAAGGTATCTATCATTATCTTTGGATCATGAAACGTGAATCACACGTGACTGATTTTTTTTACACGGTCACAAATCTCCACATCTAGTAAATGCGTTTGATCTAAGTTGACGGAATTCTGATTGCATTTGTAGCAGCTAACCCAATTAGATCAGTGATTTTGCAACCTCTAAATCCTAGAGATATTGCATACCTCTCATTCCCCATAGGTGGGTCTCAGATGAGTTTGCTTGGTGCTATATGGGGACAGCTCTCACCAGAATAAAACAATGCATGTTAGTAAGATCGACACTTAATCCAATCCAAGGTTTTTTATGAATCATAATAAAGGGCCTAAAAACATTTTTTTTATACTAAATACAGTTTGTTTTATTTATATTATAATATAGTGGGAGAGAAATGTGTGAACTCACTTCTTCAATATAGGCTCCTCTTTATATCATAATTATTAAGATAATATCTTCTGTGATACTGATTTCAAGTTGGTGATTTGACCTTGTCTCTGCTAGGAAGGGGTGGCCCCACCAAGAAAGTTAGGTGGTTGGACAGGTGATGCATGGACAGATGAAAGTTGTATGCATTAATGTTTTATTTATGTGTAGTGTTTCCCATTTGATGTCCTTTGGAATCATGGTATAACGATGATACAGTAATTATATGGTTGAACTATGATTGATGGGTCCTCAACTGAAAATGTCCATAGTCTAAATCCAATCTAAATGAATGATCCTAGCCATTCCATGGAAAAAAAAAACTGAAAATAAAGGGCACTCCTTAAGAGGAAGATCTAGATTGATCAAGCTAGAAATGTAGAGATGGGCCATCGTACGGTAAGGAGAATATTAGATTCATCATTGTAGGCGGGAAATTTGAAAGTGTCCTGGGCTGAGTTTGGATCAGGGCTGACCCAACCTGCCAACCAAAACCAGAGAGGAAAATGGTTCAAATTAGATTTGGGATAGCTAGCAGAAGCAGAGACATTGAAGACCTGGATTGGGGGTGGGGGGGGGGGGGGGGGGGGGGGGGGGGGGGGGGGGGTGTTTGGTTTTCACTATAAGAGGGGAGAAAACTAGGGGGGTGGGGGGACGTCACTAGAAGAGGGGAGAAAAACTATGTGAAGTTCGCATAAGAGGAGGCGAGGATTTGATGACTAGGTATGAAAAACTAAAGCCAAATCGATATTCAGATTTTGACCAGGATCTATCACTGAATTAGCCATCGGAGAGACCTCTGTCAGACGATCCGATCGAGATTTCAATGTTTTTATCTTTGAAACAGGAGATCTATTCGGAGAGATCATGCGGGAGAGAATAAGGTGGACTGGGCCGACCCGCCCCTCACAAAAATAGACTTTACAATCACCACCATCATCGCTATCACCACCATCATATTTTTTTTGTGTGATGGTGAAAGTTACCGGGATTAGTGAAACTCCTCCAAAATATATGGCATTGCAATGCTCTTCATCAAAGGTGTTTGGATGAAATTTCTACTTCTCCAAATGCCTTACGAGTCCAGTGTTGTTTGGTGGAGAGTTTCATTGGGAGTAAGCCCATATTTGGCACCTCTATTTTCAGCCTCTATACTTGTCTAAATGTCTAAAGCGGACAGAGGTTATTAAAATAAGAGTCTTTGGCACAACATTCTAGCCTCTGTCAGTTTTAAATATTTAGAGGCAAATCCTCTAAAATCCAAATGCTCAAAAAGTGGGCAGCTGAAAAATAGAGCTTTGGCCTCTTCTTTGTATGAATCTATTTTTACTCAATCTGTCAAAAAAAGAGTAAAAATACCAAACATGACCAAATATTACCAGAGTAGCAGAGAAAATGACATAAGAACCAAAAACGGTCCCATATTCTACAGTTCATGAACAAAGGGACCACACTTGTGCTTATTCAAAATCAATCAATTAACTACCTCCCCATCATATAAAGTAGGGGTCATCCTCAATCCTCTTGGGTCACCCATTGACAAGGGCCTGTCATTTAATTTGTGAGCCCAAATCCCCAAACATCTCCACATGGTCACATAAATGATATCTTTTTAAGCCATGCATGGAAGTCAAGCACTTCCATCCGCAGAGGAAATAGTCGGCACCATGTACAGTTTTTACCCCTACCTGAGTTCCCTATGCACCTGTCCGTACAAGTGGGCCTTGGTCTGGTGATCCACACCTTTGATTAGATTGGGCCACACCATTGTTTACAGGGGAATTGACTAGATTAGAAGAAACAAGTCACTGGAGGCTCTGCTATTTTACCTCACTATCCATTGGGCTAATATGATATTTAACCTCACCCTATCCATTAAAAGTATGGATATAAATGGGTCCCGATTCTCCAATAATCCGAAGGTTCCGATTCGTTAAAAATTAGGTTTGAGTCCTTATTTAGACCCAGCTAAGTAAATGGGTCCGGGTTCTCTTTTTTAATCCGTGATCTAAACGGGTCCGGTTCCGGTTCCATATTGGCTTGGATCCGAGACCCAACACATTACCTCAATTTTTAGAATCCCTCATTAAAATTAACCCCCCCCCCCCCCCCCCCCCCCCGACCATTCTCTACCTAGACCTGGATTCAGACCCAGACCCTCCCTATATATGTTTTTTGGTTCCGGGTCTAATTCCACCTTCTCCTTAACGGTTTCGGTTCTGAAACTAAGAAACTGGTCTGAGGTGATTATGGGCCTCAAGGATTGTTGTGCATATATATGAGAAAAAAGGTATTAGCTCCAAGCAGTGTGCTTGACCAAATTGACACTCATATGCAATAGGATTGTACAACACGTTTGGGGCTGCTCATGAGCTGGGCCAGCCTCGAGCAAGACGTTAATTTGGCCCTAATTGAGGCTGAATTTGGGGTCTGTTTTAGGCCAGTGGGTCGTACCCAGGCCTGGTTTTCTGGTCCTATTATTGAACAAAAAGTCTACACAGCCCGGCCAAAAAATCCGGGCTGTGTAGAACGGCTGATTATTGAATAGGCCAGTCTTGAGCCTACATCTGCTTGTGGAATGGCCCAGCCCGAACGAATATTTGATAGAAAGGGCCACGTGTACATATTGTTTAGATGTTCTGGGCCTGGAGTTGAGTTTCAGGCCGGTGAGCTGGATCTGGGTAGAATTCAGGTCTGTAACTTAATGGGCCATGCTTGGATAACCTTTGGCCCATTCCAGACATGTCCATGAAAACCCCAACACATGAACCCTCCCAAAGCCAAATGCTTCATGACAGATTTGGGCTCAAGTTTTGAGACCACCCACGGACAAGGCATGGGCTTGTAATGACCTTTTGTCACAATTACAGGCAATAGTTATGGCTATAAAACCATCTTATGGCTTGTAAGGAACTAACCTAATCTCGATCCTTAGCTGCCATGGCCCAGGGTGTGCCTTGTTATGGTCATGAAAATCGACTCAATTACAGGCCAAAACAAGCTTCATCATGGATGTCACACACCAGCCCAATTGCCTAATCACACACTCATCATATAAGTTAATTATGTTCAAATGTTATTGTTGCGATTGATTATAAACTCAACTACAGGCCTAGGTCTCAAATTATGAATTGTAACTTAAATGGAAATTATTCAAACTGCAAAACAGGCAATTATGGGGTAGTCAATATGAGGCTTTGTCGTGTCTAAACTAAGTCAGCCCAGAAGGCCTGGAAATTAGATGGAAATCTTAAGTTTATTATGATCACAAGATGTATATAGTCTTCTAATTAGTTTATAGGTATCTTGGGTTTGGAAGAATTGATTCTATATATATGGCCTATTGAAAGTTCAGGTTAAATTTTAAGGAGCTGAGAGTTTGCAATTAATTCAGCCACTGAGAACTTGGAACTCACTCTCAGAATTCAATATTCAACTTAGTATGAAATCTAAGTTTGTAAAAGCAATTTGACAAGTAGGAAGTGAAATTCACCGTTCTGAACTCAGCATGGTTTCAGGAATCAGCAACTTATTGGATTTGACATGTAATTTGAAACACAACCAATAAAGATTTTAGTTTCAAAATTCAACAACTTGATGAAAAGTAAATTGGGAAAAATCAAAACCTACAAAAAGAATGAAGCGAAAATTTTATAAAACAAGAAAATGGAACCTTTTCTTTTCTCCTTTTTTTTTTTTTGAAATTTCTGTAACCAGTTTTTAAGTCCATGTAAGTTGTAACTCTTCACCATCTTTGTCAACATATATAAATATCATAGTTTAGGGGGTGTTTGGAAACAAGATATTTCAAGAGATTTTGTCATATTATATGCTAGTTTAGAATATAATCTATGCACTAAAAAAGGAGGTGTTTGGATAACTTAAAAAGTATATTACAATATCTCTCTTTCTTCTAAAAACCTTCATATTACATTATTCTAGGATATGCTGTGTAAGATAATCTTTTGTTACAAAATCTTTTTTATTTAGAAAGAACTCATGGGCAACTATTAATTATAGTGGCTCACTAAAAGTTTTCACATTTAATGATCCTCATTGCAACTATGAATCCTAATATTACATTGGCCCCACAATGCTTACAAATTTAATGTGGGGTCCTATAACCATATCACAATTACATGGCCATTTTTAATTATCAATATTATGAGGGTCTTATTAATGTCACACTAGAGACTCTTCATCATAATTACCAACATTAGGTGGGTCCCATACAATCAAAATTAGCTGGGTTTCTAATTAATTACCAAAATTGAATTGTGTGATTGTAGTTAGAAGTTTGTCATCATTAAATTGGTCCCACTATTTGATAGCTCCCCTTGTGGTAGTATGACTATAAATATCAAATGGGTCCCATAATGATTTCCCATAGATAGTTCAACAATGCTGCTTGACATTAGATAAGGTTTTACCAAAAAAAAATAATAATAATATATAGGCTCATTTGTGATAATCACCATTAGTTGTATTACACTATGGCTATCAACATTTTGTGGACCTACCTTAATCAAACAGGATTGCTTGGATCTCAAGGTTTTAACATTTAATCATGTGATTTTTTAACAATAGTGAGTCCTACCATGATTATTAACACATTTGATTACTAATTAGTGGGTCCTGCATTGGGTCAATTGATTACTTTCATTTCATTTTTTATTTAGTATATCATCTTGTGAGTTTTTTTTTATAAATTGCCAAACACTTCAAAGGTATATTGAAATTTATAAAAATTGCCAAACACCATAAGTGACACTATATAATAATATGACACTATTTTATTCTATGATAATGAAATCTTATAATATTTAAGCTTGTTGATATTATATTATGTAGTTATCCAAACACCCCCTTAATGAATTTCAAAATCTTCTAAAATCTCGCTTTTTGAAAGCTGTTGACATTAAAATCTTCAATATTCCTTAAGTTGGAAGTCTCATCTTATACAATTTTTTAAAAATTTCTTCATTCCAAATTAAGGAGACTTTTTTTCTCTTTCTTGAATGAAAACAAAAAAAAAAAAAAGAAAAAGAAAAAGGAATGAAGCCTTTGAAGTCCTAAATCGAGTTTTAAGCTATAAAGCTCAAATTGATGTACCACTAATTCCCAAGTTTGAAATCAAAGCCACAGAGTTGAGTTTCGTAACCCCCTAAGCTCAATTTTAAAATAAAAGCCAAACTGGAATTTTAGGCCTAGTAAATTTCAGGCAGGCCATCACCTTTCAGTTGTTACTCCTATTTGATGTAAATGAGTTTATCTGGTAATGTTGAAGTTTGATGGAATGCTAGATCATTGTAAAGTCACTTGGTTGCACTATGAAACTACTAGGTATGTCGGCCACTTACCTCATTGGTAAGTGGCAGTAGTTCTCACCCACCTGCCAAGGTTCGAACCCCGGGTATGCCACCTTTTCTCACTTGTGTGGGCTTTCTTCCCGCTTGTGCGGGCTGTCTCCCTTTGTGTGTGAGGGAGGGCTCTACCAAAAAAACAGCACACACACTCTCTCTCTCTCTCTCTCTCTGTGTTGGTGGCTCCAACTCTCGACTCATTTTAATTAAGTGGATGTTAAGAATGCCTTTTCAACTCAGCCTGATTAATTAGCAACGAATTGAGTTCTTAGGGAACGAAAGAAATCTTTTCCTAGAAGTGGGAAATGGGCCGGGAGTTGGAAACACAAATAGCCTTTCATGAAAAATGAGTCACGGTCTAAAATGAAAAATGAATATGCAGCCATCACCCAAGCAAATCAATTTCAAGGAAAGTCAGCATCGCATCTACGTCTACATCCTTCATCCCTCACCTCTTTACTAATTATTTGTTGGACCCCCATTTTATACGAATTCCTAGGAAAAGTGACCCTTTAATGTTTAACTTTTAGGTTGACATGGTGACAATTGTTGGAAGTTTTAATTAAGAATTGAGTTGTCAATGGATTGGGTCGACCCACGCTAACCCACCATTTCTATGTGGGTCATGGCCTGGGTAACTTGGGACCACTTCTCGACGGGTCAGATCAGCCCGGGTCATGTAGACCCATTTACTAATGGGCAGGTCCATGGTGACCATGACCCAACCCAATCAGACAATATCTAGTGCTGAAGGAGTAAACCTAGTAGGTCACATTTTCATGAGCCAACAACATCAGCAAGACCAGATCATTTACTCCTTCTATTTGGTTTTGTTTCGCTTGAATAACAACACATCCAACAGTTGAAATTGATGAGGGTTTTGTAATTTACCTTTTCAGCTTAAGCTGGGCTTCTTTGTTGATCAGAAGCTCTTAACTAAAAGTAATCTTCTGGGAAGACAATTTACATCTACAAAAGGTTTCAGCCATCTTTTCAGGATTCAACTGATCTTTATCATAGCCTAACCCCATCCAGACTTGTTTTATGAGCCAAAAAGCTCATAGATCCATTCAACTGTCACCCCAGTATGGTTATTGTTGGGCTTGTATTCGTCTTGGTCCAGCTCATGTCAGGGTCCATTTAGGTGGGCCTCAAGATGCATCTGTGTTCAACGGGTTGGACCCAGATGCATCATTAGGGCTCAAGCGCTTATTGGGCTTGACCTGGGCCTACGGTCTCGAGCTGAGGGAGGCTTATTTGTCCCTTTTGGATTTTATATCTATATGTAATATATTGTACCATACTCATGCTAAAAGGGCAATATTAATAATATACAATATACACATTCTGTATAAAATGGTAGTTTTATGGTTTCCATACATTTGTCTTATGAATTCGGTTTTGCTCCTAAGCACAAAATCAGATCTGAATGTACTTATGGGCAAAGTGGGTGGACCCAGGTCTTCCCATTTTCCAAATGGGTCATACCTGGACCCGGACTTAGTCAACTAAGTTGTAAATGGTCTGAGGCCTGGACATAGGTGACTTGGGTTTGAATACCAGCCCATTGACAGCTGTGCTAGTATAGAAGAAGGTCAAAATATTTCTCCAACATTCCCAAGTTGGGCGTTTGAGGCCCAATTGTTATGTTCCCTCTAAATTTTAGAAACAAACAGTAAGCCTTCTGTTATTCAAATCCAGACAAAAGTAGATCCTTTAGCCTTAAAAATCTGACTGTGGATCTCCATTTTTTTAAGGGGAGTTTCTTTCACATACTTTATTTAGTTTTCTAATATAATTGATCTTGAAACTTCATCTATGTTCCTACTACTACCCTTCACATGGGTCCATGACCAGGTAATTATGTATGCTAATCTGTATTTTCTTTATATAATCCCTTCATTTGTTATTCATTTTGCTTGCATATATGTCATAGGCTCATAGCTACCCTTCAACTTTTAACACACTTTGCAGCTTTTAGTGTTTGTCTGATTTTCATCATGGTAGGATCAAAAGAGGAAAAAATAAAGAAAATCATGGATTTCATGAGGAGATAGATGGTGCTTCCTTATGATTGAACAGATGACCTTTGTCTTCATCAATGGAGGTGAGCACTACCTAAAGCCAAATAAAAAAGAAGAAAGGAAGAATGAAAAGGAAGAACTAAGCGTCCTTTGCGCTCTTTCTGATAGATCCCCATCTGCTTTTCTTTTTCACAAGGCATCCTAAGTAGGGAGATACATTGGAAGGACCCGAACCCGGGTCTCCACACCAGGTCCATGGATCTTGAATCCCATTGTATAACAAAGAGTAAAACTTGAAAATTTAGAGATCGCGCAGAATTGACTCTGCTGGTTTCTGTTCTACTCAGTAAGGCAAAAAGAAAAAAAAAAAAAAAAATGTAATGGTGCATGACAAGGGAAGCCATTCAATGTGGTTGTCCTAAATACTATACTGCTTGTTAAGATTTGAAAGCATTCTGCAGAGTTGGGTCCTGTCATTATGTGAACCAAATCGTTTGTCTTGTGGGACCCACATGTGCTTATGGCTACTTCAGCAAAGATGAATGAATAGAGAGGGAACAGTCCTCATTGGATGATTGATTGTGATTGCGCAATTGAGGAGATTCGAGTCCATTTCCAATCTAGAAGTGTTGTGTAACATAGGCACAACAGGTAGCAAATGCTTGGCCCAAAAGGTTGTGAATTGTGTAAATAGAGGCACATCACAAACAGTATCAAACTGTCAATTGTGTTCCACTGAGACCAATTCATCATTGTGGTGCACCAAAAAAGCCTTTAGTAGTTCATGTCTGGGCGGTTGATCCCTAGCAAACCAGGGCGAGCAGCAGGACTGCCCATTGATCAGCATTGTTTTCTAACAGAAATTGAGTACCCCACCGACTCGCCAACAGTTCTGTCTTGCATTCAGCATGAAAACACCATCCAACTCCAAAATCCCGAATCATGGTGACTTTTGACTCCATTATTCAGGGCCTACACCCTGCCCCAATGAGCATGCTTTCACAATGTAAAGGTGGGATTGAAAGCTGAAATCTTGTTTGTCATTGACAACTCCCCTACGCTGAAATTCCCCTGTGAAAGTGGGGGTGGTGATAAAGAGGAAGATTCTGCCTTCCCAATTTGCTTTTCACTCGGAGAGAGTAAAAGGGTCTTTGGCTTTTGGGCTTATTCATAGGATTCCTCACTTTGGAGAGCATTTTATATGGGGGGTGTGTATTCACTAGGCACAAGATAAGGGAGGAGAGGGGGTTACTCTGCTATTTGAATCTTCAGCAGAGGGGAAAAGTAGCCAATGGGCCAAGTGCTGATCTGGGTGGATTATGTGCTCATATGTCATTGGACGCTTTCGGGGTCACATTGCACGTGTTGTATGGATGACTGCTCATCATATTAGAAATCAGATTTGCTTTTTGTTAAAAGTC
Source organism: Litsea cubeba (assembly GCA_012931725.1). Classification (NCBI taxonomy): domain Eukaryota; kingdom Viridiplantae; phylum Streptophyta; class Magnoliopsida; order Laurales; family Lauraceae; genus Litsea; species Litsea cubeba. Next base: position 63,812,590 of record CM022948.1, read on the forward strand.
AATAAATACTTCATTTTGTTTCTTAATCACTGATAAAGCACAACCATACTTTTGAGAACATAATATTTTTTGAAATCAGATTGGGGTAACCTTGCATGCTTTTCATTGTAGCCTTGGATAACAAGATAGTTGTCTTATTATATTGTAGATGGCTGAGTGATTTGTCGCTCATATGCTTTTTAACAAGGTACAAGCTTTTTTCTACCAAAAAAAAAAAACAAGGGACAAGCTTTCTTTTGGCTCTTTACATGTGCTTTTTGACAAGGTACAAGCTGTCATTTGGTTTATACTTTAAATCACTTCTCTCTCTCTCTCTCTCTAACTGAGATTCTTGTTTCCCCCAATTCTTAGTTTTCCCTCCTCTCTCTCTCTCTCTCTAGAGCATAACCAAGATTTTTTCTAATGGGAGTATTATTTTTACTCCATTGCTTTGTTAGTTTCACCATCATGAAATCCAGGGGCGGACCCAGAATTTTTATTTAGGTGGGGCGATTATGTACCATTTAAACATATATGCTTCGGACATGGGGCGATTGTGTAGTGTTTAGATAAATATGTATGGGGGGCCATTTAAATCAATGAAAAATTTAAAATCAATCTGAGGCGGTCGCCCGAGGTCATCAAAGCCTGGGTCCGCCCCTGATGAAATCCTTTGTTGATCTTTCCATAATAATGGAATCATGGAGGGTTAACATAATTGTATGGTGCAGATGTTTCAGTGATCTAGTCAGACACCTCAAACTGTGACTGTGGCCACAGTGGAGAAATGTGGCATGTTGATAGCTTTGCTGATGTTATGAATTTTGCAGAAGAGGCTGTGGATTGACTGTGGTACCTAAAATCAGCTTCATAAAAGGTTTGATGGACTGGCCATATGCATTAAAATTGACCACATCAAATGTTTCTAGCTTTTCAATCAAACACAATGTACTTATCCTACTCTATAAAAGAGTGTTTATTTGGATTATCTATTTATAAAAGCTTGACCCTGTTAAAAGCTAATGAGCATCGTTGTCTCCATATCTGCAATGTAGTTTCAGTTTCTCCGCTCAAATATAAAGTAACATTGATGAGGCTAATTTTTTTAACATATGGGTAATTTGATTAAAATTTATTAACCATCGTATCCAAGACATTGAAATAAACAATCAAAATAAAAACCATTCTTTTTTTTTTTTTTTGGAAAAAAGAAGCTGTGTTGCACTCTTAATAGTGAGGCACAGACTTTGAAATTGACAATCAAAACAAAAATATAGTCAATAGCTAATAGCCATCATCTTATTCTTATGGTACCAACCAGGGATCGATCATTGGCCCTCATGTTGGATGTGCCAGCCTAGACCAGTGACCCAATATAGTAAAGAGAGATTTCATAGATCCATTAATTTTTGAAATTTCTCATCTTTCTTGTGAAAGTTTTAGGATTGTGATTTGGGAAAGAGACCATCATCTTTCTTCTTCATTTATATTCACATGCTAGGCCAACTACTTCAAGTTAGTCACCTCTGTTTTACACTGTCATGCACACTTTAAGACAATGCAAATTGTGACGGAAAAATGATGTAAAAGTAGAAAATCACAAAGGGGGTAAGAAGAGGACTTTATATGTGTTTCTTCAAAGAGGGCTAATCTGTTCATTGAAAGGGCAACCAAATACAAATGCTTTTCGGTTGTCAAACTTTTCTTCCCTTTATTAGCATGAAAACCCTTGCCAATTAGGTGCATTAGCAACAACTTTAAAGGGAAAGTTAGTCCCAAGCGACAGCCAGAATCCTTATTGTTTGGAGTGAAAAAAGGGGAACTGGGGGGGTTGCTGTGTTGTTCCAATTTAGACAGGGAAATCAACAGTCTGAGTCATGTACGTCTAGGCTTTAGACATTGTTGAAGCACGGATCTATTTAGGGTTGGCCGCTACAAATGAGATTCAGATTAACTTCCGTGACTATCTTCTCAGATATAATTCACTCTTCACAACACGGGCAAGAACGGACACTTTGGACGTAGAAGATTATGATGGATGGTTCATATCTAGTGGAAAGAAGAGAAAATGCCACAAAACTCCTGGTCATAGAAAATAGGCAAAATTAGCGAAAGGTCCTATAAATCGATGTTTCCAGCCTCCAGTCCAAGGAAATACTTTTTAAGGCTTATGGTCCATTCAGCTAGACTGTTTGCCGCCATAGGTCCCTCCATCCACATGATCACATATTTCAGGACTGTTTTACCTTTTCAACCATTTTAAGCATAAATTTTTGAAATTTGAAATTTGAAATTTATATTATCCCTCTTCTTCTATACTTTAATTGGAATCAGTTAGCGCGGTAATTAGCATCAGAATCTAGATCGAGATTGGGTTTAATCCCGGAGAAGAGATCATCTGGATCTCTTGATTCGCCACACAGTAAACAGAAAAAAGGAGGGTTCCGGCACTGTTGCAGATCGACGATCAGAGGTGTTCTGTGGGCCACGCTCGAATCAGGACTACAGGCCGAAAAATACCTTGTCGTCTGCCATCGGCGCGATCTTGGCAGCCTCGTTCTCTGGCGGATGCTGCCCCAGCGGCAACGAGGCCATGTGAATCCAGCTCCACTTCCTTTTCTCTCCGTGTCGGATTTGTAGATTTTCCTTGATTTTTGATTCTCTCGTGCTCTGTTCTTCATCGTTTGATTTGGCTTTTATGCAATTTTTTTTTGTCATTTCTCACCGATCGCAGCTAGGGATGGGGGATTCTGTTAATGAAGGCAAGATTTCTCCGGATTCATTAGTTTTCTGCTGGTCGTTGCTTTCGATCATGTTCATATTTCTTCCTTTTGATCTTTTCGGTGATCAGTTGAATTTTTTTAGTTTGTTGTCTTAGAGTTCCTGTTTTGGTGCTGATTTGTTAGTTCTCATCAGATCTCAGGTGCTAGGGTTTGTCGATACTTAGAATATGATGTTTTTTTTTTTGTTTTGATCTCCTCATTCTCTTGAGGAGCATCTGCTTTTCAATTTTTTTATGCTATGCGTTTTTCCTCTGTGTAGGCATTTTCAACATCTTCGATCATTTCGTTTCTAGCTTTTCCTTTTTGGTTAAATGAAATCTCTTGTTTTTCTTTTGATCTTAGCTAGATTTAGCTTTGGTGTTACTTGTTCTTCAAACCTTTCCGTTTTGCTTGAAGTGGTTAGTGGCATTTGATTCCCTCGTGCTTTGCCTCAAAACAGAGTGGTTGAAGAAATGAAGAAGACGACCTATATTGGGTGTAACATGTATCGGGTCGTTTCAGGTTAGGTTCGACTCTGTTTTGGGGTTCTGTGGAGGTACGGGTGGATTAAGATGAGGTAGTAGGATGGTTTTCAGTGGAGGGGGTTCTGTTGAAGCACATGTGGGACGGTGGGTGGGTAGTGATGATGGTCTGTATTTTTTTTTTTTGTTTGTTTTTTACTATTCTATAGTGAAGATGGAAGAGGGGAATGGGATGCTGTTGATTGAGGTAATGACAAGAAGGGATTGAGATGGATAAACGGATGAGAGGGGAATTCCGTGGAGGACTGACTTCTCCCCGGTGATCGCTTTTGGCTCTGTTTATCTGTTTTGTTAAATTTATCTGAGTTTTGTTCAAATTTATCTATTTTCTATCATATTTATCTGAGTGTTGTTCAAATTTATCTGTTTTCTGTCATATTTCTTTGTGTTTTTTGTAAATTTATCTGATTTTTTTTTTCAAAATTTATCTGAGTTTTTGATAAATTTATCTGAGTTTTGTTCAAATTTATCTGAGTTTTTGTCAAATTTATCTGAGTCTTGTTCAAATTTATCTGTTTTCTGTCATATTTCTTTATGTTTTGGTAAATTTATCTGAGTTTTTTTTCAAAATTCATCTAAGTTTTTTAGCAAATTTATTTACATTTTTTGAAATCTATATGCGTTTTTTAAATTTATTTGCGTCTTTTGAAATTTATTTGTATCTTTTCAAATTTATTGCGTTTTTTGAAATTATTGCATTTTTTAAAATTTATTTTCGTTATTTTTAATTTATTTGCATTTTTTGAAAATCTCTTTGGATCTTTTGAGATTTATTTGAGTCTTTTGAAATTTATTTATATTTTTTTAAAATTTATTTGGATATTTTGAAACTTATTTGCATCTTTTTAAATTTATTTGTATTATTTGATTATATATTTCTTTTTTTTAACTTATTGCATTTTTTGAAATTATTTCATTTTTTAAAATTTATTTGTGTGTTTTTAGAATTTATATGAAAATCTGGCGATTCCATTAATCGTGGGCAATTAAATGTTAGTTGACCATTATTAATAGGATATCCCACCAATCATGGGTTATGATATAAAGAAAGGGTAAACTAGACATTTCAGGTGTGAGAAAGTGTGGGAGGGACCTTTAGCTCTATAACTTTTTTTTTTGGATCTAACGCCATAAAGTGTAATGTTCAGGGACCTGTCGCCGAATGTCCCAAGAAAAAATGCACTTTTTTAGCCAATGAGACTGTGACATGTGATCAATGATCACTTATCCATTCTTTCTCCTGCACATTCTCACACAAAGGTAGATCTTTTATTGATTCTCTTAAAATACTAACAAAGCATTGGCTATTGGATAGGGGCTGAAACTCTCCTTTTGAGATATGGGAGTTTTTTAGAATTTATCTCTATATATATATATATATATATATATTTATGAGCAAGGCTCTCCTAAGCTCGAGCTTAGGATAAAATTTTGTAAGCTCATGCTTGTGGGGCTCACCTTTGGTCCATTCACGCTACCCCCTAAATCGCACATGTCCACCAACTTTCGGTCAGATCCAAATTTACTGGACCGTTTAATCAACTATGTATCGATCCGAATGAACTATTGACCATTAAACTTTTAGGCCCATATGGAGATGATAGATATCACGATTGTGGCTGATTTTTTACAGAGAGGAGGATCCCAATGAGTCCTTGAAATTCCCCCATCCTCATCCCCATGTAGGTAGGCCCCACCACACACTTGAGCTTACCTTACCCTAAGCTTGAGCTTAGGAGAGATGGCCCATATGCGAGTGTGTGTGTGTCCTTTTGGCTTATTCAAAATAATTCTCATCTCTAGCGCCACACAAGGATTAACATATTCTTCTATGCAACTACTGAGACTTCCTTAAAAGGGGCATCTCTTTATGATTGGCCTCCACCCATATCTAAACACAAGTGGGCCCCATCACATATGCCAACAACATGAAAAGACTTTTTTTTTTTGGTAGAAACGTATGAAAAGACTTGATGCAATGGCTTATATACTTATCTTTTGTTTATAGGATATGTTTTGTGTTTTAAAATGGTAAATATGATTGTGAGAGCCTATATATTGGTTAGGAGAAAAAACTAACTCTATTTTCTGCTGAAAAATTGTGTGGCTCGTATGCCATGTGGCCCACGTTAGATCGAGCCCAATAGAGTTTATTTTATTTTTTTTAGCTAAAATGGTAGGAGAGATCGGATTGGCATCAGACTCCGATTTTGGCTGAACTTTCGCTGGTCAAGTGATGAGGTATTCTAAGAGGGATAAAGATCTAGGATAGTCGTGACTCATTCGGGACTGCTCTATTTAAGAGAGATGGAGCCCTTCGTCGTCCATGTAGAGGACAGAGCTTTCACAACGAGTTCGCAGGATCAATCTCACAACGGATCGCACAAGGATATTAAATAGATTCGGACCTTAAATTCTCATCCCCTTTGGTCTCTGCACAATTATCTTTTATTGGCAATCACCACTTCTCTTTTGGAATCCATCAGTATTGCAACCCATTCTTTTTTAGTATATCAGTGCCAGCGACCTACCTATAATTAGAACAAATCTATATATAGTGATTCTTTCAGAAGCTCCATTGTGCAGCTAGATGAAAATGACAAGATATTAAGGCTTTGATTAATGCATGGACAAAAGATGATGCTATTTTTTTTTATTTGAAAAAAAAAAGAGTTACGGATGCAAAAGGAACAAGACCCTGATGGCTTCTGAAAAGTTCAAAAAAAGATGACATTCGGATTAATTTCCTTACTCGTTCTCACTTAACATAACTAATATGTAGCACAACTTCAGCTAAGAGGTGCCTCTCACGGCTTGTGTGAGAGGTTACCCTTTTATCACCACGTGGATAAAATTTTATACTCACTAACCCATTATAAATTGGTACTCACTCTAATTTGACACTAATTTAATTATATTCACCTTTGAGTTGAATTTTAAAAAAAAAGAATAAAACTTTTAAACTTCAAGACTCATAAATCAATGATTGTATGATATATATGGTTTATTTTATTTTATTTTTCCTTAAATCCTATCCATGATGAGTCATTTCCATCATAATATTCCTCCATGGATTGTATGTATCCAAATAGACCTAAAAGATATTAGATTTTTACCTCTCACACAAGCCATGAGAGACAACCTTGGCAGAAGAGAAAGTTGGACCAGGCATCAGGCATTCGGGTCTTTGGGTATGATAACCATGGACCTAAACCCTAACCCAAATTAATAATGGACCCATAGCTGATTTTTTTTTTCTCTCTCTCTCTACCTAACAGTTTGTATAATAATTTTTGAAGTGTTAGAATTTAGACCAATACCAAACCAATACGTATCAGGGAAACCATTATAGCCCAACTGAGTAAAACTCATGGGCATCATTCAATCAATGGTTCTAAGTGCCCAATTAGTCAATCCAATTGATTATTAGAATTAAGAATAATGAACATTCCAAACCAACAAAAATCAAATAACTGATTACATGTGTGCCACCTTTACAGTGTATGATGAATATCCATATGGGTACAATACAAGTCAAGTCATGCTATTTCATATCCACCACTATCATTTGTCATTTTGTTCTTTTTGGCCCTCTGTAGGGACCAAAGCAAAAGGCATCATTAGGGAAAATGGGTTGAATGACACAACGTGAGATCTCGTCAAGTTCAATAGACTAGGTTACAATATTAGTAATCTAAGCCACCTTGTGGGGCCTAGTCTGCACTCACCTATATGTATAGTGGATGGTCAGATATAAATGATGCAATCTTAGATTACATGTGTCTGCAATTTAAATTTGATTTAATAATCATAACCATGAATCAAGAGCATGCAAATGAACAGTTGAGCTGAATTTTTTTAAGCCATATTTCCCATGGTTATGATCATCAAATGAATTTTTACCTTTTAAAAACATAGAAGAACTTCCTTATCCAACCATTGGTTATGCATACAGATAAACAGATGTGGAACCGACAAGATGGCTAGAACTTAGAGACTCCAATTGTAGTCATCCCAGTTGGTTTTATCAATTCTCTATAAACAAAAACTTGCATGACACTATCTGAGTTTTTATAATAGGTAATGGGGACAATCTAAGTTGAGATTGTGCCGACAGAGGTATGTTATTACAATCAACCTTCTAGACATGTGGTTGATTCATTTATTTAATGTAGTCTATGCATACAGTTTAACTTTAATGTTGTTTGGTTGTCGAAATGATGTACTCTGCAACTTATTTGATGCTATTCTTAGTATGAACTAAAGTTAAAACTACTTTTACTTTAAGGATTTTAGAGCATAGGAGAGTAGAGAAAGAGTTTACCTCAGTATGTTTGTGTGTGTGTGAGACATTTGTGTAACAAGAGGATTTTTTTTTTTCTCCCGTGTGCCTATTCACACCCACACAATCATCCCAAGTTCCTATCTAACAAACCCAGAGATCATCCTTGGTTTGGGCATTATTTTGCAATATAAAATAAAGTAATTTTTCTCACAATAGAAAGGATTCGATTTCCTACATAGAGGTCAAGAAAACAAGATTTCACACTAACTGAGAAATGAAAATCCACAGAGCTCTCTCTCTTATTACACAAATGCGCCCCAAAGACAGAGAACTAGTTTGACAATAAAGTTAATGGTTCAGTATCAACTCTTTTATTACACCAGCTTGTTGGAGTTCGGTATGGTCGGGTTCTTCAATTGTTAATCCTAGCTAATACTGCTTCGTGTTAATGATGTGGGGATCAAATGATTGATTTGTAGTATAATTTTACTGATTTGCATGGTTTCTATAGCGTAAAATGTTTTCGAACAATTTATGAAGTAATAAGAATTTTAAAGAACAAGTAATAGGAGAGGGGTGATAATTGGTAAAAGAACATTGAAAGAAGGGAATGAAAAAAAAAAAAGAAGTATACTGGTGGTAAGAAAAGACAAAGAAAAGAATTGATTGATATGACATAACGAGAGTAAAATGATATAAAATTTTATTTAATATGTGTGCTTGGATGGAAAAAAGGAGTGAAGAGTAAACTCTTTATACATAGTTTATAGTGCCACACTTTAAGCCAACCTGTTTTACTCTCTCCAACTTGGATAAATTGGGTAGGAGGAATATTTGTCTTGTCTTTGTTTGTGCTTTTTGTCATTTGGTATTTTTACTTTTAACCCCTCTTTTTTTTTTCTTTTATATTGATTTAATCATGTAATTCACTCCATTCCTTCCTTCATGCAAACAAACATGCAAGAGAAAGGAAAAGTGAAGAAAGGACAAAATCATAATTTCTTCAATCATGCATTATTGTTAAACAATTTATGATTTTATATAATGGTATAAATGTAAATGAAAACTCTAGTGTAATCCTGATCGTTCAACACTTACATCCATCTGCCTTAATAAAATTAAATATTAAAAATACATGTATTTCATTGCTCCTCTTTACTCAATGTATAATTAGGTTATAACTTGTTTATTAGACCCACAAAAGCTGGCCCCCTTAAATAAATACTTTGAAGTGGATCAAATGACACTAATTTTGTGACACTTCTGCCTGTTTAGGCCCAAAAGTATGATCCACAAAATAAATGACAAAAATAAGATTTCAACAAGTAATTACACCTTCCATTAAAAGCAACTCTAATGATTAGAATAAAAAAGTCTCAAATAATAGATTAGACACCTATCTCCAAACTACTTTTTATATATGATTTCTTTGTCTTTGAATCCATACTCGATTGGCCTAGTGCAGCAATAACACTTTTCTGAGACTACCAATTTTGATCTATGGAAAATCCTCGTCTTGTGCGAAGCACTCTGGAAAAGCATTCATCCAAACCATCACCAAAGGCGGGACCCTTGAATTTCATGGGACCCTCTGTGAAGACTAGCACCGATCCGAATGACTACGTACAGAGCAAGAGAAAATCAGCCTTTTTTCTATTTGGCCCACTACAATGACTATGATCAAAATGTGCCTCCGGCAACTACCAAAAAGGCAATTAATGACTACAAGGGTATGTTTATTTTCACGGAATTTGAGTACATAGGAATTTATAGTTAAATGGGCTCCAACAATGATGATTAAGGGCTTGTTTGTTTGCATTAAAATTCATAAGAATTGAATACATAAGATTCATAACTTATGTGGTTAAAAATGAAAATAAAAAAATAAAGCATCAAATACCCTTTCCGTTTAAGAAAATAGAATAAAAAACGATGCAAAATGAGTTATTAGGTTGATGTATGTTAAATTCATTTCTCATTTTCTTTTTATTCTATTTTCCTAAAGAAAATATTATTTGGCGCTTATTTTTTAGGATTCTCCTTTTTTATCTTCATTCTTAACTACTTATGTAGGAATCCTATAAATGTATTATAATGCAACAAACATGCCCTAAAGAGGTAAGAGAAAATGATATAATTCAGGTGGAGATGTAGATGTAACTCCCACTTTCTTATGATTTGTGTTTCTCATTTATTCAACTTGACCAATACTTAATACCATTCGGTAGGGTTTTGGATTTGATTCCGCCCACTATATTTAGGTTTTCAAAATGTTTAAAGTTTGAAAAAATGCGCATATGCCACCAAGAACTAAGTCTTAATAAAGATTAAACGTGAGAAAGTATAACATTAGGTAAATCAAAACAGTCCAAAAACATGCATCTTTTGAAAAATAATATATAAATATAAATATATATAAATAATTCTTTTGAACTGGCTCATGCACTTGATCGAACAAAAGCAAGGTCCACATCAATGGGTCTCCCAACACCATATTTGATGCCCATTTTGCATACTTTAAGGGGATCCTTTCAAAATCTGAAATAAAGGTGAAAATAGATCTTGTCTTTTTGTAGTTTTTCTTTTCCATTTTTCTTCACTTTGCTAACTAAATGGATCATGATGGGTGAGGAAATATCATTCGTACCACTTTGTAATAGTTTTGGAATTAAAAACTCCGAAACAGGCACTTGCAACATTATCTACATTTTTTTTTACCAGTAATTTTAAAATCAAATCAGAGTACGAACCAGTGAAGGAACCAGTTTAGATCGAATGGGTTCGACCCATTCTGAGACTTTATTGGAGAATCTTGTTGTAAAATCTAGTTTGGCCATGGATTTTATCAGTTTTAATAGATGGCTAATGGTTTGTTGAATTTAGTCTGATTACTACTTTATTCCCATCAAACCGTTACATTAACATGATGTCACAATTATATATAAAAAAATAAGTTAAGAATGAGAGTAACTCTCATAAGAACATCTCTTATAATATTTTACAATTACACTAACAACGTTCTGATTTTAGTTTGTCACATTTTTGTCTCCAAATCATATAAATTATAGTTGGGTTATTGATTTTGACATGTTTTATAAATTTTGATGTTTCTAATAATTTCATCAACTTTAAAAAACTATTTGCAGCATTCTTTAAGGTCTGTCATGGTGCCCATCAGGATGCCAAAATTGCAAACATGGTCGGTGACAAGTGATGGATGTAGAAGATAAGCATCATGTCCCAATGTATAGTCCCTTCATTTTTTGGTTTGTTACTAGTCACAAAGTTAATGTTAGGACTGTGGGGATGGGGGATTGTGGCAATGTGATCTGTGGTTGTCACTATGTGTCACCAACTTGACGTCATGGTTACAAACTTAATATGAAAGGTGAGCACAATAGGGTCCAACCATGTGGCTCAGATGTCTCATGTCATTGACCCATTTGCACATATCCTGACTGTGCATTCATTAGGTGCCACCAAGACTGAGCCATATGAAAGAAGACCATGATGAATGGGCAAACTTCTCAGTCATGCAGTAGCTATTTATGGCTAATGAATGGGGGCATTGGCTACCCAATGAGTGTAACTGTAAAATCGACTTACCCGATCAGCCGAGTTGACTCAGATAATAGAGCATTGAGTTGATCAGATCTGCAAGAAATTTTTTAAACTCAATCAAGTACTCTACTCAATGGCCTCCTAAATCACTAGGAAAGTTCGTATCACATCTATATTTCCAGTCTATATGCTTCACCTCTTGGCTCATTAATATTTTTTTATTTGTTTTTCTATTTTTATCCTAGCCTATACGAGACTAGGATGCAAGAGAGCCCACACAAATGGGAATTAGTACTCTTCCCACGGGTGTGAGCTGCCGCTCTCACTTTGTGAGCTTCCTCTTTCCACTTGCGTGGGCTCTCCTTGCGCGGGCTTCCTCTTTTAAGTGGGTTCTCTTAGATCCAAGGCTCTTAGGCTAGGGTACTTAAAAAAAGGAAAAGAAAACTTAATGTTCATTTGTTGGAGCTCACTTGACCGTGATTCCTTTAGAAATTCAATTGTAAAAAATGTGTTTTTAAAAGTAATTAAAATGGAAGAACCAAAGGTAAATATTCAAATAAAACCTCCAATCACCGCTTCTCTTTAATGGATGGAAAATGAGTAAGCAATAATTTCCGTACTAAATCAAATCTTAGAAAAGTCAAGATGTCATTTACATTTCAATCAAATGTCATTCACCACTTACCTCTTTAATTTAGAGTTGTGAAAGCTGTGACCCTCAATCCAATGAAACCAATTCAATGCATACAAAAGGGCCCTAAAAAGAAGTAAAAGCGAACAGCATACATCCCATTGATCATATCCCTCTCTATCGTTATCTATCCATTGACTTTAAAAGCCCTCCAAAAGGAATGGTGGGGAAAGTTAAATTTCAATCAATAAAATTATTTATCTGTGGCCCATCAATTGATATCGATTGGAAGACAAATGTGGTCTTCCCAAAATTTATCTGGGTCAAAGGCACCTGACCCAAATAAATAAATAAACTAGCAGTACTAGAAAGCCAGTACCGAAAGCTGGCTCAAGCTTTGTGCAAAAGTAAGGGAAACAACAAGTCATTTGGTCTGTCACGACCTCACGGGTCACACACTGAAATCACTTTCAATTGAATAAACAACCAATTGGTTCTGGGGCCTGCCATCCATTTCCCCCACAAAATTCCAAACCTTGCTCTTGACACCCTCATCCCCCACTCCAAACAAAACAAAGGGCCAGAATACAAAAATACCAGTGGCAGCACATGCCATGCACGAGAGTTGGGTTTGGTGGGGGGGGGGGGGGGGGGGGGGGGGGGGAATAAGTTTTTAAAGATTTCAACTTTTACTTTTACAATTTTACTTTATTGTATGTAAAGAGGGGGTGTTCCACCTGTCGATTTGGGTGCATTTGGTCTCTTGTGAGGTCTACTTAGGACACGTCAAATTGATGACGAAACAAGACGTGTGCACGAGTGAAAGCTGAGGGTACAGGGTGAGTCAAATAAGTCAAGTGTCACTTAGATGATATGATCATAAGTCCCTTTTAAAGAAATAAAGATCTAATGATTTTTCTAAGGACACATGTTTTTATGGAATTATGGATTCTAATTATGTTTTATTGAAGAGGTGAGAAGGTAAAGAATGTGTAAAAGATTACAGGGTAGTGGAGATTAGTTAAGACCTAATCTAATAAGAAAATAGCTGGGTACACATTTTTCATCGCCTTTTAATTCTTTTTTCATTGTAGGGGAGATTGTTTGACGGCCATTTATGCATGTTTATCCTCTTCTTTTTTTTTTCTTTTTTTTCAATTTTAGCAACTTTTAAGAATGCATCTCTTAGAATTCTTAAGAATTCAAATTCATGAAAACAGATGTACCTAAGTTGTGTTTTTTTTTTCCCTATTGATTAGATTCAATGTTATTAATCATCAAGATGTTAAATAGGATATGTGACAATTCTTGGGAGGCTGAAATAAAGTAGGGCTTTTTGTCATCCTACAATTTCCAACCTTTGGTGGAGCTTTTTTTTTTCATGATTCTTGGATGTTCAATACAAATCTGAGCATTAGAATTTTGTTTCAAATTGGAACAAGTGCTAATAATTTGAAACAAGTGCTAATTCATGAGTAGCAAATATGAAAAGACAAAATTGAGAGAGAGAGGGAGAGAGAGAGAGAGAGAGAGAGAGAGAGAGAGAGAGAGAGTACAAGAAGATAAACTTTCATTTATGATTTCAAATACAAACACTCCTTATTAAAGGCTCCCAAAAGCCTTTTTGTATTGTTAGGCCAAAATTAGGCCATGGTGTGAGAGGGTCTTTCCCCTCTCCAAGCACTCATAAAGAAACCTGTACATGCATTTGCTTCAAAAGCATGTACATATGCACACACACAACCCAAAAGGCCCCAAAGCCTACTGAGCTGTTTCTTACTTTCTTCTCATCTCATTAATAAAATAAAAAGGAGGAAGTTGAAGTAATGATGGTGGACTGAGTGAGGAGCCTGAGTACCTCAATCCTCACATGACCACAGTTCCATAACCCTATTCAGCTATTTTACCTACCCACATCATGTCTCCATGGCCCTACCATCTCCCTCTCATTCATTCAACAATCAATGCTGTCTTTGAATTCAAGAGCCACTTCTCTCACAATCCACAACCAGACTCACCTCCCTCTCACTTTCAAACACACCAAAAAAACAAATAAAAAAATCCCACTCTCTTGGGAATCTGCAATCCCCAATATATTAACAAATAGCAATACCCACATTAAAATAAAGTGTAAAAAACAAATCCCTCAACCCAACCAAACTCTCAAAACCTATCTAATATATATACCTCTCTTTGTTAATCCTGCAAAACCCTCCAAAAAATGCTGAGGATTCTGCCTTGATCAACTGAAGAAGAAGAAAACCCTTTTTAACTTTGTATCAGCATGTTTCCTTTTATTATTCTCTTTCCTTGTCATCATCTTCCCACAGGCAATTGTTTAGCTTTCTCCTCTTGTTGGAAGATGACAATGATGATGAAGATGATTCAGCACCAATGCTCGCCGAGGTCATTACTCTGAGCTGCGGTAGAATTCTCGGGGGCTTCCGGCGGCCACCATCAACCACGACATCTCGCATTAGTCGAGAGCAACTTGTGATCCTCTCCTGCAAAAGGATAGATTCACCAAATTGGCACTGTCCTTTCTTTTAGACACCCCAAATGATAAATCGCAATTAATTACATCCTTACATTGCTCAAGCCGACACACCAGGATTCCGTGTTTAGACGATTGTCCAAAGGAAGATCAGGGAATGCATCGGCCGCACATAGTATGGCGGCAGCAGCAACAGATGATGGCCAGTACTCCAGAAAATCAATCACTTAAGCCACATGAAAAAACGATTCATCAAATAACTTTTTTATTCAAATGGATGTGAAAAATGCTTTTCTTTACTTAATTTTTTTTATATATCGATACCTTGAATGGTAGATAGGATAATTTGGGTGGCTCCAGAGACCAAGTACTTAAAAAAGTTCCCACTTGAATCAACTTTATACGCGAAGAATTCAATGAAAGTAAAGGGTGTTATCGATCGAAGCCTCCACTTCAACGCGTTGAGTACCAGAAGCTCCATCCTTAATATGGTGCGTGGCTCAAAGATGAACCGTGCACCCTCAACCTGTAGTTTAAGTTATAACTCGCACATTAAGATAAGTTTATTTAAAAAATAGATGTGATAAGACTTTGATGATAATAATATTTAATTTGTTATATAGTGTAATGTGTTAGGCATCGCGTTAGTGGAGATAAAAACCTTGATAATGACAATGTAGTGCATTTGGACCATTGATTATATATAAAGATTATAGTACCTGAAGATCAATAAGAGAAGGGACTAGGGTTTCTTCCATCTTAGCAGCCAGGGATAAGCAAGCAACTGATAATAGCTGTAATGGCCACCCATTCTCTTGCTGCGCGAATATTAATTAAAACAGATTATCAAATATATATCATTCAAAATCTTGTTTAATCATGTATTAATTAAATTACATTTGAGATAATAGAAGCTCGAATTCGGGCATCGCGAAGAAATTTTTTTCTTTTTCTTTTTTTCAATTTTGGGTGAGAATGAAAGAATTTTTTTCATTTTCACAATAATATATTATTAATTAAAAGAGGCAGGGAATTCGTATGTAATGAAGTTATATGAGCATTTTGTGGAATTGAGAGTGTGTTTGTTAAGAGTGATGTGACGGCGTCTAACCGGCAAACGGTGCCAAGAGAGGAAACGGTCCATGTAATTAACGGAAAGATACGCCGTTAACGGCTGAAAACGGTAATACGCATGCACCTGCGAAATAAGAAAAACAAAACTCCGTCATCTCCGGTTTTTTATAGTAAAACGACAAATTAAAAAATGCCATGCTCTAACGTGCGCTGGCGCGAAAAAAAGGAGGGCATTCTCGTCATTTTTTATAATATATGACGCCAGCTTCAGCCACCGTGGATCCAACGGCCCAGATGATCCGGCGCAGGTTAGCGAGACCAGTGTCAAATACCAGTGGCATTTTCGTAAATTCAACCATTATCTAAAAGCTCGGCCAGTCGGATCTCGGTGTGAGCGAAGGGGCACCCGGGGGGGCGCAGCGCACGTTAGCAGCGGCCCGTGCCGCGTTCTAACGTGCGCCGGGATTTCCAGCGCAAGCTGCGCAAGGGCAGGCCGACCCGACGGCCGCGGGCGCACGTTAGCTATATGCGGAGTCGGCGGCGTACCTTGAGAATCCAAGCGACGGCCTCCTCCCGGGCGGCGGCGTCGAGCGACAGCGACCGGAACCTCGCGGCGTAGCCGGTCGCCGGAGAGTACTCCCCCTCTCCCTCTACGAATCCGGCGATCGACTCCTCGACGTCGGCCGGGAAGCATTCCGGCGAGGAGTCGCACTCATCGCCATCGTCGCCGTCGAGAGATCCAACCTCCTCGCAGCAGAGCAGATCGGAGAAGCAGTCGGTGCAGGAGAGAGACATGTCCGCCACCACCGCCGGCGATAGCTCGTCATCGCCCTCCCATCTCCGTCGGATCCGCCTGGATCTCGCCGGGAAATGAAGCTGCTTCGTCGGAAAATGCAGCTTGCAAGAGAATTTCTTCCGTCTATGATAAAAGATAGAAAGAAAGGAGAGAGCAAGTGGTTTCAATGAAATGTGTCTCTCTCTCTCGACATATAAATATCAGATGGTTTTCTTAATTACTGCATGATTTAGATTATATTATTAGTAAGCATTGATTTTAATAATTAATAGTCCTCTGACAGAGAGGTAATAAAAACAAATGCTCTCTTTCCTTATTGTTTTCACATGAATGTGATTAAGTACATTTACACATTGGCCCCATATTTAGTGAATATATCAGAATTGGAACTGTTAGAGAATATTGAGTTGTTAGAGGATTGTTAGAGAATTGTTAGGATTAGGATAAGAGTTAGTTTGATTTTGAATTTGAAATATCTTTGTGGAGTTCCTCTTATGAAACTTACGGTGAATTTATATAAAAGTTTTTAGGAATTAGGATTGCAAACATGTATCCGATTCTCCGATTATGCAGAAGTTTCGTAACCTATTTTAGGTTCCAATTCATAAATAGATTTGGATATGAAATTAATTTAGGTTCCGATGGATAAATATGTTCGATTCTTGGTCCTTATAAATTTCGACCCGTGAATTCAGGACTTGGCATATGAGTCTTTTATATTGCAAATTGTGCATGAAAAAAAAAAAATTTTTAACATTTTCATGTATGATACTAGAGGTAATAGATCTGATACACTGTTATAAAATGAATGATATGCTTATTTTAAGAAAAAATTAAAAGAAGAAGAGAAACTAGAACAGATTTTGGAACTAAATTCTAGTCCTCTAGGTGGACCCAGTTCTAGAACTAGACCCGAGTTTTCCTATCGAAATCAGGTTCGGAACAAATAAAATAGGTTCCGACTCAAATTTGGACCCGGAATCGGAGTTGTTATTTAGAAACAGGTCCAGATCCAGTATGGTTCGGACCCAGAACCGTTCCGTTTGCAACCCTAATTGGAACCCACCAAGGAGTTGGTCGAGTGGTATAATTTTGTTCGAAACTCGCCCCAAATTTACTGGGTGTTATGTGTGTAGGTTTCATGAGTGACGCTAGTCCTGTTGGGTCAAAGACTTTGAGGGATATATATGTAATCCAAAAAAAATACCTACCCAAATGGGAGATTTTTTGTTGAGCTAAAGTTTTTTTTAATTCTCTACAACTTTGCATACGTTAGACCAATTATCCATACGATATATTCGTTTTCAATGAACATCTATATTAATCTAAGTTAGATAGCATTCAAAAGTTTGTGGCTACCTCTAATTAGGCCTTTAAGAATATGAAAGACCTAGGGGATATTTGGCAAGTATGAAAATAAGGTTTATTCAACTTAAAATTGATTTAAGAGGATTTAACTGGAAAAGTCTTGAGATTTTGCCATTCCTCGTAAAGGGTAGTCAAAGATTGTGCAGCCCAGATTCAGTCTTCCCGCTATTTTTTTATTTTTCTTAAATTTTTTTCTGAGCAACGATAACATCGCCCAAAATAAATTGGAGGACACTAGCATCACTTCTCACGTGTTCTTCTTCCTCATCTCCTTCATAATTCTCCATATCGAACACAGATTTTTCACTATTCAAAAAAGTTGTAAATACAAGTTTTTCGGCGTTCATATTAGCAGAAAAGCTGTGAATACAAGTTTTTCATTGTTCATATGGGAGGAAAAAGTTTTTCATTTTTCATGATATGGGAGAAATACAATTTTTCAAATACAAGTTTTTTACTGTTCATATGGTGCAAAAGCTGCGAATACAAGTTTTTCACTATTCATAAGGGCGGAAAAGCTGTGTCCAAACCTGTTTACCCTACCAAGCAACGTTTGTCTCTCTCGTTTTCTCATGAATGGGTTCATGGGTTGAAGGTAACATCTACATGATAATGTACCCATATAAGATTGTTATTGGAAATATTTTTCCATGTTATGTCTGTCAATTTTTTTTTTCCTTTCCCTGTTTCTTTCACTTTTCAAGATGAATCTTGAGAATGTGAAAAAGAAAAAAGAAAGAAATAGTATGCCGGTCAATAGTAATCTTTTTATAAAACTTGTGATAGTGTTTTTCTAAGATGATTGGGAGAAAATAGAGTGGAGGAGATAGAGAAATAGGTGGGAGAAGATTAAAAAATAAAAGGAAGAAGAAACAAAGGAAGTTTTGTGAAAACCCCGTAGAGTGACGCTAGTGTTGCTCCTATCAGACACGAGCGACGCCTCAGCATTAAAAAAAAATGGAAGAGGTCCTCACGGAACCCCGTTTGTGCTACACAATATGCGGGGACCCTTTGCGAAAAATGGCCAAATTTCGGGACCTTTCCCGTAAAATCCTCTTGATTCAAATACATATTCATCTATTTTAGATTAATTATTTGTAAAAGTTCATGCGTATCTCTCACATTGACCTCTTTCTCTCTTTTTCAAAAAGTATCAAAAGAATAACTTTTATAAGGATGTCAATTAGATAACTTTTAAACTTTTTTAAAGAGAATTACGTATATAACTTTGAATGTATGTTTGACAATTTGTCAAATATAGTATAATCTCTTAATATACATCAAGTTTATTTTTCAATTAAATGAAACATACCAAACCCCTATCCATGAAATGTTTGAAAAAGAATAGATTTGGTGCTGAGTGAACTAGTAAAGATTTTCATAATCCTATTTTAATAAGTAACAAAGATTTTGGGATAAAAAACCAGAGAGAATTCATATCCAAGTTAAATGGGACCTGATATTAGTTTTTGGCCCATTTGAGTTATGCGTGCCCATTTATTTTCGGTGATATATTTATCATAACTTGTTGTTATCATCATAATTATTATCTCATCAATATGAGCTCCTTATGTAAAAGGTTGTGACAGATTTTTATGATCGAATTATTATTAAGTGCAATATCTGCTCCAATATTCTATTGAGGAGTGGATACCATCACAAACGATCCAATGATCCCAACTCTCTGATTGGATCGATCGAATGGAGGTTTCTTTTTGTACCCTAGGAATTTAGGATAGCCCACACAACTGGAAAGATTTGAGAGATTGAATTCCCAAAAGACGGATGACATACATGATCGCCAACCAACTGACAAAACCCTTATTTTTCATAAGTGAGACTCATTAGATGTGTTCACTTCTAGGAGAGTGGAAGTCGGTAGAAATCAGAAGATTTTATCAGGAAATCTATGAAAGTAACATAATGTAAAAACCTTTCATATCAGATTGTTCATTCAGCTCGAATGAGTGATGCAGATACTTTGTTAATAATAGCATATGAATTATTTGAAGAGAAGGAACATCATTTTTTGTCATCTTCTTTTCCTTCCCTTACCAATCGGCCTTATTCTCCCAAGTGTCCCCCACTTTGTATTTGATCAGAAGTGAGAAGTATTACCATTTGGGGCATAGTAGGTGGCCCATGACAAGTTTAAAGTTGATTGGACATTCTCATCCCCAACCACCACCCTCGTTTTTTTTTTCCTTTCTTTTTCTTTCTTTACAAGCTTGTAATTTGATAAATGCAAGTGCAGCAGTGGTGTGTGATCTAGATGGGATGGATGTGAGTAAAGTCATCTCTCCTAAACTCATAGTGTATCTTTATAAGATTTTAACCCCTTTTATAGAGATTTAGGTCACGCTTGGCAACTAATTTTCATCTTTGGGTCCGACCTCCTATAGAATCTGAAAATCTTCAGTTGAAAGTGGAAGGCATTAAATCTTCAAATCATACCAAATGTGAAGATTGAACTTGTTTTTTTTTTTAAAAAAACTCCTTGTGCAATGATAAATATGAATTGGGTTTTGTCCAATCTCTTTTAACAAAGGGGATGTTGTGAGGGGGCTCCACACATAGCCATTAGGAATGGGCTTGTCAAGGGACCAGGCCTGGGGTTGTCCTTGCCCTACCCTCAATATACACAATGTTGGGCCCGAATAGACCAAAGCTCTCAAAGGGCCTGCTCTACCAAGGTCCTTACTCTACCTTTGAGGGCTAAGGCCAGGCTAGGGAAGGGCCCAGGACCTGAAAACAAGAAAAATCAGTCTTTTTTTTTTTTTTTACACGGCCATCAAGCATCCTATATTATTCATACAATTGTAGTTTTTTTCTTTTGGTGGGGGATACAATTGTAATTGATATAGCTCAAAATTTAGAAATCAAAGAAACAAAAGTGTGCATTCATCTACCAATAAAGACAGGTGCTGAGACTTTCCAAAAATACAAATAGATTAATACATATGTAAAGATTTAAAAATATCCCTATTGGCAAATTTAGATATCCAAAGGAAAATTAAAAATATCAAAATTTTCTGACAACTGTAGTTGAATAAATGTTAAAGAATAAAATAAAGATCAACGCTTATTGTCACTATAGATATTAGATATTTAGAAAATGAAAACAATGAGAATGAACACCAATTCACAATTATTGTTTGTTTCTTATTATTTTTATTTTGGGTTTTCCACCACTATTGATGCATATGATCACCACTTACTACCCTTATCTCCATTTTCTTACGAGTATTCGAATATTAGTAGGGTTCTTTAGGATATATAAAAATAGATATTAAAGAAATAAGAAAACACAATTGTTGGGCCAGGCTAGGCCGGGCTCACTACTATCCAAGATCGGCCCTCTAATTCTGCCCAAGCTCGGCCTTACGGCCTTTAAAGAAAAATAAAAGCCCTTATTCCCTCGTCAAAGGACCAGATTGACAAGCCTAATTAATAGAGCACCCCACCCACACCCACACCCACACCCACACATCTAAGAATTTAAAATGTAGTTGCACCTTGTCTCAAGAACAGACTATTAGTAAAATAGCTAAAATATCATATGAGAAATGCTCCAAATTACCTCACTTGAGATCTCCTTCCCTCACTCGAGTTACTCCCACTAGCGTGGGTTTGTTGGGGTCCCAACCCGCTTAGCTAGGGCACCCAAAAATAAAAGGAATTTCTCAAATTCTTACAATAAATAGACCTAAGAAGTTACACTTAATGCACGAATTATCCGTAAATTTAGTTATATCTAATTAGTTATTGCAAATAACAAAGTAGTAGTGCCTTGCAGAGTTACAAGTAATTAGGATTTGAAAGATTGTAGTTACTATTATGGGGCCTTATGTTTTGCTATTAGTAATTAAGTCACAACTCTCTGAGAAGCTAAAACTTCAAGCATCGGTCAAACCTTTTAAAGTGGGCAGAGAGAGGCAATATATATAGAGAGGGGGGGGGGAGGGACAAGAAATGGACATAAATTTCCGCGCGATCCGGAGAATTGGTTATTATGAAGCCTTATTTTTAGGGAGAAATAAAAGGATGTCAATTGTTGTTTTGGAATTTGAAAAGATGTCATTTGCTATTATGGGGCCTTATGTATTGTATTTTGGGGGCTATATTTTTTTGGGTCTAAAGCAAGGGTTTTCCTTGCTTCATGGTAAAGCCGGCCCTGAAGATCAAATTTAAGGGTGTGGCTATTGTGCAATTCGTTTTTGCTAGTGATCTTTGGAGACTCAATTCATATGTTTAATGACCTATTTATGTTGATTTTGGGGCATCCATAAGCTATGCATAAAAATTTTCAACCTCCAGCCCTCTATTGTTGGAATACATAGGTTGATTTTCTCATCATCATCATCGTCATGATCCCATCATTGACATTAGACAGAAAAAAAAAATAAATAAATAAAAAAGAGGAAAACAAAGTTTGAAAGTAGGGGTAGAAACTCCTAACCCACTTCAATTCAACCTAGCTATATCTAGGTTGTGGGTTTGAAACTGCACTACCACACTTGGGCCACAGGAGAATTTTACCCGGCTTTCTCTCCTGGGCCCATAGGGATTATTCTGGCCCAAAAGGCTGGGAACCCTGCATTATCAAAAAAAGAAAAAAAAAAACTAGCTATATCGATCTATGGTTCATGTTGACCCTTCTTATTTTTAGGTTTAATTCAAGTATACAATTTTTATCCCATTAAGAAATGGGTTGAGCTCAAGTTGGGATTGAATCCATTCTCATTATTTAACCCCCAATCTAACTTGAACTCCAACCCAAAAGTTAGAAATTGAAAGAAACTTGAGGGACTTTAACGACTATTTTTTCATAAATTGATGATGTTTCTCATTGGTAATAGTTTTGCTAGTTATAGACTAGAGGGTTTTACCTGAAAAATCTCCTAAGACTCGTTATAAGCCAAAAACGCCCTCAATGTCTTATAACGACTATAGTGGTCTCAGGGGCTCTGTTTGTTTTTTTTTTTTTTTTCCTTTTCTTCTATGAGTGAGGATATCCCCCTCCTTTTACTTTAAAAAGTCCAAAAACCGTTTTTCCCCTTTTGGTTCTTCTCCCATCTTCTTCTCTCTTCCACAACGTTGAAACTCAGATCTTTCAAAGTAAAAGAACACCAAAAGACCTGATCAGAAGGAGAATGCAACTGTTGGCATTCTCTCCTTCAAAGTCACAAATGTTACGTAAAAAATAGTCCACTTTCATAAATCCCTAATCGATCCTGAAATGTATCGTTTCAAAATTGAAATCCTGAAATCCGAAGGCGCAAAAATTCGAAGGCAAAGTAGCCACACCGATGAGAAAAGATGGAGGAGGAGGCGCCGCCGCCTCCCTGTCCTGGGGCTACCTCGAGATGAAGCCCTTCATCGCCATTGTTGTCGTCCTCACCCTTGTCATCGCCCTCTACCAGCTCCCTCCTCCCACCCCATTCGACCTCAACAAGCACATCTTCCCCACCTATGGCAATGCCGCCGCCCTCTTTATCCAAATGGACGCCTACTGTGGTAGCCCCTTCGCCTTCGCCGTTGTCGGCCTCGCCCAAATTAGTGCGATGAATGTGGATATCCCTGCCTGTGTTAGTGCAATAAGCGGAGATATCCTCGCCCACTAGAGTATTGTGGGTGCTGTTTCTCATAATTGTATTAGTTGAGCCGGGCATATCTACGCCCAAATTAATGCTGTGAACGTGGTTGCAGAGATATCCATCCGGATCCCAAAAGAGCCAAATGGGAAAAGGGAGCTCGACATTCTTTATGTTGTAATGAACGATGAACGGGGATATCCCTACTCATTTACTTAGAATGAACTGTGATATCCCCGCTCAGCGCCAAAAGCGAAAAGAAAAAAGAAAATAGCGGGAGGACCAAACTGGTCTATATAAGACATTGATGGCGTTTTTTGCTTTTGACAAATCTAATGGGATTTATTTGGTTAAGTCCTCTATAGACTATTATAAATATCATTAATTTAACCTAAGAATCCAATCTAATTGTAAGATAAGAAAAAGAACCTAATCACATCATAAATCAAATCTACTTTAATCAAAATATAATATAAAACCAAATCAATATAGAGTATCTTTTTAGTAGAAAATCAGTTTATGCAAAAGGTAGAAACAATTTTCAATATCAAATAATAAAAACTTAAATTGTAAAAAACCTGGAAAAAAATCAATGTGGAAATACAGTGTTGCAAAAACTATTTATACAAGCATGTCTTTAAAGATGATCATTTTTTTCTAATTAATGTGCATTGATTAGTCAATTTGGAAGCCAGTGGGTTCATTATTTCAGAGTGTCACATTAAAGGAGTACCTTGTCAAGTTTAGGTGATGGAAAATGCTACATTTTCTAGTTAATCTGTCAGGGTCCTTTTTTGTGATATTCGATCATGGGAAAAATTTCACTCACATACACCCTAAAGAGAGATGAGGAAATCTGTAGAAAGCATATCAGCCACAAGATGCGGGGGGAAATCATCTCAACCACTCGTTTCTTTTAATTTAACTTACGCCCCTGTATCTATATATACAAGCAATTAAATCACCCCAAAAGAGTTTAAACTAAATTTCAAATGCACTGACAAATAACAGGACATAATGAAGAAGATAGGTTATTAGAGTTCTTTTTCAATTTTTTTTTTTTTCTTCTGATTTGGACGCACATGCTAATCCTCCCTTGAAAACCATTTTCATTTTAAAATGAGAATTCTTAACACATACATATTTCTTAAAGGGCCCATTTGGATCTTAGATCTTATCTTGAAACTCTGTGCATTTGTCTCTTTGATTTACAGAATTTGGGAAAAACTTATGTTGGAAATTGGAATGTTTTCATAATTATTCGTATTCTTCTTCTTATTTCTACCTATCTTCTTCATCTCTCAACTTTTTTTTTCTTATAACGGAGGGTGTCCCAGCCCTTTGGACTAAACTAATCCCTAGCTACGGGCCCAAGAAAAGCCGGGTAAATTCTCTGTGTGGTAGCGCACATGTCTCATGAAACTCATTTAACAATGAGTTTCTATGTGTTCTATGCAAACATTAAAGATAGGCTTATGATGCTACATTAAGATCCAGCCCATCAAGGGTTTTAGACCCTAAACATGGACATGGACCGACCCAAAAGCATTGGATCTCGGCCAGAATATTTAGGCCTATTGACACCTTTGTGGAACCCCTAAACAAGGAAGATAGATTGTTTTACTTTTAATAATTTTAAAAGGGAACAAAACAAGCTCATTGAATCCTTTGAGGCCTTCCAATCACCCATGGATACCAACCCACCAACCTACTCACCATATCGGCATCTGTTTGAAGTCAGCATTTCATATGTTTTAGGATCCAAGGAGACCATATAAAATGCCACAAGTAAATATAAAATTGTGGTTGTCAGTATCTTACAATAACAGGTAATGAATTGGGCATAGAATGAGGGGTTTGTGATTGAAACTAGAAAAGACAAATTCATCTACAAGTCTATAAATAAAATTCAAGTTGAGTTGGAAATGTGGCAATCCTCTTATGCTAAGTAGCTTTCATCTCTTTATCTTTTTTCAATTCAACTTACTTTAATCTCTAATAATCCAAACAAGACCATTTTTGCATTAAATCTAATTTAAACCTATGATGGGCTCCTCCAATGGTTGTAATAGCCAAAATGCAATGACCCTGCAGGCCCATGTCCTTATTTCAGTTTGACCACACACTTGTTTATTTTCTTATTTTCAGGCTTGTGCAATAGTCTTGTTTTTCTTTGGTTGAGAAGTCACTCTTTGTTCATTACCATTGTAGGGACGTTAACTCATCCAGCGTCCGCGTGGCGGTGCCCGGATGGTTGTATGTCCCCCACAGGGGATAGGCGGGGCCCAGGGCCCCGGGCTCATTTGTGTACACTTGGGGACGGCTTATTACGGTGCGCCCTTACATGCTTTTGACTCCGGAGAGTGGCCTCCCCAGGACTCGAACCCGCAACCTCTCACCATGTGATAAAGGTATTTTGGGAAGCATCCTGGTACCACTTGAGCTAGTCAATTGTGTGGGGAGATTTCCAGAACCACAGGATTAAGTTAATCGCAGCCATCAGATGAGGCTAAGCATTTTCACGTGCCGTCCGCGTGCCATCCACGTGGCATCAATCTCACCCCGGCTACCAGGACAGATGCCCCTGCCGAAGTCAAGCATCTCCGGGCCACTATCGCCGAACTGGTCCACCCCGGGTGCCATCTCGGCAGCAAACTCCACCTCGGTTGAAGAAGCCGAAGCAAGAGAGAACCTTCACTTGCGCCCCTCATCCCCCACGTCATCAGGCACGTGGAGGGATAGGGGCACGAGCTAGTGAGACAGACGCGACATCCAGCCGCCCACAATCTTCGCCAGATCCCTGACAGGGCGGCATCCAGCGGCTGAAGCCACATCAGGGCAGGGCCCGAGGGCAGATCCGCTGGTACCCCTACCGCCAAAGGCGCCCAACACGACCTGGCCCAACAAGACATGCATTAAATGAGATGTGGGCTGACCCGACGGGCATTTAATGCATAGTGGGCTGGATTGGACCACAATTAATGCAATGTGGGCTGATCATGACTTCCCAGTCAAATCACGGGACCCACACCACAATATCTCCCAAAAATACGATCTAAACTCTATAAATAGAGGCTCAACCCACCATCTAAGGTACGCCATTCTTCATACACAGAGCCCTTACTCTGCCTCTCTTCTTCCTCTCCTTCCATTGTTCCAGTTCTCACACTGACTTTGGCATCGGAGAGCCTTGCGCCGCCCAGGCCAGGGTCCTCTGACCGTTTGCTATTCTCTTTCAGGCTTTCGGACGGCATCCAGACATTCCCAATCATCATCATCTTCTCGGATAAGTCCTGTAAGGCACCCTCCTTATTGTGGGTCATTATTTTCTGCACCTACAATTGGCGCCGTCTGTGGGAAAGTAATATCCCAACCTCTCAAAACCTTCCCAACCTTCTCCAAATCTTTCCAAACAACCTTCTAAACCTCAAATCTTTCAGAAGCCATGCCGCCGAAAGCTAAGAAAGGCGGAGAATCCTCAAGACCAGTTCTCGAGATGCCACCACCGTCAACGGACCTCCCTCCTCAGGGAAGATCCCGAACGGTCCAAGGCACATCCGCAGGCGAGGGCCGCCTGGGCTCCCAACTCTTTGTCGAGATCCCCTTCCAAGAGGGAGTCGAGGCCTCGCTCTCAGCGGACGAAACCGTGCCACCCCGACGCGACGAGCACCGGCGCGAACGTCTTCGGAAGGACAAAGTCGTGGCCGTAGGAGAGACGCGCCACGTTCGACCTCCAGCCGCTGGAGGGGACGTCGCAGCCCAAGACGCTCTTCTCCAGAGGCAGGAGCAGTTAGTCCGAGAGCTCCAGCAGCTCCAACAGCAGCTGAAGGCAGCGCGAACTGCCTCCCTGAGGGAAGTCTCTGAGCCTCAAGGGAAAAAGAATGACGCCCCCAGCAGGGCAGCCCAGCCTCCCCGTGGAGACCTCAGGAATCATCTGGACCAGAAACGGAGCCAGATTCGTGACGAAGGCTCGAGCAACAGCCGGAGTCACCATAGTCGCGATGGCCGAACTCATAGCCATCGTAGCCCGAGCCATCCCAAGCGAAAGCACCGAGCTCAGACTCCGGAGAAGGACGACGAGCAAGAGCAATTTGACAAACGTGTCAGATTGGCTCTCCAGCACAACTTGGACATGCGGGACCAGAAGCAGATCTGTGGTCACATTGATCTAGGGGGCTCTCCCTTCACAAAAGAGATCGAGCGCACCCCCTTGCCCAGGAAGTTCTCCGTCCCGCGGTTCGTCCCCTATGACGGACTGTCCGACCCATCCGCACACCTCCGACACTTCTCCCAGAAGATGTCCATCTGGGGAAACGAGGGTCACCTAAACTGCAAAATCTTCTCCTCCAGTTTGGGTGACCTCCCCCTGAAGTGGTTCTGCTCTCTCCCGGAGCAGTCGGTCTCCAGTTGGAAGGAGCTCCAGCTCTCCTTCCTGAAGAAGTTCCAGGCCTACACCGTCGTCCCCAAGAAGGAAGGGGACCTCATCGCCCTGAGAATGAAACAGGGCGAGACTCTCGCCAAGTTCACCCACCGATTCTGGGCGGTCTACAGCCAGATCGAGGGCGCAAGGGAGGGGATAGCCATCTACGCCTTCCAGCATACCCTGATCCCCGGCATCGACTTGCGAAAGGACTTGGCCGGGGACACCCCAGAGTCCATGTCAGAATTGATGTCCCGGGTGAAGCGCTTCATCGCCCGGGAGGAGGACGAGATCCGAGCTAAGGATCAGGACGGGCACCCAGAGCCCGAACAGAAGAATGGCCAGCCTCGGCAAAGAGGCGGGAGGCCCTCCCAGAAGCAGGAGCCCGAGCAGGCCTGGGTCTCCAGTTCGGCGAAGCCTTCGTCGTCCAGGTCTGGGGGCACCTGGAAGCCCAGACCTCCCTCCAGCGCCAGTCAGAGCGTCAACGTCGTCTTCAAGGAGCCGATCTACCGCATCCTGACCAAGATCAGGTCCAAGCCGTTCTTCAAGTACCCTCCGCCCATGCTGAATGAGCCCACCTCAGGCGCCCGAAGCAAGCTCTACTGCTCCTTCCATAGGGGCAACGGGCACAGGACCGAAGACTGCAACTCTCTGCAGTGGTATCTGGAGAAGCTGGCCGAAGAGGGCCACATTCCAGAGTTCGTTGAGGCAGGAGATGCCGGCGGCAGCGAGGGCCGAGTTCACCAGAGCGCAGCCCAGGTTCCAGACAATGAGGATTCGGAGAAGATCATTACGTGATCCATCTGGCGTCCTCTGTATCCATCTGTATCCCGAGAAATTCAATTTCTAAAAGATGTAATGAATCTCTGAATCAATGGAAATAGCTTTCGCCCCGTCATCAATCTGTCATCTCTCTTTGATCGACTTCGGCTACAAGGGTCTACCGCCCTGGAAAAGGCCTCGAGCCCAAACTCGGTCGTTTCCTAAAGCTCCGGGTCCTGGACCCTGGAGAAGGCCTCGAGTTCGGACACTCGGCCGGATTCCTAAAGTTCGGGTTTTTACACCCCTCAAGGATCATTGCCGAGCTCACGCTTCCATAGCCGGAAAGACGACTCCACTTCGGCACAAGCAGCTCGTCTCGGCCGAAGCCAGCCATTTCGGCCAAGGGCAATCTGTCACCTCTGGTCGACTCCGGCAGCATAGGCTCTACGCCCTGGAAATGGCTTGGAGTTCTTACACTCAGCCTTTCATAAAGCCCCGTGTCTTGGACACAATCAAGGTTCTACGCCCTGGAAATGGCTTGGAGTTCTTACACTCAGCCTTTCCTAAAGCCCCGTGTCTTGGACACAATCAAGGCTCTACGCCCTGGAAATGGCTTGGAGTTCTTACACTCAGCCTTTCCTAAAGCCCCGTGTCTTGGACACAATCAAGGCTCTACGCCCTGGAAATGGCTTGGAGTTCTTACACTCAGCCTTTCCTAAAGCCCCGTGTCTTGGACACAATCAAGGCTCTACGCCCTGGAAATGGCTTGGAGTTCTTACACTCAGCCTTTCCTAAAGCCCCGTGTCTTGGACACAATCAAGGCTCTACGCCCTGGAAATGGCTTGGAGTTCTTACACTCAGCCTTTCCTAAAGCCCCGTGTCTTGGACACAATCAAGGCTCTACGCCCTGGAAATGGCCTGGAGTTCCTACACTCAGCCTTTCCTAAAGCCCCCGTGTCTTGGACACACTTTGGGTACATACGCCCTGGAAATGGCCTCGAGTTCCTACACTCAGCCTTTCCTAAAGTCCCCGTGTTTGGAACACACTCAAGGGATAACAGCCCTGGAAAAGGCCTCGAGTTCGGACACTCAGCCAATTCCTAAACTCAGGGTTTCATCCCACTCTACAAGGGTCTACCGCCCTGGGAATGGTCTGGAGTCCATACACTCGGCCGTTTCCTAAAGTCCGGGTTTATAAACCCCTCACACCCTGGCGTAAGGCAGTTCGGCCAAGGTCAGATTCCTGAAATCCAGGTTCATACACCCCACAGGAGGCCATAGCCGCACTCACTCTCGCCTCGCCGAGTCCAGCGGAACGATGGATCTACCCCGGCGCAAGGCAATTCGGCCAAGAAAGACAAATAAAGAGGAGCCCGGCTACTGTGGCTTCGGCGACTCCACTAAGTCGATCACCGAATCTGCTGGACCAGTGGATTCGGCCGAAACGGCGACCTCGCTGGGAGCGTCGCTGGCAGGAGATTCTTCGACCAGAGCCTCATTTGCTCCAGGGGTAGAAGAGGCCTCACCCTGAGGCACGGCAGAAGCATCACTGGCAACCGGGGCACCGCTCTAGACCGGGGCAGCTGGAGCATCTTCCGGAGCATGAACCACTGCAGGAGCTCCAACTGGGGCATTTTCGGCTGCAGGAGCGGAGCTCGGCTCAGGAGCCCCGCACGTCTCAGTGCGGCCAGGCATCCTTCCTCGAACAGGACGGCGGACCGGGCCTCGGCCTGAAGAGAGCCCTTTTCCTTCTCCAGCTCGGCGTTCGCCGTCTTCAACCTTTCCGTTTCGGCTCGTCCAGCCAGCACTTCCCTACGCAGCCTCATCCCCTCAGCAGTAGATTCAGCCTTCAATCTGGCCAGCTCAGACTCCAGTTCGGCGGTCTTCTTGTTCCTCGCCCAGACCTCGCCTTCGACGTAAGCTCGGCGGCATCAGCCAGAGCCGATGCCAGCCGAGCAGCCTCTTCAGCGCTGGCCCTCTTCATCCCCTCCATTCCTTTCCGCGAATCTTCCAGCTCCCTCTTCAGCTTGTCCCTCTCAGACTCCAGCTGAGTAACCCGCGTCGCGTTCTTATCGCTCCTTCCCACCACGGTCAGGAGCCCTGCACGTTCTGCAAAAGGAAACAGAAGGTCAGGTTCGACCAAGACACTTGAAGAATGAAGAAAAGCGTTGCAAACACTTACCAGAAGATCAGCCTGGATCGCCGAGACCATCTCGTGCGTCTCCATGTCTCTTGGCAGAGCACAGACCTTGGCGAAAGCTCCGATCACCTCGGCATTCCCCAACAGCCGGTCCTCGACTTTCAGAGGCTCACCGGGCTGTCTTCATCCTCAGCCTCCATGGCGTTGGGGCACTCCGGGGTCCGGAGGCCGATCCAGACCCTTGCCCCACCGAGATCGTCATCTCGCGGGTCGCTCCACCGGTTGGCTTGCTGACCTGCGCGCTCTTCTCAATAGGAGTCTTGGCTCCGGGGGCCCGCCCAGGGGCCTTATTCTTCGGAGGTTGTTCAGCCCCCGAGTCCGTCTCCCCAGCCTTGGACTTCTTTCTAGGCGGGGACCCCTCCCTCGGGCGCTCCGACGAAGCGTCGCCGCACTCCCGCACTCGGAGCAGGAGCAGAAGCAGGAGCAGGAGGAGCAGGAGCTGAAGCTGAAGTAGCGCCAACACCTCCCGAGCTCGAGGCAGCGCAGGTGCTGGCAGAAGATGGCGTCGCAGACTAAGAAGACCCCCGCCTAAACTTGGCCGCTAGGTTCGACGGTTCCGAACTTGAAGTAGACGACTCGGAACCGGATGCAGCTCGGCTCGCAACTGGATCGTTCACAGGGATCCCGGCAGACACCGCAATCAGTGAAGAGGCGACGCGTGTAGCCGTCGACTCGCTTCCCACTACAGGCAAGACAGAGCATTTATGGCTTCAGAGCAGTTGAAGCGACACCAGACGACGATCGCCACATCCCCGGACGGATTCTTTTAGCTTTCAACCCCTAAAGGCTAGCACACTTCAGAGGTCAAAAGCTAGGGGCAATTGTGTGGGGAGATTTCCAGAACCACAGGATTAAGTTAATCGCAGTCATCAGATGAGGCTAAGCATTTTCACGTGCCGTCCGGGTGCCATCCACGTGGCATCAATCTCACCCCGGCTACCAGGACAGAGGCCCCTGCCGAAGTCAAGCATCTCCGGGCCACTATCGCCGAACTGGTCCACCCCGGGTGCCATCTCGGCAGCAAACTCCACCTCGGTTGAAGAAGCCGAAGCAAGAGAGAACCTTCACTTGCGCCCCTCATCCCCCACGTCATCAGGCACGTGGAGGGATAGGGGCACGAGCTAGTGAGACAGACGCGACATCCAGCCGCCCACAATCTTCGCCAGATCCCTGACAGGGCGGCATCCAGCGGCTGAAGCCACATCAGGGCAGGGCCCGAGGGCAGATCCGCTGGTACCCCTACCGCCAAAGGCGCCCAACACGACCTGGCCCAACAAGACATGCATTAAATGAGATGTGGGCTGACCCGACGGGCATTTAATGCATAGTGGGCTGGATTGGACCACAATTAATGCAATGTGGGCTGATCATGACTTCCCAGTCAAATCACGGGACCCACACCACAATATCTCCCAAAGATACGATCTAAATTCTATAAATAGATGCTCAACCCACCATCTAAGGTACGCCATTCTTCATACACAGAGCCCTTACTCTGCCTTTCTTCTTCCTCTCCTTCCATTGTTCCAGTTCTCACACTGACTTTGGCATCGGAGAGCCTTGCGCCGCCCAGGCCAGGGTCCTCTGACCGTTTGCTATTCTCTTTCAGACTTTCGGACGGCATCCAGACATTCCCAATCATCATCATCTTCTCGGATAAGTCCTGTAAGGCACCCTCCTTATTGTGGGTCATTATTTTCTGCACCTACAACCATCATCATCAAAGCTTATTCATCAAAATTCGGTATCAACTTTTAAAGAGTTCTAATTTAAATTTCAAATAAGTGTCATTAAGCATAAAATTTTCTTCTACAAAAGGACTTTCCTCTTCATACTTCCTAGGCAATTCAGCTTGTGGGCTTACATAGAAAGGCCATGTGATAAGTTACTCAAAAAATCAGCTCTATTAGGTACATCCCAACCACTTGATCTATTTGTCTCAAAGCTGAACTCTTATTAAGCACTTGCCTTTTCTTTTTGTTTTTCTTTTTTTTAAAGCTCAATTCAGCAGTGAGTCTGAACTCTGAAGAGGGTGGACTGATCAAACAAAATTAACTCCAAACTATTATTTAACTCAAGACCCCAGGTGCATGACATAAATTTTACAAGATCCAAACCAATTTATGTAATGGTCCCAAAAGCAGAGCAGTATATCAGTCTTTGACTCATATTTTGTTTTGTTGTGCCCCCCATTTTATGGCCCTTTCTTGAAAGAAAACGTTTTAGAAACATTAAGAAACCAAACGATTATAAAATCTTCATTTCTTCTTTTTATCTATTTAAAATGCTTTGGATGTACATAGAACAATGTCATATAAAGGTTGGAGAATGAACTCCCAATACATTTAATGTTCACATTAGCATTAATGCACTTGATTTCATCACAACTTTTGACTCAACATCATTACTAGGATAGATGGCCATAGTTCATTTTAATCCTTATAGATAGATTTTTATTTTATTTTTTTGTTATCAAAAAGTTCTTAACCCTTTGGGCTGGACTAATCCCTCCGAGCCCAGAGGGAAGCCGGATAAACACCCATGTGGCCCCAAGGTGACAGCACTAGTGAACTCAACCTTCGATAGATGAAACAAATCCCTCGTGATGATGACAACAACGATTTCACTGGCAGGACCACAATTGCACAGTTTTTTTTTTTTTTCTCCAACATGGATTTTGGGTGCCTCTTTCCCTTTGTTGGGGTCATTGTCTGATGCACCTAACATTCATAGGAAGCAACACAGCAATCAGTCTCAAACACTTCCCCTTTGACCTTCTGTTATTGCTTTATGGATCCAAAACCATGATTAGTTTAAGACTCCTTACATCTCCAAAACAGAAAAACAAAACTGTAATGGGAAATGGGTATGTTTTCTGTTAGAATATCATAAGATTCTGAAATGATGATGGCCCAGGATTTTGTCAGAGTTTGCCACTGGGCTTTGGCAATTGATGGGCAGTTGTATGTATGGTTTGATATGGGCAGGGCAGGGGAAGCATTGGGACTCAATAATAACTGAGTGGAGACTGTCCTGATTAGATGTGGCTGAGACTTGTCTCTCCCTGAGGAGGAAGGAAGATGTGTTTGGTGGGAGGGATGCACTTTTGGGGAATTATTATTGGTTCCTCTGGGGCATTATGATCTATGACATGTACAGTAAGTATCTAACCTGCCCATCCCCTACATGTGAGGTGGGGCCCAAGCTTCAGTGATCCAGGCCATTTATCTGATTAGGAGGTCCCATCAGAGAAGATCATAGATAGCCATCTGGTGTTTGACCTTTCTATCCAGACACAAGTCCCAATCCACAGTGGATCCAATTAGATCAATGGTATGTCTCACCAAACAGTGGGTCCCACTAAATGGGTATTTATCAGGATACTGTATCTTTGTGCTAAATAATTCATTGTCAATTTTTCCCCATCTAATCCCCACTTTTTTTTCTTCTCACAGTCACAGCTCAAGTGGAAGCATCTCTTTCATTACACTGGTTTTCTTTCCAGGTTTCAGCAGGTCTGCCATCATGTTACTATACTCCTTGAATACACTTCTCATGTACAGTTATATGTGTCAGAATATTATGACTCCTTCTGACAGTGAAAGGAGCTGAGTGTATATATTCTCTCTCTCTCTGAATTGGGCTAGTCGAGTTGTAGTTATCAAGAGCAAATTATGGCAACTCACCACCTAACAAGTGGTACACATGCACCCAAATTTAGACCATCTTATTAAGAAATAAGAAGACTCCATGTGGATATGACAAGCTATATACGCAGTAAGAAAAGCGTACAGTCAATTGGATCTGGATCCAAGTATAGGTCCAACTCGGGTCCCAATCTTAGGACAATTACTTGGACCTGAATCTAGCTTTATCAAACTAAAAAAGGATTGAAAAACTTTAATTCCATCAGAACAGAACAGTACCCCATGTGACCAGATTTTCCTCTATTGTACTCAGGTAGATCATAGTAAATATTGAGCTTTCAGGTGGCCCCACATGCTAGACCGTTCGTAATTACTATAAAAATAAAAGTAATATAAAGCATCAAATCAAAATATAATAAAATATAAAGGGGTTATGATGATATTTTATCTTTAGAAGATGGGTAGGAATTCTTATTGAATTTTTGTGTAAAAAGTTTATTTTTTTGTCATTTAGTGGAGAAAGAGGGGTTAATTTTTTTACTTTTTTTTTATTGTTGTAAAAGAATGAATGAATTTTGAAGATATGTACTTTTGATGTAACCCCTTTTATAAAAAATGAAGACTTTACATTATTTTTACAAACTTTGTAAATTGCCAAATGGGCCTAAGAAAGCTCTTTCAATATTGAGTATAATATTGAGCTCTTTTCAGTTTGGGTCTATATCCAAGGGTTTGCAACTCTATTTCGGGTCTGTGTCCAGAACTACATGGATTCAGACCCAAATCCAAATATTTCAGGCCCTATGCCCCTATGCAGTAGACCAAACTCAATACTACCATTAAATAAATTGGAACTATAAGTAAGTGCTCATACTTCATTCTTTTTTGTTTTTTCTTTATGGGTTAGATCATGGTCAGGTTCAGGTAAATTAATGGACACCCATGATCCTTAATTAGGTACTGAATTTGGGCTGCTGACTGCTTCCTTCCTTATCTTTATAAATCCTCAGAAGATTCCTAGTCCATCAACAAAAGATAGCCCCTCACTAAAGACAGGATGAAGGAGACTTGCTATCAGTTTTTAATTTACTTTCAAATAGAGACATGATAAGCTGATCTGAGTTGTCTCATGTAACAACATTAAGCAGCTAGACACAAGAAGATTGAATAAGATACCTGGTGGCCCACTTGCCACTTATCATTTGAGGCCCACAAAAAAAAAATAACCAATGGCTGGGCCTGGAGAATGAAATGGCAAGTGGGAGATGAAAGAGCTGGAAAGCAAAAGACAAA
This sequence comes from Litsea cubeba, assembly GCA_012931725.1. NCBI lineage: Eukaryota > Viridiplantae > Streptophyta > Magnoliopsida > Laurales > Lauraceae > Litsea > Litsea cubeba. The sequence continues at coordinate 63,847,998 of CM022948.1, forward strand.
TTATAAAATCTCCAATAGATTTTACAGGGTTGCACCAAGGTCAGCTAAAGGTAAAGTTTGATCTTGATCTATGTTTCAAATAAAGTAACTAATATTTGAAATTGACTCAAGCATGAGCTTACCTAATTTTGGGTGGTCTTTTATATCACCCGAGCTTGGGCTTGGCTAGGCTCAATGAGCTTGACTCGAGCTTGAGCTGACGATATGAGTGCAAGCCGAGATCGAGCAAGGTGGTTGTCCACCATATACAAGCTTTCATACATAGCTAATCCTTAAAGCCCTATGGATTTGGTTCATTACGGATAAAATGAGTCACACAAACTCTGTCACTTGTCCCATTTTGAAAATTAGTATTAAAGCCGTTAAAAAATATTAAAAAAAAAAGTATCTGAGGTTTTTAAAATATAACTTATATACAGTAGAAAATAGTAAAGTTATCAATGAACCGGAAGATCCTGTCTTTCTAGGCAAGGCAGGGGTGGGCATGCATTTCATTCCAATGGGCCGGACCTAAATCTGTGTAGGGTCCCCTATCTTTAACCGGCCAGACCCAAGATTAAGAGTTGAGCCCCACAAACTCCTGTTACGCCCGTTTGTATGTTATATTTTTGTGTGTGTACACAGTAAACAAAATGACATAAAACATATTATATACATCAAAATAATAATGGATCTTCTGACTTTCTCAGGTTTTTCATAAGTTTGAGCTCACATCAAAAGCCCAAATATACTGATGGGCTTTAAACCGGTAGACTCGGGCTTGCCCCTTTTTTAATGTGGGTGGACTCTATCCAAGCACTAGGGTCCATGTTGGAAATGGACCCGCATTTGGACTCCTCGATTTGTAAATGAATTCAGGCCTGCACACAGGTGCGTCTGGATCGAATCGACCTTTTGAAACCCTATAGAAATTCTCTACCCAGTTGCACGCTACCGGCATCTTACCCTAGTTAGTAGTAAGATGTGTCCGTTCTCACCTGGTTGCAAGGGATTGACCCTGGGGATACCACCTTCCCTCACTCAAGGGCTCTTCACCTCACTCAAAGTATCCTTCCCTCACCAGCAAAGGTCTCGCTGGGGTACATTTTGTGTTTACGAAACCTTCTTGTGCGACAATGGTCTTTCTAAAAATTATTGAGAACCATTATGGGGCAATGAATTCGATTTGTTGGATGGCATCTGCAATAAAATAAGATACTTGGAGGTTGGATCCTCTTAAAGGGGTGGGATTAATCCTATGGAGGTTGATTTCTTCCTCTATTCTTTGATCGATTTGGAAGGAAAGAAACAACAGAATCTTCAATGATGGCAAGTCAAAGGACATGGAGGATATTATTTTTTATGATTGTCCTCAAATAACTAAATGGGCAAGTATCAAAAAAGAGTTAGAGCACTTGATCTTGGATAATATATTAAGTAATTGGGAAGCGGATGTGTTACGAAGAAACATTTAGTCACTTGGTCTCATCCTTCTCCTAATGTTCTTAAATTTAATGTTGATGGTGTGGCAAGAGGAAAATCAGGACCTGCAGGTACAGGTGACATCTTGAGGAACTACAAGGGAGAGGTATTGTTTATGTTCTCAAAGTATATAAGCATCAAAGATTCTAATGAAACGAAAGTGTTAGCTATATTGGAAGCTCTTCTCAAATAATTTTCATAGTATAGTGGTGGAAAGCAATTCCTTAAATGCGATTTCTTGAATGTCTTGTTTGGAGAAGGGTCCATGGGAATTTAAATTTCTTTTCAATGAAATCAAGACTTGGTCATCATCTTTGAATGTTAAGTTTTATCATGTGCTTCGGTCGGGAAATGGCATGGCGGATGCTTTGGCTAAGTTGGGGGTAGAAAGAGAATTAGCTTTGCTTGTTCGTTTGTAATTTGTTGTTTTGTGTTGGTATTTAGCTCTAATACCTTCACATGTTTTTTTTTTTTTCCTTTCATCTGTTTTATACATTTCTTAAGTCTTTAATATATTTTACTGTTACTGATCAAAAAAATAAAATAAAATAAAATAAAATAAGATAAGATGATTAACAAAATTCAGTCCATCTAATTTCTTCTAATGATCAACCAAACACTCTTCCTTTCTTTGTTTGTGTGAATATGATCGTGTGGCAAGGACGAGACCAAACATCTCGGGGTATAAAGATGCTCATCAATTGGTCTGTCCTATAGGTAGCCAATCATCTATATGAGTGGATGCCTTCAGCAGGGAACAGGTGGCCTATAACGTAGGTAAGTACCTGTGTGATTAGTCATGGGTGGACGACCCATTATCTAGATTTGAAATAGGTTAAGATTTCCGGGTTTTTTTTTTTTTTTTTTTACTGAAAGAAGCTTTGTTGTTTTTTACTACTTTTTTCTTTACCCTAGTATCCAAATGGCTTGGTCGTAGATGAATTAGATTCATATGATTTCATTAATTTCACACATTATAGTTGGACCTACTATCAAATTGATCAAGTGTTAAAAATGTGATTCCACAACCTTTAACATCTTTTAAATGTGATTTAATTTGAAAAAAATCAACGGGGCAAAACCATTTTCACCTCTTTTAAATGTGATTAATCTAACATAAAACAATGGGGCAAAATTCAATTTAGTGGTAATAAATGGGATGCATGGTTTAAAATTAATATTTCATACCTGTATGGTGGGTCCCAGTTGCGAATAATCCAAAATCCTATCACAATCCTTGCAATGTGCATCACTAGATTCCGTATTAATATATATATATATATATAGTAGCCTTTCATTTCAAGTTTGGGACATCAAAATAGAACAAGATAAATTATAGTCAGCACAGAATAAAGTAATTCCCTTTTAACATTTGGCCCCACAAACCTACTCAATAATTAATATTCAGGAAGAGCACAAGTCAATTTGGATCTTTCCATAAATAGATACATTAGTTTTAAGTGGGCAATTTTATAAATTATCTGAATACCCTCAATCAGCTGTTGTTTTATTATTGAATTTCTATCAAGCCAAAGCATTTTTTTTCTGGGTAGGGTTGGGCTTGGAAGCGTTTTACTCATCTAATACAGGTCAGTCTGGGTTGACATTTTTAACCTCGTTATTAACTAGATAGGTTATTTGCATTCGACCTGTGAACCTGACTTGGAAGTTGGAATCCATCCAACCTGACTTATTAGACTGACCGACCAACCTTATCCAAGGACAGGGACTGATGCTATGAATTCTGGGTTGGACATTTCAAGACTCGATGGATGTAATTGTGGATCTTTGTAACTGTATGGAAAAAGGCCCATCTATCTTATAAGACTCGACAGCGATCTACTAATTTTTCTATCCAGGAAATCAGCTGGGCTGGTCCATTGGGCTCTTAAGCTCAGCCACTTCATGCCAAGTTTGGACAAGTTTTAAGCCCTGTGGGCCCAAGAAACGCCTTAAGTAAGTTTGTTTGATATAAGAATCAGGCTCAGGCTTCTATATAAGAGCCTATCAGCCTGGCCCATAATAAGGCCTTTATTGAAATTGAAATGTGTCTGTATAAGGAAAAAAAAAAAAAAAAAAACCACTCCTTTGTAATATTGAAATTGAAATGTGTCCACTAGATGGAGATAATCCAACACTTTAAATAGCATTTGAAGGAGATTTTTCATACTACATAATTAGAACCGAAAGAGAGGATTATGCTATTTAAAAATACTAGTAAAAAGAACTGACCATGTATCATGTACAACTACTGCGCATTTTTCACTAGAGCCAGGCTTGGGCCCATATTGTGGCCACATTATAAGCAGAACTGGCTCAGACACACCTCATCCTGTGGCCCTAACCAGCCCATTGACACCACTAGATATTGTACAAATATTAGGATAACAGAACATGGCTCCCACTCACAAAGGGGCGGTTATGTAATTAGCAGGCATGTAGTTCTCATAACTTCGAGAAATATCACTGCCACTCCTTTTTTTTTTTTTTTTCCGGCTATGTGGGGCTACTGGTTAAGGAGTGATACTATGATAGTATGACTTGAGAACCCAGGGACTGATCACTGGGCATGTATTTGAAAGTAGAGTGCCAAACACCACTGAACCATGGGTTTGTTAGCTCCAACTTTTTGTATTTTAGCACCAATAAACTAGCACTCGGGGACAAGCATGTCCATTGATCAAGCAGCCAACTAGTTGCATGATCTAAAGATGCACAATGGGCAGTGTTCTAAAATAGTAGTACCTGCAGGATCATTATGCAGTTGCAGGATCATGCATCTTCTTTCTCACTTCAATGAGATTTTACAGTGGCCAAAAAAAAAGAATATGCAATTTAAGATGTTTAAGATTTTTTTTCTTTAGACTAAAAATTTTGCAATTAATACCCTTTAACCAGATTCCATGGTTCGGTGAAAGGGAGTTCGTGATTCTTACGGAATCCAACTCAGGTTCAAGATAATAATATGCTTATTATTCATGATTAATGTTTATTTATAGACTCCTCAACATTTGCAGTTTGTTCAGAGAAATTGAAAAAATCTTTATATGATGAGCTGAATATGACCCATTAAAGGAAAAAGAAAAGGTTTTCATTTATTTGCATAAAATAATTTTCATTTCCACTGGCTCTATGTAGTCTGCTGAACTCGGTTCTCATATCTTGTCTGTGCACATCAAAGGCTATATAGAAAGCTGGGCAAAATGAATGTAAAGGATTGCACAAAATAAAGGATGATGATAAGATGGTCTTATCTACCTATGGGTTCGTGATGAAAGCAACCCGAATCAGCTTTTCCCTGAATCAGCTTTACCCCCGTACTTCGAGAACACACCAGCTAGGACAGCCTTCTCCTTGATTTGTAATCTGCAAGGTGAAAAACCAAGAGTAAAAACATACACTAAATTGACTGTCTAGAGCATGGAACCAGACACAAGATGTGGCTGTTTTTATCTATACCTTTTGGCAGCGCCAACAACATTTAGTCTCAAATCCTTGCCTGATTTTGCTTTATGTTGCAGCTTCTGAGCTACCCGCTTTTTAGGCTGCTTTAGGGATGTAGAATCAGCTTTAGCACTCTTTCCTTCATTACTTGGTCTCCCTTCATCTTTCTTATTTGGCTCTGAGATACTGAAATCTTCAGTACCCACATCAATTACTTCAGTGTCTGAGAACATAGGCTCATCATCCATATTATAAATGATCTCAGCCAATGTTTCAGTGCCATCATGAGTGCCCATTGCAGACCATTCTGAGAACATTTCTTCCTCTGAATCCCAGGTCAGGCTATCCACATCAGAATCTGCATCAGTCTCTTCTCTCATGTCTGCAACCTTTAGTTGTGAAGCAGACACAGAGATGCTGACAGCTGATCGTTCAGCAGCAGATTCAGATCTTTGTGAATTTGTCATCTCACAAGTTATCTGCTTTTGGATCTTACCAAACTGTATATTTTGATTGGAATACATCTGCAAAAAGCTGACACATGGTGGAAAATCTCAACTTACTAACAGAGACTGAAAACATGCAGTGGTCAGGATACAAAAAGAAATTATTTTATATTATTTACAGTGGTCAGGATGCAATAATGATTAGTTTCCTATGATGTGCGAACCATTCAAAATGAATGGTCAAAATGAATGGTCAAGATATTTGATCGTGTTCAAAGCCAATTTGAAGTGATCAAGGGCATAGTGCAGGTGTACCTGCATTGGTCTAAGGAATTAAGCTCAGTTTGGTTGAAAGATAGCTCAGAGCCCCTAAAATATCTGTGAAGGATGATAATCAAGCCTTAATCATGTATAGTGCATTATTCTGTAGGCAAAATATCTCTGATACCAATTTGATGCAGCCCAGCCACAATCAATCGAAGATCAACACCTCCGACGGTGTGATCGAGTCCTTGGACTCAAGTCCTAAGGCCACTCAATGAAAACACCCAAAAGAACTCCACGAGAACATTGAAGATTTTCTTATTATCAGTCGCCTCCTTACAATCAAAAGCTCCTCTCTATTTATAACAGATGAATGGCTTAATAAGGAAAAATCTAATTAATGCATGATTGCTAAAATCACTCTAATTATTCTCTAACAGAATCAAATCAGTCTAACGACTGCTAAAATCACTCTAATTGACTCAAATCAATTATTCTCTAACAAAATTAAATCAATCCAACTAAGGAAATCACTTAATGGAAAAGATTCCTTGGTGGGGTCCATTAGGGGGGCCCCTTCTTCTTGGACCGCACTGCATCAAAATGGAGCCACAAAATGGTCAGAGAATCAAGAAACAAGGGTATAAAGGTACAATACACAGTACCCTCGCAGGACTTAAAGGGATAATCCTCTGTGGACTAGATCTAAGCCTTTTAAATACTATGAATTGCATGGAATCAAGCTTTAATCATCTTAGAAGAATTGAACTATCAAGACTGGATGGCCATGGTGATCTGGAATCAAAACATGTATATTGAAGATTTTATCAGGTTGTGCATGAGCAAGGACCGGTGGAGGCTTTTAAATAGAATTTAGTCCTAGTCTAGTCATCAAGAGAGGCCATTTTGTAATGTTAAGACTTCAAGAAGCATGATGAATCGAGAATTAAAGAAAATAAGTCCAAGGGGGCATCTCAAGAGATTTGAAGACCCAACCCTAGAAGCATTAAGGATCAAACGAGAGGAAGCTTGGAAAAGGGTTAAAATGAAGTAGAAGTTGTCCAGACAAGTGCAGTATTTGCATAACAGAGCCTCATTATTTTGACATGGGTATTCAGTATTCACAAAGGTAGAAGAAGGCCCGCGCATGTAAACAAGGACCTGTGTACGAGGCCCAGGCTGACATGGGCTGGAAAGACTATTTCACCCCTTTAGAAGCATCCAAAACTCAGAGGATCACTCATTTTCAATTTTGAGCTCCCTCTGCTCCTCTACATGCAAGTGATTTCTTTGAAGATTAAGGAGAAGATCTAGAAATTTCTCTATTTTCCTTCCTTTTTCTCCATCACCCTTTCATTATCTTTTTCTATTTCCTTGATATTGTCAAAGGAATGACATAGATCACCTCTTGTACTTAGATCTACTGCTGTGTAGTGCCTAGTACCCAGAGATCAGCAGAAATTAATGAAAATATATTTATCCATGTGACTGATGAAATGTCTTCAGATATACTTGAATTTGTTAAATTCATTGCTAACAAATTTGTTAAATTCATTGCTAACATAGTGTTATCAAGGCATAGTCAGATTCTAACAAAAAGGGCACATAGTATTGTCAATAAGATCAGCAGAGGAATGATAACAAGATACAAGAAAGACCAAACCCTTTTTTTTATTAAAAGAAAAAAGGAAAATCTAATCCATTGAGACTTAGGGGCCTTTCCACAATATTCCTTCAGTCCAAATGTAGCCGCAAAAAATCCAAAAACCATCTCTTCTGCTTCAGACTCGTGAGATTCTCAATTGGTGTATAATTTAATCATATACTTCTCGTCTTTCAAGAAGCTAATGCCCCAGTCATTTCCCTCACCAGTGCCTCAATACTCAAATGTGCCTAATTGTGGCGCACTAGTGAAGAGAGGCCCACAGGGGTCCTCGATGATTTGTGAGGAAAGATAACATACGAGGGACCTGTGCAAGTTCCCCCAGTAGTGCAGAAATCTCTATTACTCATAGGATTCTTTAGTTGACCTCTCTCTCTCTCTCTCTCTCTCTCTCTCTCTCTCTCTCTCTCTCTCTCTCTCTCTCTCTCTCTCTCTCTCTCTCTCTCTCTCTCTCTCTCTCTCTCTCTCTCTCTCTCTCTCTCTCTCTCTCTCTCTCTCTCTCTCTCTCTCTCTCTCTCTCTCTCTCTCTCTCTCTATTTTCCTTTATCTTTTTCTATTTCCTTGATATTGTCAAAGGAATGACATAGATCACCTCTTGTACTTAGATCTACTGCTGTGTAGTGCCTAGTACCCAGAGATCAGCAGAAATTAATGAAAATATATTTATCCATGTGACTGATGAAATGTCTTCAGATATACTTGAATTTGTTAAATTCATTGCTAACAAAGTGTTATCAAGGCATAGTCAGATTCTAACAAAAAGGGCACATAGTATTGTCAATAAGATCAGCAGAGGAATGATAACAAGATACAAGAAAGACCAAACCCTTTTTTTTATTAAAAGAAAAAAGGAAAATCTAATCCATTGAGACTCTTTAGTTGACTTCTCTCTCTCTCTCTCTCTCTCTCTCTCTCTCTCTCTCTCTCTCTCTCTCTCTCTCTCTCTCTCTCTCTCTCTCTCTCTCTCTCTCTCGTAACTAGGATTCCTAATTAACTCTCAACTGTTTCTTGTAACTAGGATTCCTAATTAACTCTCAACTGTTAAGGGCGAACATTATAATGTGAATCCAGCCTCTTTGGAAAGATCTACAATTGTTGAAGGAGCCATACCTAGATCTAGATAGCGCTTCTATGTTAAAACACCAAAAGATAGCAAAATGCAGAGTAAAATCAAGGGAAAACCAGCACAAACCATAGGCAATCACTCAGCCAGTTGAGAGAAACAGAATTTCAGCGGATAGATCAGCACTAGTTCCTAGGAATGGTTTGATGCAAAGAGAATTCATTTTGCAGAAAGAAAAGCCAACAAGATGTGCATGTTGTTTTATTGCTAAAATTAATATGCCTCTCAATAATAATAAGGTCTAAACACAACCTAATGCAAACAAAAAGTTCCAAAGAGATGAAATAATCCAAACCATCCAAATATAGTGTTCTAAATGCAAATAAATAAGGAAAAGAAAAGAACATGAGGACGACATCCTGTGCCCAAGCTTGCACAAGTGAAAGCTGTGCACTTCACAGGGTGGTAGACCACACTAGATTTCAGTGCAGGTCCTTATAGTGGCCCTTGCACAAATGCACAAATGGGCCTATTATGGGTTGGATCGGGCATTTAGGCCTAGCAATGGGACCTGGTTGGTCGGCTGGGCTGGCTCGTCAGCCTGGATGTCAAATTGGCACCTCTACATTGAATTCATGATTATTTAAAGGTCCGTATACTTTTGCACTAATTCATCAATATCTTGCATTAAGTCAAGTCATATTAAGAGGGTTTCAATGGACGCATGATTTAGCATTTCTGTGCTCTAAGGTTTTGTTTAAATAGATATAGGCCACTCAGTCAGGAGGTTTATGGGAGCTTTTTTTTCTATTTAAATAGATGAGCCCATAGCATGGTTGGAATGTTCTCTTTGTTGCAACCGCGAGTTTATGTGTTTAATTGTGTGTGAAAGATCTGCCCTATTTGTATTCACTGTGAATACATGTGTGAGGCTTTGTCTCATTATCATCTTCTTTGGGTTTCTTTTCCCTTAACTATTGCTATTGCTGCCTTCTTCCATCTTCATCTCCTCAGCTTATAAACAGCAGGAGATTTGCTCTCTTGGTTGTTGTTGAGATTGTATCAATGTTGTCTGGCTAAAGGCAAGCCTGTTATAGGCTGACTGTCATTCCAAACAGCCTGCAGTCTTGGACAAGCAGAGAAAACAAACCGATTGACAACAGGGAAGTTTGTAAAATTCGAAAACTGAAAGGAAACAATTGCGCTACCATGCTTACCATTTGATCTACAAAAATCAAGCATATTTTGTTTATATTAATATATAATCATTATAGTTTCAATATACAAGCAACTGCTGGACAGCACATGTACTTGTTTGTGTCTGTCTGTTTGCCAATGAAAATCCAGTTGCAGAGTTGCGATCAAAGTCCCGCATTGATTAATTCTGGACAGTTCGATAAGCAGTTGCTTTCTTTCTATTAGTAACATAACTCCAACTGTGGTACGAGTTCTTGTAGGGTGTGATGGATACCACGACTGGGTAAGCAGTGCGATTTAGATTTGTGATAGTTTAGTTAGCGAGAGTTATTTGTCTTACATCAAGTTGTCCACTAGTTTACTTTCTGTCTGAGGTCTACCCTATTCAACAATTGTAGAATAACATTCTTTCCTTCATTTTCTCACGGTCCAGTAGCAGGACTGCCATGGGTAGTGCTCACGAGAATAACAGGCTTCACCTGCTCAACTCACGAATGATGTCACTTTTTTATCAATCTTCAAGTCGTAAAAACAAAGGCAATGTCTTGTATTGCCACCGGCATCTGAGTCATACTCCAATCTCTAGTCCCAGATTGTTAAAAGCATCCCCATGTAATGTACCATGCCATGGATATCATCGATATGTTGAAATTATCAGACAATAATCATGTATTTATATTTAAAAAAAAAGATAAGTAACTTAAATATAATATCACAATCCAAAATATCAACTATTTTTTTCAATATGTAAAAATAATATAAAAAAGAACTTCAGAGACATCCGATAAAATTGGAATGATACATAGCATGGCCCCTGCGCAAGGATGACATGCAAAAACCGAGAAATAATCCAAATTATTTTGTATTCAATATATATATCACAAAGAATCAAGATAATATATCTAAAAATGGCTACATGAAACTTTTTCTGTAATAATGACAGATTTTCATAACATGAAATAGTTAGCAAACAGAAGCAAGAGTGTAGCATACGAAAATGCACCATCTGGTAAAAAGCCCTTCTTTACTTTTGAACTTCACAGAATTGTTGTAATTTTAGCCGATTTCAAGGTAAACAGACCCCAAATCTCAAATAATAAAAGAAATCCAGGGAAGTCATTTCTAGCAATTCCACATTTGGTATCCTTTCAAGGATAGTTAGGTCCCGTCCTGACTTTCAAATGGAAACGAACTATGTTTTTGGCATAAATCTTGGAAAAAGAGGTCATTCTCATGGAAAAATATGCAGGCAAAGACACCCCTGATGAAACTTGAACGATGTAATATGAAGACCACGGGAGCACACCTTGGAGGTTTGTCACTTCGATAAAATCAACAACATTCTCTCCTATATCATCTTGATTCAAAAAATATCACATCAAGTAGAATACAAATTATGTGGTGAATTCTTCTTTTGCTTGTATTTTTTTTTTTATCAACAATACACCTAAGTATTACTATGCCCCAAATGGGGGTGGAGTTAATTAGTAAAATTAAAGAGCTGAGTGAAATTTGTGAGGATCTCTCTCACAAAACCCAAAAAGCTAGAAGCACATAAAGAAAGAGAGGAAGAAAGCAAGAGTGGTGATAACATCATTCCTATATGGAACTCCTCCAAGATGTTTCATTCCAAAAAGCTTCTCCAAGATGCCCCACTAATGTCAGCAAATAGAATCCTTCCATTCTGCCAAGAAAATTTCCTCTCTGACTGCTATCAAACTTCTTTTAAAAGACACCTAGTGCATGATACATGACTTGAACCCACAACCTCATTGTTGTGAAAATAGAACCTTCCAACTGTACTACAGGCTCTAGCCATGCAGGATATTGGTACTTGTCTATTGAATCACCTAACCTGAAAGAGTTCCACAAAGTGGCCATTTGTAATTGCTCCTGAAGTGGAAAGCAAATCATCTACAACTTTCTCTTTCTAGGTGCTCCATGCTCCCATGCTCATGCACAAGGCATATAAATCCCACTTCCCACGTGAAAGGATCTGAAGAGAGATTCGAATGAAGTCCTCTTTTCAAAATGATTTCCAAAGACATCAACACCATTTCATTCAATACTCAACATCATCGATATAATGGATCTATTCATCAAAATTGGGATTTTAAAGTCAAATGATCTTTCCTTCACCTAAAAACTCATAAGTCATAACTCATTTAATTGTCACATCCTTCCCCCTTTTTTTCTTCCTTAAATGGAATATTAAGGAGCCTTGGAAATTGCAAGGCAACGGATGTGTCCCCTATCTAAACACCATCCTAGAAAGAATACAACTTCCAGTCCTCACATTTAGTTTGGTACGTTGGTTTGACATCCAACATTGTAATTCGCTTCCCTCATGTTGTGAATCCTCTTTGTAGATACAGCTTGTCCCATTGTAGACAGGCCTAAGAACCTAAAAACTGCAATCAACTTTTCTCAAAAAAGGGCATTTGTTTGAAAACTATGCTGCCACTATTATGTCACAAGCAATCAATTCCTTCTCTAAATCCTTTCAATTCCCAAGCCAACTTACATTTTTTTAACCTCATTCCAACCACTCAAGTGAGATATGCAAGACTACTCTCTTCCCCAAAGGGAATCCGTTTGAACTTTCACAAGTGTCTTTGCCACCAATACCATTATTATAAACAATAAATGAAAGAATACCAAACCAGTAGGCAATGCGTACTTAATTGAAGTGATTCGCACGCCGACGCACACAGATATATATATATATATTATAAGTAAGCCTTCTTCTAATATTTCTACAATCAGGAACCATTGTCAAAGGGGATCTTGGATTTTCTCTCAGTGAGCTAAGAGCAAGGGCGGACCCAGGAAAAGAAGAGGGGGGGATTAGCACTATGCAAAAAAAAAAAAAAAACACTCTGGATGGGCCATATTTAAAAAATGGATGGAATTTTCAAGAACTTAAGAGGGTTTTTTGAAAATTTGGAGGGGCCGTATTTAAAATATATATAATCTCCCCAAATCCTGGGGGGGTTTCATAAATTTTGGGGGGATCATGGCCACCCCCCTCCCCTCCCTGGTTCCACCAGTGGCTGAGAGATTTTAAAAAAAAACACAGCTGATGCCTATGCACAAGATTCAACCTTCTAAGCATATACAAAGAGGAAACACGGATCTACCCTGTAATATGCTTTCTCCGTGTCCACCTTTAGTGACACCTTCTCCTGAGTCCTGCCTTGCCTTGGATGAGTTGGATCTCACATATCGATTTACTTTTAGGACTTCGCCTAGAATTGAACTCTCTCGAACAATCAAACAAAATGGAAAGGGGAGATAATGGCGCAAAACTTCCCTTAATCACTTGGAGAGAATGATTACAGAATTTTACAGATGCTCCCAAGAAAAGTGATGGACCATGCTTTTTTAAGATCCTCCACTCCCGTGATCTTTGGTTGTCAAGAAACATGTCATTTTTTATACTATCATTCGAAAATTATCTTGAATAAATCACTCTTAATCAGATCCCTAAAAAATTGGAAGCAACCTCAGGTGAAACCATCAAGACCCAGTATTTTCCAAGGCCACCTTCGCCTCGTCCTCCTAGGCTTATTCTGAAAAAAGGTGTTGCCAAGAGAATCTGAAAGGTAAGGCTACCAAGCTTTGTTCATCAAATGCAATGCCAACAAGAAGAAGGAAGACTACCAGCGGTTCAACTTCCAAAGACAAAACATCAAGATAGCAAAAACATGACCATGGATTCACCATCACTGGCACTGCACAGAATTACGTGTACAACATTGGAAGAAAAATTCATAAATTTTATTAATCAGTTTTAGAAATTCAGAAATTTCATTAATCAATGTGTTGAATACAGAGAACATAATGATTGTTCACGATTTCACTCTCTGGAACTGCATACCACGCAACGGGTGTGATGGCAGAGCCTTTAAAGAACTCATGCCCAGGCACTTTTCTTGATATAAAAGAATTACCATTTACTGGATAAAGTTTGTCGTAGGAAGAGAAAACAATTTAAAAATAGATTTACCCAAGTTTTTAGGCTTTATCAGTTGGCCCTTAAACCAAACCAACTGGTAAAGAACTTCAGTATTCAAACACAAATAAGTACCTTTAATTACTAATCCATACAATATATATATAACTGGCATGATATATTTCTCACACACATTTTTTAAGTACTTCTATTGGTAAAATTAACATGTGATTCATTGCAGGTAAACATATAGAGGACAAATGAGACTGTTATTACCTGTCTGCAACCTTTTCAGACTCCAGGTAAATAAAAGCAAACCCCTTACAAATAGGGTCCCTTGTCTTTTTGTTTCCAGAAACTGCTGGGCTTATATGGAGAATTCCAGGAAAGCCCTTAAAGGCTGATTGCAGATCACGATGGATGTTCTTTTTCCTAGGAAGGTTCCCAATACGAACTTCAACTCCACATTGAACAGCTTCAAGTGCTGCATATCTCCATTAAAGTACTGCAAAGTCAGATATTATTAACTCAAACAGAAAGCTGATAAAACAAAAGAGCTGCAACATGCTACATAGAGATTTGATGTCAATTGGTCAATATTTGGTTACTCCGGGTTGCTTAGGTTCAGCCCAAAGGATAAATCAACTGACAATTAAATTTTCCAAAGTTGACAGAAATAAGCCAGCCACTAGGCTTTGATTATATAACCCCAACTCTACCAGTAATTCAAGTGCAGCCAACCGCAGCAGTCCCCAACCTGCACCAGATCCATGATGTAGAACATTGAGATCTGTCATATAAGTAGATTGTTGAACTGTTGAAAGGGTCAGCAGACCTCCTGGCAACCATATAATAGGAAGAGCAATGAAAGTGCAACCATGGACATCCACACAGTCATTCCAATAATAGCCGCAAAAATTATACTGAAGTGATGGGACAGAAAAAAGGGAGGACCTAACTCCCCAAATGTAGTATCCGAGCTAAATATGCAGTATATGTGCAGCAGCACATTGTGGAAGAATTTTCTTCTTTTTCACAGTATGTATATTGGAAACAAATTTTTTTTTTGGATTTGAGACAAGTAATTCCTTCAATGTGTAATCATATATACATATCTGCCATTTAATTTGCGAAAAAAATCTAGTTCTGGGAGTTCTTATGAAATGAACAGATAGGTAGACAAAATAATAGCTTTGAATTGGATTCATTGATTGGTTTTAAAGAGAACAGAGATCCCAACTCGTTCAAAGAAACAAAATCACCTCTCTCTCTCTCTCTCAAATTATACTAGCTTTGACCATATATCTCTCTCACCATATATCCTTAAGCTTTGACCAATATATCCTAAAAGGAAAGAACGTTACAAATGTGACAGCCCACAAAGTAGTCTATTGTGAAAGAACTTTCTTCATTGGTGTCCAGCAGTTGCTGAGCAGGTTAGGGACATGAGTGCATGAGATAAAGTGAGTTTGACTCTTCAATGTAGCACCAAGAAAGAAAAAAAAAGGAACGTTCTTCATTTTCATCAGTATATAAATCTGCAGAATTGATTTGGGAATCGTAATACTAATCATATACACGTGATTATCATTTACAGAGAGAGAGAGAGACATCTAGTTCTCAGTGTTCTCATGAAATGGGCAAATGGGGTAGACAAACACAGTTCTAAATTGCATTAATTCACTATCAAAACCAACAAAAAGAATAAAACCCAGATCCCAGTTCTTGCCAATCGACAATGCAGCTCTGAATATGATCAATTCATTAATTATTGAAAACACCCACATCCCAACTAGTTCAAATAGACAAACAGAACTACCTTTCTGCATCTCCATCTCTTTCTTCTTCATCGCCGCAATCTCCTGAGGAGAACTGTGCTTCAGCTTATTGATGTTGGCAAGCTGTGCTCTTCTAGTCTGTTCCATCTCTTCCACAATCTTATCCTCAGCCGAAGTATCATAAATCTTCCCTTCTCCAAAACCTACAGGCTTGTTCTCAAACCAGCTCTGCATCTCATGAAGAGGCATCATCAACATAGATTTCTCCTCCCCCTTTACTTCTTCCTCTTCATCTTCGATGCTGTTGCTGGTTCTATGATTATTCGAAGCGAAATTTGAGAACCCAGTTCGTCCCTGTTGAAAAAAATAGCAGATTTCAGATGGGGTTTTGAGCATCATTGAAAAGAAAAAAAAAATATGGGTAGTGTTTGTTTTTATCCATACATTAGAGACTGGGGAGAATTGGAAGGGAGTGGGGTAGGAGAGAGAGAAGGAGTTGATTTTGTGGTGTGTTTTGGGGAAGAAAGGAGAGAAAGTTGGAGGAAGCTTTGGAGGGAATGCAGAGAGAGAGGGGGCGGGAAGTAGATGTGGTGTCACTCCAGACATCTTGCTATCCCTACACGACCACACCGTTTGCTCTTGAGCCCGTCACCTAAATGTAGGTATGGCTCCTTCTTCTAGGGTTGTCAAAGGGACAGGCCCCGGGTTGCACTTACCCTGCTATCCTCCTTTCAGCAGATCCTGAGTGGGTTGAACTTGAAGGCCTCCGAGGTCATGCAATTTCTTGGCCCTTACCCTAAAATAAAATAAAAAAAAAATTTATTTTAATTCTTGTTTCTACAATATTGTCGAGTATTGAGTGTGCCTAAGGGCCCATTTAGTAATTTTTTAGGAAAATAAAGGTGAAGAAAAATATTAAATTAAGAAAGAATAAAATATAAGTGGATTATGATTGTATATCGTCTTTAGTTATTTGATATGAAAAATTTTTTACTTTTTCTATAAAAAGTGGGTATTTTTTTGCCATTTTTAATGTAAAATAGAGGTTGCTTTTTTACGTATTTTTTAAGGAGGAGGGAATTTTAAAGATGTTTACTTTTGATGTGACCACTTGTCTAAAATATAGAGGCTTTATATTATTTTAACTTTAATAATAAATTTCCAAACGGGCCCTTAAGTTACCACTCATAAAATGTTTGAAGAACATGTGTGGTCTCTATCTTATTTTTATCATATAAAGTCAATGTACTTTGGTAATTTGGATTCTAGATGTACGATTTTATTTATTTTATCGATGAAAAAAAATGAGTCAAAAAGTATATTCTACCTCACACCTTTTTATGGTGATTTTCATGTACCAAATCATTCAAGTAGAGTCTAATCTTCAAAAAATTTAAATATTTACATTCACGTACATTTTATATAATAGGAGTATTTTTTAATTGGATTTAGACCAAAAGCATTCACAAATATCCACATACCTCCAAAACATCTTCAAATACATGTAATGCCCAAAAGCACCTTATACAGTAGACTTTGTTTTTTTTCCAAACCAAATTGCCTTTCACTTTATCTTTCCCGAGTTCGAGACATGACACTCACGAGCTCAAGATATAACTTGCAAGTTTAAGACGTCACTCGCAAGCTTGGGATTTTGTTGTCTATATGTGTCCAACATCATTCGCACGCCAAGGTATGAATTGAACATTAATGTGATTAAGTTGCGATGTTGATAAACAACTTCCGATGTTAATACGAGACTTAACGGTTCAATAGTTAAAGTTAACAAAAAATATGATACATGTAGGTGCATTTGGATTAACTAACAAATTTTGAGTCTGAATGAATGCTTTATGTAAATATATGAGTTCAATCATTCTATTATGAGAGGGCGAGCCTTGGCGCAACGGTAGAGTTGCTCCTTTGGTGACCTCGAGGTCACGGGTTCGAGGTGTGGAAACAGCCTCTTTGCAAAAATGCAAGGGTAAGGCTGCGTACACATGCGCCCACCCTCCCCCTGCCCCCGCTTAGCCGGGGAGCACTTTGTGCACCGGGTGAGCCCCTTTAATCATTCTATTATGAGTTTCTTCAATAATGAATGTAGTCACCGCAAGCATTCTCGTACTACAATTTGTGGAGATTTTGCTAGAAATTAATGACCTTTTCATTTTTATAAAGGCATAACAAATATATATATGCTCCACACCATTCCCTATTCATAGCCCTACTTTTATTATATTCATAGAAATGATTACTTTTCAAAGTTGATGATGTTTTTCCTTGATGTTTATTGATCTAGAATTTGGGTTTAAAATAAATGTTAACTACTTATGATGTCGTCAATAGACTAGCAAGTTCGAGAATTACAAAAAAATTACAATTTTCAAACTACTTCAATGCACGAATACAGTCTAGTATCGATGTTGCAAAAAAGGGGTTGAGGGGCAATTTGGTCCGAGGAAAAATCAAAGTATACTGCATAAGATGCTTTTAGGGCATTATATATATTTCAAAATGCTTATGGAGGTAAGGAAATATTTGAGGATGCTTGTGGTAAAAAAAAAACAAAAAACTCATATGTATTATAAAAAGAACATATTATATTAAAGCCATGGGTTTTGAAGATAATTTTGACCATAACTTATGACTTTAACTAGGAGTTATAACTCCTAACTTACAATATGTAACCACTTAAATCCACTTTAAACATCTAACCACTTATCTCGTCCACTCCATGTAACCACCTCTTCTTTCCACTTTTCACTTTTTTGTAGAAACTCCGTTTCTAATCCTATCATAATCACCAAATCATTGTTATGAGTATTCAAGGATTTATTTTGCGTAATCCGAGTTTTTTTTAATAAATCATCAAATATACTTTTTTCAGTTATTGGTGAACATGCTCGTGCTAAACACAGATTGTCGTGTTAGTATTAATTATAGATCTAAAGAAAAAAAAAATCTCCCACGCCGCACAATGCTTTGCGGTATCATCCCAAAAGTTGGGATTCTCCCCGTGATGATTAGCACCTATGGACTACCGGGTTCAAGAGTAAAAGAAAAAAAATCATCATTTTGGAGGCTAATGTTTAATTTGATTAGCCAATGGATCAAGTTTTTCAACCAAGTTTTCACAATATCAAGTTGAATTTACCATGACGTTGTGTAGAATATTGATACATATGTATAAAGCCAACAAAATCACAAATAGGATTTGAATCTAAATCCTAAGTCGGCACAATAAGGGTCCAAATCCGAATGTTTCATATCCTATATCCACGAATCAAAATTTGGATGTGAATTTCTCCTAATCTAAAAATAAGGTCCATACTTGATCTTTTTTCTTTCTTAACATGAGACGTGGGATACTCAAATAATCACAAATCATTTACAAATTGCAATCCTAAGACTATTTACAGGAGACGACCTGTTTGAAAGAAGGGAAATTTATATAAAAAAAAATCATTATTTTGAAATAACCAATAATATGTAGAGGAATTTATCTGAAAAAAGACCTTAGATGGTCACTAGACGAAAAATGGGCCACTAGTAAATATGGCACAAAAACCACTTTTTTTTTTTTATTATTAATGATTCAAACAAGTGACGACGTCGTTGCACCGTTCAAACCCACCCCGAACCCCACTTCTCCATTGTCTCCTTCCTCCTCTCATTGCTTTCTCCATTTTCCCCTATGCGGTTTTCTTTTCCTTCTTCCTCAAAAGGTAGTTAAGGTGGTCTCAAAGCTCATTGCATGTCACCTGAATCACTCTGGAGATCGTCAGTTAGCTTCCCAACTTGGGCTTCAAAGCCTGAGAGATCAGGTCTTGAGTTCAAGGAAGGAGACGACATAATCCTTGAAGCAAAACTCTCAGATGGCCGTCGCTAGATGATTTGGATTCTGGATCGTGCCTCGTCCCCCAAAACCATGACCCACAAATCCCTTAAAACCCCCAAAACCATGACCCACAAAACCCTGAACACCTGCCATGCCTTCAAATCCTGCACCTTCCAGATCCACTCCTTGCAAACTTACTTACATGGATACCTTGAAGATGAGCAGTAAGAAAGTGGCCGCTTTCATGGACGATGATGATCGCGACGAGCACCATAAACGCTTCAAGAGCGGGTGGTAAGCTCTCCATACCGCCAAGAATGGCAGACGCCCGGAAAACTGCCCTTTTTCGATGTGGGTGTGTTGGAAATCTGGTTCTTGGGTGGTGGGAGAGAGGGAGAAGTGTTGGAAAGAGGGATTTGAGATGGGGTGAGGAGTTAGGGATTGGGAAATGGAGTTTTGAAGGGAAATCTAAGATGGATATTTTTGAAATTTGAAATCTGATTAGGGAGAATGATGAGTTTGGGGAATAGGATGGTAGATTAATCATCTCTAACAATCTGATTCTCACTTTTGTGGTTGCGGAATTTGTTTGGAGAAGAGGGTGTTGGAGGGAGATGGAAAATAATTATGTGTGAAAAAAATGGGTGCTGGGGAGAGGGATGGAAGGAAGTGTGCTATAATATATGACGACATCGTTACTTCACAGAAACTAGTGGAAGAAAGTGTGCTTTAATATCTGACGACGTCGCTGCTTCACAGAAGCTAGTGCTAGAAAATATATTTTAATATATGACGCCGTCGTTGCTTCACAGAAGCTAGTGAAAGACAACGTGCTTTAATATATGACGACGTCGTTGCTTCACATAATCTAATGTAAAGAAGTGTTGATGTAAAGACGTACAAGGTATGCTTGAAAACTACCCCACAAAAGTATGATCCACATTAAGGAATATATACAAGGTATGATCCACAAAAGTATAATCCAAAAAACTATACACAACGCCATTTATTTTGCAATGTGTGCTTAGGGACGTGTCATTCCCATCACCGGTTTTGAATAACAATGCCTTGCGTTATAAATCCGCACCTTAAACTCCGGACATGAATCAGCTCACAAACCATGTGAACTGAACCATCAAAATTTGGAATGATAAAGTGAACTCTCTAAAGCTAAGTTTGGTGGACTCCAAAGTCTAAATCTTAATGAAACATGACTTTTATATGAAACATATCAGTTCCCTATAAGCCTTCAATATTGATGATAACATACCGCAATTCCTTTATAATTTGCTCAGCTTTAAGCCTATAAATTTATCGATTGATTCCCTACCTTCAAAGATCCACTCATTTTCCTACTTTTGAATGCCCCATAAGATGATAAAAAAAAAAAGCAAGCATCATTAATAGGAACCCCACAAAAAAAAGTAATCTAAAAAGGGCAAAAAAAAAAAAAAAAACACACACACACACACACTAAAATCAGCGTCGACATTGTTGCCCAACCATTTATGCAGTCCTGTTGAAGGGGTAGAATAAGTGACCGCGTCGTCTTTTCGCAGAATCTTGAAACGCCGGTCGAAAAGGAGCAAAAAAAGAGAAAAGTTTGACGAAAATACCAATTTCGTAGCATATAAACTAGTATCTCCTTTTTTCCAAGGTCCTTTTTTCAGATAAATTCCTCTAACACGTGAGACCCTTTTTCGAACATTGGCAAAAGATAAGGCTGGTTTTGAAACTTTCTGTATTTTATATAAAGGAGTTCACAATCAGTGGGAGTGGATAGATAGGGAGGGAAGAAGAGGAAGCAGAAGAAGTCCCAAAAACACAAACGCGTCTCTTCAAGAGAAAACGGGAAGGGAATAAAAATGGCAGCAACACTTGCATTCCCTTCTCTCTCCTGCATTTGCAGAAGCAGTTTCCATGAAAAATCAATTCCCTCTTCTTCTTCTTTTGCAACCCCTCCCTTTCAGTATCTTCTGTACAATGGAAGAAGAAGAAGCATGACTGCAATTACTTCTTCTCTCTCTCTTCGGGGGAGGAAGAAATACCCAGAAATGAGACGGATTAGGGCAGTTTCAGAAGAAACCCTAGTTCCTGAAGGGCAAGAGGATGAAGCTCCTCCCTCCGAGCAGCCAGTTTCAGTTCCCGTCTCACCTTCTGACATGCTCACCATGTTCTTCAAGGTTCTATCTCTCTCTTTTATTCTTTATGTATGAAATATGGTTCGTTAAGAACCTGTTTGGATGCTAGGAACTCTGTAGCCCTGAAACTCACTTGGGGTAGGAATTATTTAGCCCTGAAATTCACTTGGGGCTCGTTTGGATTTGCAGCAAATATTTTCTCCAGAGAAACTTCTTTTCTGTGCGTTCCAAGAAAAAGAGAAAATAGAAAACTTTTTCCTGCTTGTTTGGATGTGCCAAAAAAATTTGGGAGCAGAGAAGTAATTCTCTTCTCAACCACTTCCCTAGAAATTCTGAGAAATGTATTCCCGAAAGTGGTTATAAATGAAGAACCTAAGGTGAATATCCATAAATAGTCATGGTCATCAAATAATGGATACTGAATTAACGGGAGATGGTAAATGAATACCCGGCCATCACCCTATGACCTCCACCTCATATCCTTCACCCCTCACCTCTTTAATAATGTTATGTTGGAACCCATGTTACCATCGACACATAGGAATTTGATTTCATGCAAACAATGGGCCTAGCAAAATGGATTGTTTTTTTTTTTTTTTTTCAATCATTAAAATGACATCTAACAATTTACAATTGTTTTTTTATGGAAAAAAAGTTTCCGGAAACTGATTTCTTCTATATAGTTTTTTGGATTCAAATACAAACAAAGTTGACAATAACTACTAGGGAAAAGTTGTGGGGGGTCTCCATTTGGGGATTTTCCACCTCTAGAGCTCTCCTAGTTGCTCCACCCAGTGGAGATCTATCACAGTATCACTAGTCATTTTTATTGTTTTTTTAGAAGGGAGGACACTCACACACCAAGGAATGCAACACATGTCCCTTGCCAGCTAAGCAACTGCTTGGGACTATTCGGAGTCCCTTTTGGATTAGAAGAAAAGGTGCAAGAGAACTGTCCACACTTCAAATTGTAGAGTGGACAGTTTTCTCCACCTGTTTTCTCTCCTTTTAGAGCAAGATGGTGGATCCCCGGAAGGGATTTCTCCACCTCTACATTTCTCTTCAATTCAACCAGAGGGGATTCTCCACTCGTGGTTTCTCCTTATCAAAACATGATGCTAATGGACGGTTTTCAACAAGCTCAAAAGGGTGCCCGTGTCTCCTCCTTGAGGGTCATTTATGTGGAAAACTTATGAAATAGAATTTTATTTATTTTTTGAGTTATATATATTCATCATCATCATCAAAGCCTTGTCCCAACTATGTTGGGGCCGGCTACATGAATTTTGCTTATTCATTCCAATGTATCATGAGCCAAATCTTTAGATAAGTTGCACTTCTTCATATCTATTTTTAATACTTCCATTCACGTCCTCTTTAGCTTACCCCTTTCCCTTGTTGGGCTGTCAACTTGCATAGCCAAACTTTTTCTTACTGGTGCCGTTGCCGGCTTGCTTTGGACATGCCCAAACCATCTCAAACGGGTTTTTTCTAATTTTATTCCCTATTGATGCTACCTCTAAATGCTCTTGAAAACGCTTATTTCTAATTTTGTCCTTCCTAGTTATATATATTATATTATTTTTAGTCATGAAATTTTTTTTGTGTGTAAGCCTGTTACACATGATTAGGTATGTTTTATGGTTTATCCAACTCCCCATCCAACGAGCTCAAGACTATACAATTTTGAAGGAGTGTTACTTATCTAAGGATTTGGCTCAAGATAGATCGGAATGGAGAAATAAAATTTGTGTAGCCGACCCCGACATAGTTGGGACAAGGCTTTGATGATGATTTAAAAAGTTATGGCGTATTTAGTGACAAGGTATGGGTTAATAACAAATTTTGGTATCCTAGTTGGTTTTGATGTTACAGTCAAAATGTCACGTCTTGCATGAATTTTATTAAGTCTTTTACTAGTATTTTAATCAAGAAAGGTTCCAACGTTGTTAATATAGTGTAAAGAGGATTCTATACTTCTTCTCAACATCCAATCTCCTATATAAATACAGCTATCCACAAATATTATTGAAGTTCTTTTTTTGTTTTTTGGTGAAAATTGTGGATTTCTATCCCCCCATCTTGGTGATGGTGTGATCTCATCCCGAGCGTGCTCTCATGGAGATTACATGCAAGAGAGGGAGAATCGTGATACTGGTCCTCCTTTTGCATAAGCTAGGTATTGGAGTGGGTAAGGTTTCCCAAGATCTCTCCTTTAGCCTATCATCACCTAGATTTTTCAAAGTATACATCCTGTCTTTTCACTGTATCTCCTTTAATCCTTTTGCCTTCTCTTAATGAATAGAAACCTTAACCTTCACATACAGTTTGGCCCTCAACTCTCAATCTCTTATTTGTACAATGACTTCAGTATGATCACTGTTAGGGAACCTCAAGCCCACCCCCTAAACTCACTCTCCATCGAATTCTTGACCTCAATAGCTATCACCATTAAGAACCTCAAGAAACCCCAGCCTCAAACTTTCACATTTAGAAAGCTTTAGTAAGAAATCTAAACACTTTCAAGAATTTATCGGAAAATCCAAACTTAATCTTAATTCTAGAATTGGCCTGCAAAAGCCCCTCAAATCCAATGAATTTCTACGCCATCACAATCCCATTTAATACCTATATGAAACTCCTAACTTTTCCCTCGCAAACACTTCATTTTTCACCCTAACTTGACCCCTGTCAAAGTCCCAATTGTCAAATTAAAAACCCATAAATTTAACCAATTTGATCTGACAAAATAAAAAAATGAACCTGTTGATTCACCCCTAAATAACTCCTAATCTGAACCTTGTTAGCCCAATAACGAATTCAAATTTTGCAAACCTATCCCTCTTTAACCAAATTGGCAACCAGCCCTTGACCTAGCCTCCTACTAGCACGGAGAACTGTTGGTACAAATTGTAGACCAATCTCCAAGAGATTGACCGAATCCAAAGGATTCCAGCCCTAGGGCATAGAACACACCATACCAGGAGAGAACTCACGATAACTTGAATTAATTGAATAAAGCATGAAAAATAACAATAGGGCTCATCTGTATATATAGAGCACACTGTTTCTAAACTAACCAGGATATTGAAAATAGGAAAATACCTAATCCTACTCAAAATAGAATTTAGAAAGCAATCCTATTAAGCAACTAAGTAATATCACTAATTTAGAGATTGTCTCAAATAAGGATAGGGATCTCTGCCGAATCAGAGATCATGTGGACCCCATCATATGGGTCCATCAGGGCTTGTGGGTCCTAGTCTTGGGTCGGGCTGCATCAACTGTCCACGTGAACTGAACAATGAGTGACTAGCCGAGTAGAAAGCAAAACAAGTGGAAAGAACAAGAATAGAAATTAAGGCCCTCTTATATTGGTCTGACAACTTGTTACAATTAATGTGGAGGATGATGAATTGATGATGATTGGAGGTGCGATTATATATTCTGTATGATGTGTTTGGTGCAAAGTTAAGATTTGTCATCGATGGAGAAAGTTGTATGAACATTGTGGTGCAAGAGGTTGTTGACAAGCTGCAACTACCAATGGAAGTGCATCCTAATTCTTACCTTATCACGTGGGTCAATGATTTCAGTGATGAAGAGATTCTTAGTGGACATGCATACTGCAAGAGTCAAGGACTCCATTACTCCACATGTACAGTGTTATTCTGATGAACATTGCACGAATTTTGCTTGGATGTTCTTGGTTGTATGATTGGGATGTGATGAACAACCAGGCCAATTCATATATTCTCTCCTTTACTAGATGAAATAACAGAGTGGTTCCAATGAAAGAGATGTTCTTAAAGAAGATAGAAGAGGACACAAAGTCCAATGTTCTTCCCCTGGACATACATAATTGAAAGAAAGAAAATATAAAGCAGGATGTTTGCATGAGAAGATAATCGAATGAAACAAATGATAAGACTAAACTCAAATATAGGTTTTATTTATGTTTAATCTAGGTTACAATGGCAGTAGACTTTGGTGGACCAAAGACCAAAGATCTAAGTTTTTCAATATCCCTTTTACAAACCTTTGATTGTGCAAAAGCAAATGAGAAGGAAAACCCCTCTAATTCTGATCTTCAAATTCTTTGGAAGGTTCTGAAAATTCTTCGTTGATATACATTGTTATGATGTTCACTAACAGCGCGAGCTTTTGGTGTTACTCGTCATTAACACTAGCGAGTATTGACCCCTAATTATAAATTTTAATGCCTTACAAAACAAGCAAATGAGGTAAAAACCCTAAAATTCCAGAGACGGGCAGATGCCTGTCTTGCACTGTGCATGGACATGCCCCTCGCCTTTTCTTTTCTTTTTTTCTCTCTTTTTCTCTCTTTTTCTGTTTTTTTCTTTGCTGTGACCCGATCCGTTTAATGGTCTGCAAATGTCCCCTCAAGGTGGTGGGTCCTTTAGAATTCTCAAAATGGGGCCCATTGCCTTGAGTAAACAACCAATTTTTTGGTGAAAAAAAAACTGCGCCCTATGTAGGGGCTGATAAAGATACTGAGTCTGTTTATTTGTTCTTTCTTTCTTTGAAACTCTGTGGGATCCTTCTCATATCTCTTCTCTTCCATTGGCCTCAAACCTATTTTCATTCACCCTTGTTGTTCTCAAATGTTAAAGAATGGCCAAGCACAAGGATTATATACCCTTTTTTTTTTTTTCTTGGAATTGAGTTCAGGCTAATTTGAAACTTTTCAGAAGACCCAAGTGGTTTGTGGGGCCCACATGCCCAATTCTTCTGATCCCTTCGAACATGTCACAAATTGTTTAGGACCATGAGAATGGGGAGTGGGCCTTAAGGGCTCACTTTGTCTTCAGTGAGTGGTTTAGGTAAACAGTTTCCTTCTAGATTGGAACCAACTCTTGGGCTGAGGATCATGCCATGTGCATGGCGCACTGCGTTAAGCACACAACATGCTACCCAGGTATGTAGGGTCCAACTCATGCTTAGATTGGTGATCTGAGTTGTGCCAAGTGGACTTGGCAGACCAGACTTGCCCACAAATTTGCAATTTTCTTAATAAATATATTTGTATATCTAAAACTCTTTTATTTCCTGATTAGATTCTTAAGTATGTTATCTTTCAAAAAAAAAAAAAAGAAGATTCTTAAGCATGTCATCCCAGGACCTGCAGAGGTCTGCTACTCACGGGGTGATGCCTAACCATCTCTCTAGTTGTGCGGCAGGAATCTTTCCCTCCAAAAAGCAAGTTTTAAACTTGGTTTAACAGTTTGATGAAAAAATAGGAGTTTTTTTAAAAAAAAAAAAAAAAAAAACTATGATACTTAAATACTTCAAAACTGCAATGTATCGTACTGTATTGTCTCAAAATTTTCGTTTTTTTGGTGGGTAAAATCTGTGATCCTGCTGTCCATGGCTTTTCCCTGCCATATCCTTCCCGTATCTATGCATCATAGCTTGAATAGAAACGAAGAGTCTCCTCTCCCCATCCCTCTTTCTCGATGTTCTGAAATATATTAGTTTTAAAATTCATTCAATCAATGAGTTCTTATTGGATGGTTATAAAAAAAAAAAAGTTCTTATTGGACAGTCTTTTGATATGGTTATGTTTGTAGTTCTCCAGGCAATCAGATAATTATTTTGTAAGATTTGGCACAGTTATTTCATGACATGGCTTAGTAATGTGAGGTTCTTGTCTTCTGTCAACATCCATTTTGGGTTGGGTGCAGAATGGACTCTCAATTAATTAACTACCAATACCCAGTACTTCTTGTCAGATCCAATACACTATCCAAAATGGCATCTATTTATTATGGCAAGTGTCCCGGTCTTTAAGATTAGTTGAGCTTGTAGCGCAGTTGCTCAATGTTGCAACCATCTGGTTGCGGTTCAAATATTAGCTTCCCTAACCTTAAAAGAAAGGGCCTTTGGAAGCCCAAACTTCACTTACCTTTTCATTTTGTTCCTTACATGTTTTAATGTACATGCTGCAAAACCATGTGCAATACCATCATACTATGCATGACTGCATTTTTATTGTTACATGTGATTAAACTGATCTAAGGCTCATCTCTTATCTTGAAAATTCCTTTGTCTTTCACTCCACTTACATTGCTCCCAGTGGCAGAGCCACGTAGTGTTGAGGAGGGCTCAACTCTTTAGATTCCTTTAATAAATGTGAAAAAATATATATAAAGTTTGATGTGTACTTTGAGCTTGGTCCACTTTGCCCCTCCTCAATTTAGTTTTTTTTTTTTCTCATTTGCCCCCAAACAATTTTCCCCTCTTAAATTGAACACAACACATAGCAATAATTTCATCATTTACTTATATCCAAAAGACAACTCATCAAAGCTACCCAATTAACATCTCCATTTGAATTATATGGTTTCAATCATTTCTTTTTTCTTTCTTTACCTATTTACTTCTCACGAGAGCCAGATGTAATAAGTGACCTCCCACACGCTTAAGGTGAGTGCAAGGAGTGGACCCACAATGCAGCCCACTTAATGAAAATCTAAGTTGCTCAAATGGATTTTCCTTAAATTTTAATTAATGCATCATTGCATTATAAAATATTGTAGTCAAGCATGTGTGTTTGAAGTGCAATTGAATTTTAGGTAGAATTGAGGGTTCCTGCCTGGTTTTGGTCTGCCATGTTGATGAGCATGCATTGGAGTTTTTTTTTTTTTTAAGCAATTAAAAATTAAGATCAAAGGTGAATTTCCAAAAAATGAGCATCAAATAACCTTTTGTTATGAAAACAGAATTAATGAAAGATGAGAAATGAATATGTAGGCTTTGGTCTTTGTTTTTAAACCCTTAAAAGAATTCCTCTGTATTAAATTCTTATGTATTTTAATGCGGACAAACTGCCCCTTAATGATACTAATGTCACCTGGATATGCATTTACATACGATTGATAATTAAAAATAAATTACATCTGAATGATGTGATTATCAAACCCATATTATGACATTCAAGGAAATTATATCGATAAAGAAACATTCCAGATAATTTTTTAATTTAATTTTTGTTTTGTAATTATAATAATGTGGTCACAAGTAAATTTGTTAAATTCATACAATTTGTAAATCTTCTCTATTCTTTTGGACCCATTATTGAATGTGTTGGATTTAGGGACCGACGCAAGTTCATCATTTTTAAAGATAATTTAATAACTAATTTATCAGGTAAATTGGATTGAGCACATGATTTTACATTTATGATATTATATTAACTAATTAATTTATGTTAAAAATATTTATATCACTTTTCGTTAGCAAAATAAATTATTTTTTAATTATTTATAAATTCCTTGCT
Organism: Litsea cubeba; assembly: GCA_012931725.1. NCBI lineage: Eukaryota > Viridiplantae > Streptophyta > Magnoliopsida > Laurales > Lauraceae > Litsea > Litsea cubeba. Next base: position 63,876,548 of record CM022948.1, read on the forward strand.
AAGTGAAAATTTTGCCCCTCCTAAGAGAAAATCCTGGCTCCACCATTGATTGGTCCTTGTTCAGATTATCTGAATTTTCACAGAATTTATGTTCATGTGCACTCTTAGACTTAGTTCTTGTTGTCTATCTCTAATATGTTCCCCTATATAAAACTGAAGGCAGAAGGAACTATGGATGAATCAGCTGTGTCTACCATGATGAAAACTTTAGAGGTGCAACTCTCTGTTACTCTTTTTTAAACCCTTTATCTCTTATATTACTACAAGTGGAAGGTGCTTAAAATTTTAACTACAAAGCTGCAGGGCATGTGTATTTAACATTGCTTAGTTTCTTATGCAGGAACAGGAGGGCATTAGTGATCTAACAGTTCAGGTCCTTGAGGGTATTGCTTCTGTTGAGGTATATGTGCAAGTAACTTTATTTGCATTTTTTCCTTGAATATGATAAAAATGTTGTTTGATACTCTGATTAGCTTGTTGATTTTATTTGGAATTGCTTTAACAAATTTGGATTTATTTGGAATTGCTTGTTGGATCTGTTTGGGATCCTATTTAATTGGGCCAAAGTAGAACAGGTTGCTTTCCTTTGTTTCTGGAATGTTGGCCTCAAGATCTGATTTGGTTCCTTATTAAGTCATTTAATATGCAATTTATTTTTGGACCCATCTGGACTGTTTGATTTATGTTTTAGTCCATTTCTCTCTCTTGTTCAGGCCTGCATCATTGATGATGATGAGAAGGGTCAGATTTTGAGAAATCCAGAAACCCTACTTCTATAGGATTTTTAATTTTCAAGAAAAATGCAGGCGAATATGGTTTATTAGAGGTGCTGTTGGACCGTAATAGGTTCTAATGAGGTCTAATTTATGGGGAATGGATTGTTAGATTGGATGATTTCTGAATTTGATATAGTGAAAGGAGAAAACCCCAATCCTTGGTCATTTCCTTCCTCCAATTAAGACATTTGTGATGGCGTTACAGCTATTGAACAAATCGGCTAGTTTGATGGTCATTAGAAAATTTTACCAACTATTTTGACATCTGCTATTCATTTGACCTGTTTTAAATTTAGCCCAGAAGGTACCGACTTGCTGATCTCTACCTTGATGGTTTAAACCGTTGGTTTACCACATTAGGTCATGGGTTCAAGATACAGTACCAACAAAAAGCCCAGAAGATATTGACGGTTTTGAAAATTTTCGTAGATTAAAAAGGAATGCTATGCTCTTTTACAGTTAACAGAAAAAAACTTGAAAATCCAGCAGTGAAAAATGGATAAAATTAAGGGTCATGTTACATTTGGCTTCCATGATCCATTTAAGATCTTACATCAAGAACTTGAATAAATGAAGAGTCATATTACATTTAGATTGCTTGAAAGGCTGCTTCATCTCGTAAATATGAATAAAAACATTAATTGCATATGTAAAATATTTCAAGTAAAATTAATAAAATTAAAAATAAATAGTATGTTATGATCGGAATACCCATAGCTGTATTTGTGTCCTGAACTTGGAAAATGGGTGTCATATCTGTGTTCTAAATTTTGGAAAATGGGGTGTCTAATATCTATAGTTCCCTTTTCTGCATCTGCAGCGATATCAATATTCACGTATCATAACCTACTACACTCAAAGGCATACAGATCTAATCTTTCTCATTTTTTTTGTTGCCAATCTCAATTACTGAATCTAAATTAACTGCATGCATTCACATGAATGTATTTTCAGTGCATTCCTTATTTCTTAACAAAATAGACTGCAGAAAGTATCTTTTCCGGCATTGCTGCATTTTCCTTTGTGATCTACCTGACAATACTATCTATCTCTGTACAGTTAACGAAACAGACCACAGTACAAGCAACGGGTGTTGCTTCAAATCTAGTAGAGATAATTCAAGGGTCGGGGTTCAAGTTGCAGGCTTTGAATCTGAGTTTCGAGGATGAAGAGGATACGAAGAACTAGGTTCTGAACAATCTTCTGAGTTCTGTTGTTCAGTGCGGTTTTAATTGAAGCAGCAGGTTTTTTTTTTATTTTTTTTATGCTTATTCGTGTACTGTAAGATTACAAGTTCCCTTCTAGAGTTCTAAAGTAAATATTCTCAGCATTGATCTCCTATGGTGGTGTTATATGATCACTACACCTTTGACATGTATTCTACTTCCACAATTTTTATGAGCCATTTGCAGGGAAGTATAAGCCATTTAATAAGAAGGGAAAGCTTCTAATTTTTATCTTCAAAAATTAAGGATGAGTGAAAAAACATGCACACCATTTTATAAATAACATCAATGTCATCTTCGAAATGATAAGGGTGATCTACAGCCTAAAACTGCAAAAAAAAAAAAAAAAAAAAAAATTTGCCTCGGACCTTAAGGTGTTGTTTGTTTGTTGTGAAAATGATTCACATGTGTAAATTGATTTTCATGGCAATCATTTACACATGCAAATGATATACAATTGAAATGCATTCCAGTGTTTATCCTTTTCACGTGAATCACATTATATCCTATGGATCTATGTTTTTCAAAAATTTCTTAAAATTCACGATGAATTAAGGCATGAAATTTGACTCCCTAGCTGTTTTTAGCCATTTAAAGGACAGGCCCCATAGAAGTTCGGAAAAGTAGATCTAATGGTTGGAGTTTTATGCAAATTTCTCAAAATCTTCGATGTATTAAGACAAAAGTTTATCCTAGTTTTTTTTAGCATATTAAGGAGATGAATGGTTCCGATTGTGAATTAAAGGCCTGTACATTGAAAAATGGACAACTGTTTGCCATGTATTCAGATGTGTAAATTTTTGGTTTTGACTTATGCCAAATCATTTTATTCAAATTCAAGATGATGTTTTAACATTTTCACATGCAAACAAACTATCCCTAAGTAATAAAATGTGGTTAGGAGTGGTTTACAAAAATGTTCTGGCTCATCCAGACTTGGACTAGTTTACTAGGTTCATTAGGTCGCTGAGTCTGACTACTTGGCCAGGCTCTCGCCCAAGTAAGTTGGCTTCTGGGCATGACCATGACCTTCCGAGTTGATTCCAATTTCCGAGTCGTAAACGATGCTGTGTAGCACTCATCACATCACCTGGTTCAGATGATTAGCCATCCATCTACTTTGTACCGGCACCACACAGTCCACACTCCACAGACCACACTACCATTACCAGAAGGCTCTCGTAGTCATGGGTCCATTTATTCGCACACACCTGCAGTCGAAATCACTCTAGGATGGATGGAACTTGGAAGGGAGGGAACAACCATCTAATTAGGGTCATCCAAACCAACCGTTTTGCAAGCCCTTGATCATCCTCATAGCTAGATGGACGGTTGTATGCTTGTGATCACTGTCTATACATAATGGGCCCACTTTCAATGCATAACATGGCTCATTAATACTATAGTAGGATTTTTTATTTTTTATTTTTGGTAAAAGCTACAGTAGGATTTGAAAGCACATCTTTTGTTCTAATAAGGACAGCACAATTGGGGCCCACCTACAGACAACCCCATTGAATCTGTGGGGCCCCCAGAAGATGATGGGGCTTATAAATTATAATAATATATATCCCTTACATAGTTACATTACATTGTTAGGGCTCATAATGATCAGTGAGCTGTCATGGACAGATTTTTGGCGTGGGGCTGCACAGATTTTTGGCGGGCTGCAAAAAAATGGGGGTTCCTTTTCTACCGCCAAAACCCATTTCTGTTTTTGCCTTTAAATACCCCCCAAAGCTCACAAAGGCCTCATACTAAACCCTTGAAAAATCCCATTTTCTTTGGTGACTGGCAAAGTGAGGCTTTGGGAGATCAGCAGCAGGCTCTTGATTTCTAGTGGAGAAGAAGCTCAGGTACTTACATCTTCTCCCTTTCTATATCCACCATACACTTGGCATGCATATATATATAATCTGATGATATATATAATTATATCTGGCAATGAAGAAAGAAAGGCCGGTCTTACAGCTGCCATGGATACTGGTTTTGGTAGTAGAATGATGTAAGATTAACCAAAGGTATCATCTGAGCCAGTTTTTATCTATTAGGGTTTTCTTTTCTAAATCCTTTTTTCTTTTTTTTGTTGTTGAATGAAATGGTTGGTCCTTGAAATTGCCTTTTTTTTTTTTTTTAACTGTTTATGCTCCAATTTTCATCACATCCATCCATCTAATGAAGAGATTTCATCCAACCATCCTACCTTGGTGACTTGCACTTGATTTGGAACTGGATACATTTTGCACTCTATTGATTTTGTTTTGTGCTAAGTGACAATTATTTCAATCTCAACTTTATCTTTTGAAGGTAGATGGTGCCAAATATGGTGGAAGGAATGACATGACCAATGTGTTTTTGTCATGGATTGTACAGAAAGGGCCTATGTTAATCCAACATTCTTTACATAGATGAATTGAATTTTTTTTTTTCAGATATGTAGTACATAACACACCTGCTGAACATTTGATTTGTATTTGACTTTATTTTTAGGTTTGTGTATTCATTTATTTGATTTCTATTCCATATGATTTCTTTCTATTCATAATAGAAGAATTTTGTCTTTGGGTTTCGATCATAGTTACCTAATTCAGCTTCAAGGGTGCCGAATCACGAATAGCTTGTTTTGATTGGTTTGCTATTTGATTTGTAGTGATTTGTAAATCTCAAAATCCCACGTTTGATAACTAAAAAAGAAAAAAAGGAAAGAAAAAGCACTCAAGGTGACCATATTATACTGTCCAACTTTATATTTCAATTCAGATAGACTTCTAAAGTGAGTTGTATGTTTTTTTTGTTCTTGTTATTAATTATTCTTACCTAATTTTAGTTAATATGCTGTTGTTTTGAATATCTTGAATGCTATTTTATTGTGATTGTGGTGGTGGTGGTGGTGGTGATGATGATGATGATGTTCATGACAATTGTAGTGACGGCATGTAAAATGGTTGATAACATGGATGCGGCTTCATCTTCAGCAGTCAAAACACACATTCCAGAAGTAGATGAGGCAGAGACGCCAGAATTAGGGATGATACTTTTTAACCCGGATGAGGCTTTTGAAAACATTGGCTGCTCTGAGGAAGATGTTTGGGATAGAGGGAAAGGAAAAAAATGTGTAGATGCTCAAATGTTGTATGATTATTTTAAAGAAATGAAAGAAATAAACGCAGCATTCATTTTCAACATAGAGAAAGACAAAAAGGATAGGATAACACACATATTTTGGGCCAATCCTACCTTTCGTATCTCATATAATTACTTCGGGGATGTTGTTTCATTTGGCATGACGTACAAGACAAATCGGTATGGATTGATTTTTGCCACATTCATGGGTGTGAATCATCATGGTCAATCGATATTATTTGGTTGTGGTTTGTTACCAAATGAAACTTTTGATACGTTTGTGTCGTTGTTTAGCAAATGGCTTGAAGCTATGCCAGGAGGTCCACCAGAGGTAATTATAACAGATCAAAATGAAGCCATGACAAAGGCAATTCAGTTTGTTATGCCAGCCACATACCATCATTTCTGCTTGTGGCACGTTCTTTATAAAATGCATGAAAAGTTAGGGGACATTGTGATCCGCAAAGATGATTTTTTTGAGAGATTAAAGCATTGTATTTGCACCTCTAATACACCGGAACAGTTTGAATTGGAATGGAAGAGGACGCTAGAGGAGTTTGAGATGACAGATAATAATTGGTTAACAGATTTGTATAATAGTCGTGAGAAGTGGGTCCCAATAATATGTCTAGAACATGTGTACTTTGGAGGTATGCCCATCATTTGTAGACATGAAAGCATCGATATGTTTGTTGAACGATATCTGTCAAAGAAGACCACTTTGTATGGTTTTATATTGCAATTTGAGAGAGAGATTGCATGCCAAGAAGACTCTGAGATAAAAGCAGATCTTGACACTTTGTATGAGAAGCCGAAATTGAAGACAACTTTAGAAATGGAGAAACAAATAGCAGAAATATATACACAAAAAATGTTTTGCAAGTTTCAAGATGAGTTGTTGTTAACCATATCATATGTGGCAAAACTTGTTAAAGATAATTTAGATGGGACTGCTTATATTGTTTCATCTTTAGGAAATGAAAAGGAAATTCAGTGGGTGGTCATTTTTATAAAGAAAGACAAATATGCAGCCTGTAGCTGTCAAATGTTTGAGTTCTTAGGAATTCCATGTGGACATGTTTTATGTGTGTTGAAGCAAGAGAAAATTGCGCACTTGCCCCAACAATATATTTTGGAGAGGTGGAATAGGCATGCGAAGGAAGGTTGTGTGTATGACAACAATGGTGTTGAAATTAAAGCTGTATGTGAGGAGTCATTAATTGGACGGCATCGGCACTTGTCATATTTGGCTAATTTACTCATTAATGAGGCGTCCTTGTCTAGAAAGGCATGCGAGTATGTTCAAGGTTTTTTGGCAGAAATGTACCAAAAAGTTAAAGAAATAAATTTGGATGAAGGGAGAATAGCAAAGGAAAACAAGAAAATAGCAGAGGAAAAGAAGAAAAAAGGAAAGATGATGTGTGACTATATGCATTATCGTAATCCACCGTGTGTTAATGTGAATGAACGTGGGAAGAGACACAAATCCTTCAATGGAAAAGCACAAACAAAACCACGACTTTGCAATGGATGTAACAAGCGTGGTGTTTCACATGATAAGCGCAATTGTCCTACATTATTAAAGAGGTAATTTTCTTTCTTTTCCTTCTGTCATCATACCTTTTTTTTTTTTTTTTTTTTTTTTTTGAGATATTTATACTTGATGTACTCACTGCACTATTAGATTAAATTGTTGGAGCACCTTTATATTTCAGATGCAAAATCGAAAGAAAGTATGGCTGTGCAAGTAGATTGGTTGATGGCAATGATGCATCTAAAGAAGGTGACACTTTGGAAATGTCTACTTCCGACGATGAAGGCAACAATGCCAGGTATACATTTTAGTAAATGAAATTTAAAAACTATTAGGTATTGGAACACTTTCCAATTCCATCTTTCAATTAATTTTACTCTAATGGCTCTCATTATTTGTTTATGAAATTAACAGGTTGTGAGTATGAGGAGACTGGACAGAGCTGGTGCGTTGGTGCTTCTTTCATGTACTGATTTTTTTTTTTCAAGCGTGTTTTTTTTTTTAGTTAAATTTCTTTTTTGATGAATACTTAAATGTCTGTTGCATTTCTAAGAGCAATTTCGATGAATATGGACTGTTGGTTATTTCTTTCTAATATCCAGTTTTCCAGTTATTCTAGCAATTCAAAGTTCTCTAGAAAGGTGTTATTTTATGAGTCTATAATCATTCTATTGCAAATGAAGTTGGCTTGGTCATGGAGTGGTTGACATAATTCTTGTGCTGTAGTAAGCACCTATCTCCTGAGATTTTTTTTTCCTTTTCTTGAATGATAACTTTATTGGTATCAAAGAAGGATACAGTATAGGAGAGACATACAGCAGAAGCACGGAAAACTAACATTAATCACTAACAAGAAAGAAAACGAAGAAGAAACACGGAAAACTAACATTAATCACTAACAAGAAAGAAATCGAAGAAGAAAATTTAAAGATGCAAAAGCAATACGTAGGCCATGGTAGAAGCTATCAACAAACTCTGCCTTTAAACCACTCCTTTGCCAGTGAATTTGCCATGGAGTTTGCTTCTCTCATCACATGATAGAAGGAAGTGCATAATGGCCTAACAAGATCCACAATCTCCTCAGTCACTACTGAGCTGTTTTCCTAGTTAATAGCTACTTAATCTGTAAATGTTCTGTTCTTTCTTAAAATTTGTGCTTGGAAAGAGAAAAAGGAGTGAGGTTGGAGAAAGACATGTTGCATATTCCTTGTGAATTTTACTTGAGTTTTCTAATCTCTCTCTCTCTCTCTCTCTCTGCCTCTCTCTCTCCATCATTTTTTATTTTCATTTTTCTTTCATGAGAAGCTCAACATGGAGCTTTTCTCTTGGTTTACCACCAATGAAAAGAAATTAAGGCTTTACCAACATACTTATTCTGCCTATTCATGTTCTAAGCATTGTCTGTTGTGTCTAGCATGAGGGCTTGTACCCAAGACTACAGCTCTAGTGTATATCTGTCATACCATGTTCAGCATGACTATTTCATCTATTTTAGATAATAAATGTAAATATTACCTAATGCTTCTATTCGAAATGATATTTTATTATTTTGAATGATGATGATACTTGTTATTTTTTTCTCCCCTTGTTTAATGTTGTTGGGGATTCAAAAGGAGATTTCTTTGGTACTACAATTGAATCTTTTGCTGTAAAAGATGCTTTCATCCCCACCTTCCCCATGTGGGGCACCATGGTGAGGGTGTGCAGGTTAGGGCAGGCATTTGCGAACTTGGTGACATTGCAACATGAAACCCCAGCAGATTGTAATGCCAAAATTCCTATTTACAGGCAGTTCAAGAAAATGGTTAATACTGCAATGCTTCCCAGCAATGCAAAGCACGATGCCATAAGAAGTCCTTCAACAAGTGATGTAATTTCTTAGAACAGAGGCAGATTTTGAGGGTTATGTTACACATGGCAACATATGCAAAGAGCTGAGTATCAGCAGTGAAAACAGACCTGCGATAGCAAGGCTATTCTGATATTTTGCGTGGCATTTGCTCTCTGTTTGCTGTGAGACTTTCTGAAATATGTGCTTGCTAGTGAAGAGATATGCCCAGTTGAAGAGTGTTGAGACTAGTGTTTGTAATTGAGATTATATGTAAGTAGGTTCGAGTGGTAAAGCGACGTCCTTGGAGTTGTAAAATTGAACATGATGCATCTATTGATTTTAACCAATTCATTTAGGGGTCGTTTGTCTACGCACATTTACATATGTAAATCGAGAATATGTGTAACACTTACGCATCAGTCATGTTTGTGTACAATTATTTACACATCTTGTGTGTAAATGAGAGGTGTAAATGTTTTCACACAAAAATTTGAACACCTATTGAGATGGGAAAATAAAGAATACCAAAATGGGTGGGATTTGAAAGAACACCCGTTGGAAGCGGATGGTGTTTCCGTCAAACAAGTTTTGGTTTTGAGACCTCCCAAACGCAAAAAAAAAAAAAGAAGTTCAGAGTCGACAACTCTCATAAAACCACCGATAGTGCGTCTTTCTCCTCGCGTCAAAAACCCATACTGCATCTTTCTCCCCACCCTGCGTCTCTCCCTGCGTGGTCACCCATGCTTTTCGTCTTTTTTGTGTGAAGGTAATACAACTGTCTGCTAATGAACAAATGGATTTATAAGCATTTTTTCTAGCAAGAGAACTATCATGATCTTGAGCACAAATACTGTTTCTTTACTAATATTTCTGACAGGGCATCATGATCTTGAGCACAAATACTGTTTCTTTACTAATATTTCTGACAGGGCATCATGATCTTGAGCACAAATGGGTTCTTGACTTCATATTAGGATAAATGGGGTAGTAATCGAATACCACGAATCCTTCCATTCGTATACGCTTTGTAACGAGAAAGAACAAGTTGTGTATGCCTTCAGGTTTATACAAGTTGTTGTACTGAGAGATCATCCCACAGAGAGCAATGCGACCCTTAACTCTCATGTTCAAGAGAACTGCATCGAGCATTGAGCCACCAACATTTTCGAAGTAGATGTCGATTCCTTCTGGAAAATACCTGACAACAGTGCAGTATGCCATAAAACAAAATGCTAAGTAGAATACATGATAGATTGATATTGCAATTACAAAGTAATAGTAGTGATTTGTCAAATGCAGATATATACCTTTTTGTAGCTGCATTCAAGTCTTGTTCTTCTTTATAGTTGAAAGCATCATTGAACCTAAGTTTTTTTTTTTCAATAGATCAACCTGAATGATTGTGGCATCAGTGATTTTTTTAATCAGTAATAACATTTAGCTGAATCTCATCAATGTATATTATATTTGGGTATATATTTTCTTTTATTGTAATGGTGCTTTTGTTTGAGATCTTAATGGCCAACATATGTGTTTTACGCTGTATGATGGTTCGTTGATTTAAGTATGATGGTTTGATGTATTCTACATTTGTTTGTAAAAAATCATGTGTTTCATTTATTCAAGTATGATGGTTTGATGTGTTCTTTTTGGGTTTTTCTAACATGTAGTCCTCTAAGGTCCACTGTTTTGCTGAATTCAGTTTGTTACAATGTTCACTACCCATCACAAATTGAGGAACGCATGCCGCCTTTTAAGTGTTTGATGAAATTCCTGTTAGAAGAAATTAAAGAGTAGTTATATTTAGAAGAACTGCATGTGAGCTGAAAGTTTAATTATTCATCATTTCACTTCTTTCATAATTGGAGTGATGATTTCATACTTCAACAAACAAGTGTAGACCTAGTTGATTTCTTAAGTTGGGCCACCTAATGGAAGGCTTGGATGGGTATGTACATGCCAATGAGCATGTGTAAGTAATGAAAGGCTTGTATGGGTATGTAGACCCTGGACTCTCATGTTCTGGTATCATGTGTATAGGGCTTTCTAACACCTTTCACATTTACCTTGTTATATGATATATAATGGAGAGGTCCTGAAATTTGAAATGATTGAAGATGCTAGCATTTTAGCATTTAGCTGACTCATTCTTATGGCAAGCTATAGCATTTAGATATTTGATTTTGCTTCCATTTAAGAAGCCGCTGCCAACATTCATCAGAATGTTTGATTCATTGGTTACCTTGACATGCAAGAAGATAGAAGGGATGAATGTATTGATATGGTTTGGGCGGACATTTTGTTAAAAAGATGATAGTGCCACAAGTTATTTGACTTGATACATTGGGCTTACAGAAATGGTTGTGTTGGTGTATGAGGCAGGGACTGTTATTTCTGACTGTAGCTTGGGATGGTGTGCTCCCTCTTTCTTCACTCATTACTTGTGTGTGCATGTCTAGTAGGAGATTGTAGTAGTGCTCTAATGCTTCCCTTAACGCACAGTAGAGACTCCATGGTTTATGAAAGGAACCATTCCATTTGATGGTCGTCATATTGAGTATGAGTGGTGCCCAAAAGTTATCAAATCTCAGACATCCAAACCACTCAAATCATTATACTTCTCTTGGACTGTTGTTCCAGATTTTTCTTTAGAGCATGTATGCCATTTTTCCTATGTTATACATTTGGAAGTACCATTGATCTTGGGGTGGGGAGTGAAGGATCAATGAGAAAGGTTCTCTCGCCTTTTGCACTTTGGGGATTGAAATGATTTGATACACCATTACATATGAATGAATTTTAACACTTCTTTTTACCAAGATTAGGTGGTGATGGGAGGTGGACCCTTATTGCTTTTGGCTCAATGGTTTGGTAGGTCTGCCTACCGTCTCATCATATTGTATGACAATAACATTTACTTGCTGCAATCTGTCAATATGAAGGTCATTGGGTCATTTTGCTTTTGCTTTTCAGATGGATCACTTTGATAATGTACTATTTATTTAGTCAATCTGCTCAGTCTAGCACCCATTGGCACCAAATCGTCCATTGTTCTGAAACTTTCTATTTACAAACAATGCAAAAATTAGATTGAAGGTTAGGATTATAGTTAGGTTTTTTAGTTGAGAGAAACAATATACATACACATTGCAGTTGGCTGTTACTAAGTCAAGTGAAGATTTACAATATGGGATTCCTGTGTGAAACTTTTTTCTCTGTGAGACACTTGGGTGTGACCCAACTTCCTGGAGGTGGATGTGAAGCCTGTTCTCTTCCTATATCATCTTGCTGCCTTCATCCTTATCTCCAATATTTCTTCTTTGCTACTGTTTGCACTTTCACTATTGTAGCTATCTCAAGAAAATGATGTGTTAATCTCCAATCGACCGTGATTGGATTTTGGAGGAATTAAGTGATGATATCTAGTAGTGTTATGTTGGACCAAATGTGATGTTTTTTTACTATAGTAGTTTTATTGCATTTTGGATGGTATTTAATATTGTAGTGTTATGTTGGACTAAGTGCGACTTCTCTATTTAATTTTATTAAATTTTGGCACTCTTTTATATTTTATTGTTATGTTTGTATTATTTGACTTTTATTTTTTATCCAATTGTTGTGTGTGCTATTCTTTTAGATGGACAATGTTGATTTATAATGTGACAATAATGTTTCTATGAATGGGCTAAAATAGTTACTCACTTTTTTATGTGTGAATTGATTATGAAGCAGTATAAAGTAATGGACATAAAGAAGAAGATCGTTTTTTGGTGGTTGGTAGCACTATCAACGGTCGTCCTTATGCTTGTAGACCATCATTGTAAACAGAAGAGGGTCAAAAGAAGGAGAGTTCATAATTCAGCTTTAACTGGCAATGACTTCACACAGTACCTCATTCATGGTCATGAGCGTTTAACATATGATTTACTTGGAATGCATCAATAAATAGAAGAGCAAGTGCAGCGCAAATGATGCAGTGAATTCAGTTAAATGAGTACTAGATGCAATGAATCTTCTTTTTCATGAGTGGACATACTATCATTTTTTGAAATGAAATCCGAAATATATATTTTGTGAAGATGGAGTTCTTCTATTTTGAAATATTTATGTTGTAAGGTAGAGTACCAAACATGGTGGAATGCATTTTGTGAAGTTGATCATTCATAGAAATTTATATTTTTGAAAAGTATATTTCATGTTGAAAGACATGTTTCTTTTGAATGATCTAAAATGCAGATGAAAACTATGATATAAAATGGGCATTTTTGTCTCTCGTTCATATTATTATAGTAGAGTTTAATTTAATGATTAATAACTATCGTTTACAAGATCATCTAATAAATTTACACATGTCATTGAAACAAACATGGTAAAATGAATCACATGTGTAAATGGTGTGAAAATGATGTTATTAGACAAACGTTGTCAAAATAAACGCATGTGTAATCTTTACATACTTAAAATTTGAATATTCATCAATTACATGTGTAAATTATATTTATATATCCCACGCGTATAAGACAAACGACCCCTTATTTTTCTCTTCAAAGGATTTAAGTTTGTATTTTTGCACTAGGGTATACAGTACACCTCTAAAGGAAAAATGAGTCTATGTCAATTAGGATGAGTTGGGAACCGAATAGATCTCAGCCTTTGATCAAGACCGTCCCTTGCTACCGAATAGATCAATGAGTGGATGCGGATCCGGAAGGCATTTTCAAGCCTTGTCTTCATGAGGCACTACTTTGGGCTTTTAGCTCCACGGCCTGAGCCAAGATCTTGCCATACCTATGGATGCAAATGGGTCATAACCAGGATGCACCCAAACCAGACTTTTGTCACATCTATAACTCATTTTCTCCATGCTAAAGGACCATTTTCATTCCCACCCAAAAGTTCTGGGGATGCACCCAAACCAGACTTTTGTCACAACTATAACTCATTTTCTCCATGCTAAAGGACCATTTTCATTCCCACCCAAAAGTTCTGGGTATAAACATCACTACATAAAACCTCTTCTTTAACGGTTGTGGTCCGGGTCCACCATGAACCTAGACTGAAACCGATCCGTTTACATGGTGCTACCAAGAAATCCTTGCATTGTACAAATGCATCACAAGTAGCTCTTACACTTTCCGGTGGTTGGAACCACAAAGGCCTATTTATACTTATACTTTCGTTGGAGTAGACGACTATCAACTCTCATTATGATTAAGAAGATTAGCGATCAGATGATAATGACCATTGAATTGGAGGCATAATAATAGTAAGTAAAAGCCAAAATCAATTACCAGGAAGTCCTCAGCCCCACAACTTCAATGTGATGAGATGGTCCATAGTACATACTTGCAATTTGAGACGGACCATACATAATAGCCGGGACAAGGCTTATGAGGAAGATTTCAAGCCATTGGGAAGCTCACGTTCAAATCAAGACCTATTTACAATGTGGATAGTGGCTACAAAAGCTCCAGATGCAACCCAAGAAGATTAATATTAACCAAAATCATGTCGATCCCTGAAGCCGGACATTTTTTTTTTTTTAGGATTTTTAGATGCATACACCACCAAAAAGCCCTTTGAGTTTCCCTCACAGAAGTAGTCAAGGACCACTTCTTCCTCTTTTTTTTTTTTTGTGTGAAATGAGAAGTGCAGGGAGAGTCCATATCGACCCTGATATGAAGAGAAAAGGCCATATTGGTTAGGAGAAATAATTTTTTAGATAATATGAAAAGATTCCTGCAAAGGAAGAAGAGGAGATTTATAGGGTTCCAGCCTAGGATAAAGACCACATGAACTCTTCCCAGCTCAAGGGAACATTCATATGCATCTTTCCCTCATCATAGGGTGAGAGACACTTCCCTCTTTGAAAATTTTCAAGTACAAAATGCACATTTCATGTGCAAAAAAAAAAGTGTCTCTCACTCTATGGTGATGGAAATATTCTCCTATTTTGAAAGCAACCCATTTAGGATAATTTTAGGTGCCCAAATGCTTTAGTTTAAAGGGATGGATGTCAGGTTTTTCATGAAAGAAACCATCCATGTTAAGTCTCATGGATCTACAAATCCTGATTCTTGCAACTGAAAAAAAAAAAAAAAAAAATCCTACAGTTTCTCAACTTGCTGTGTCGTTAGTTCTTCACTGACGACATAAAATGGACAGCCAACATCAGAATGCAATGCCGTGCTGGTCAGTTAGTTAGCTACACCTTGGTTTGAGGTCGAACAAATTGGGAAAATGATAATCATGCATCAGATTACACATTGAAAGAACAATGATCAGGTTGGAAAAATAAAGCGAATCAAGAAGTTTCACCAGGAGAATTTCTTTGAATCGCTCTGCAGAACGCTACTAGCCATGTTTACCTTATTTCCAGATATTTTGGGTGAATCTGCAATGCAGATCTAAAGAAACCCTTTTCCCTCTGTTTCTTGAGCTCTATTTTCAGTAACAAAGGTGCAACAGGTTCACCCTGTTTATTCAAACAGATTGAAAGTTCTCTGACACTGAACAGACATTGCCTCTTACAGAAATTGTAAAGATCAAAGACAGGCACTGACATAACCCTATATCATGCTTTCTCACTTTTCCCCTGTGCCTCCTCGACGGCTCTTTTTTTCATGAGTGCTCTAACATAAATTTCATAGCAGCAACCTGGAACAAGAAAAAATCATGACAACCACTTCAAATAGCTTCCGCTGTAACAAGTGGTCGGACACCTGTAGCAACTGGAAGTAGTAGAGTTAATCACACACCAACTACATACTGGTCCACGTCAAGATTTCAATTCTTTTTTTAAAATCAGGTTTTACAATCAAAACATGAATTGTACCAGCCCTAGTCTATTTCCAAACTGTTTGAAAGCCCATGACCTACACCTGATCCAAGTGCCCTCTTGGCAGAAACCTGAATGAGACCACAGGAACTCCGCGCCCCTGGAGTCGAGCTGGGTTACGTGCAAGAATTTAATGGCAACACACCAAGAAACTGTTGCCGGTCCTAAGACTTCCGGTGGGAAGTCTGATGATGAAATGGAGCTGGAATTGAAAATTAAGAGGAACTCCTTGCTGACCAATTTGAGTGAGGACGATTACAGTGATCCAGATTGGAAAGAGGGGCTGTCTCAATGATGCGGCGATAATGACGCTTTGATGGGATGCATGGATGAGCTAGCACTTAACTACTTGGACAGGTTGATGGGACCCAATGATAGATTCAATCTTCACAAATTCTCCACAGATGCCTGGCCTTTGGAGTCATCACCTATGAAGCACGGACACGGATACGAGACACGGATACGATACGATACGGATACGCAGATACGCCATTTTTCAAAAAAGTAGGATACGATACGTCGGGGATACGTTGAATTTTTTTTATTTTAAATATTTTTTATATGACCATGTAATAAAAATGTAACATTATTTCAATCAAAATAGCCATAAAATATGGATTTTCATTGATTTAATCATCATTAAACATTACATCCAATACTTCCAACTTCCAAGTTGAAATTCCAAGAGCACGGACACTGCATAGTCAACACTCCACTAATCCCAACAATCAGCACACATCGATCAATGGGTTTAAAGCATATGGGCCCCGTTTGAGTGGGGCACCACATCACACTGACAAGATGATCTCAGCCGTCCAATCTCATGCCAGCATAGCACATGATCCATGCGTGCGTGAGTACCGTCCACCATTTGCTCACCAGGACCACCATAACCCCATTCCCATATCCATCGAAGCCTAAAACCCAACTGAACCCTCTTCATCCAAATTCCAAACCGACACTCTTCCCCTTTGCCCAAACGAAACCCTAAATCCTTTACCTCCGTTCAAGCATCCCCAAACCCAGAAAAAAAAACAGAGAGAAAAGAAAAGCAGAACTGAGAGAGAAAGAAGCAGCAGAAGACTGAAGAAAGAGACAGAGAGAGAGAGAGAGCTACCTGGCACCGGCGAGATTTTGCAGCGCAGCACCGTCGGTCGTCGTCGTCCGGGAGCCTCACCCCTCTGCCTTCATCCCTCAGGCCTCATCGAAACCCATCTACTGGTTGTACGTCGAAATCCCATCCCCCATCTCCCCTCTTCCGTCTCAGACCTAAAAATCAAAACAAAACCACGCTCTTCGGCCTCGTCGAAAACCCCATCCCAGAGGAGAAAAAAGTAAAAAAAAAAAAAAAAAAAAAAACAGAGAAGTCGCAGCAGAAAGAAGAAGTAGACAGAAGGAGGGAGAAGCTACCTTGCACCGACGACGAGCTACCAGCAGCCAGGTCCCTGCTTCATCGACTCGCCATCAGCTCTCCGTTTTCCTTCTTGTGAGTCGAAACAGGTTCAGCGGATGGAGGCGAGCTTAAGGTGATGCTTATGCTTTAGGGTTTCTGCTCTAGGGTTCCTTTTTTTTTTTCTCCTCTTCAGTCTTCCCCCTTCTTTATAACAAATTTCGTGTCCGGGACGTGTCCCGACGGTCACCGTGCGTGTCCCGCTCGTGTCGGGACGTGTCCCGCACGTATCCGATATATATTAAAAAAAAAAAAATTACGATACGAAAAACACGTGTCCCATACGTGTCCATGGCGTATCCGGGCGTATCCGTATCCGATACGTCCGGGATAAGGATACGCCACCCATTTTGACGTGTCCATGCTTCCTAGGTCATCACTATTGGTAACCCAAGGAGTCTTTGCATAAGAGAAAAAAAACACTTCTCACAATAATGCAAGGGAAAGAAGAGAATTTTCATTGATTCACAAATGAGAGATTACAAAGGTATTGATAGAGGAGTAGACGTGTCAATCTTGCCTATTAGGACTTAGATATGCTTTCCCTTTTCCTTTCATGAAATGATTACATATCAATATTTTTATTCTTCATGGAATTTTCTTTCTTCTCTTATTACAATCAATTATCTTTAATTGATTACATGTCAATCAATCAATTATCCTTAATTGATCACATGTCAATCAAATATTTTTCTAGATTAAAGATATCTAATCTAAATGTAGAAATCTTTATTAGAAGATGGCATACTTAGGAAGTAGGTGTTGTTGGGGTAAGGGGCCGGCTGTCCATGGGCCGGTCCAATGGATCAATCATCTACGGGCCTGGCCCACTATGGTCTGGGCCCAATGGGCTGGCTGTAGTGGGCCTATTTTTGTAGGTCTTGAGGCCTGTGGCTGCATCACTGGTGGCACCAATCCAAAGGAACAAAGAGCCTAAAGAAATAAAGCCTAACTTCACAGGCTAGCACAAAACCCAGTACGCCCATGGCTTGTGTTCAACTTTGCACTCTTTCTAAGTTCTTTGCTTCCCTATTTTACTCTTTCCCTTATCCTAAATATCTTCCATTCTCTTTAAAAGTCTTTCCTTATTTTAGTTATGAAAGAATTCTTTCCAATTTCTATTTCTCCAAGCAAGCATTTTTGTAAGGCTAGGATTTTTTTTTTTAAATAGTAAATTTTATTTCATCAGAAAATAACAACAAAAAGGACAGCAGAGAAACCGCTGAAACCTAGCCGAAACTCAAAATGAAAAGAAAGGAAGGAAAACACTAAGACATAAAAAAGAAGCGTAAAACTTCCTCCTTAGCAAGAGCATCTGCTATGACATTTGCCTCCCCCTATGAACATCAAGATGAAATGAGGCTCCAAGCCGTTTAGCAATATCGTGCACTTCCTCCACCAAATTTGTCCATCTCCAAGGATGAGAAGCCTTTCCAAAGCCCCACTGAATAGCTAAAAAAGAATCACCTTCAAGAATTGCACAGTAACCACCCAAACTAAGCAACTCACGACAACCAATCAATAGAGCATAGACTTCAGTTGCATTAGCATTCAAAGAGTCCACAGGCCCAAAATAGTTTCTAATCACCTTGGCCTCATAGTCCCAAGTTACTCCACCAATTCCATCTCACCGAATATCGTGAAAAAACTACTCTCAAAATTCAGCTTCAAGACACTAGTAGGGGGGCTAAGCCAAATAACTCTTCGCACTACTTTAATCACGCCAACTTCCCTTTAGGAAAGGATCCCAAGATTTGTTAAAATAATCAAGAGAAACACCAACAAACTCCGTACGCTTACTAACCCATTCAGACACTGTCCAAATAATAGATTGAGCAATCTCCATTACTGATTTACTTTGATTTCAAAAAACTCTGTTATTCCTTTCCCTTCAAAGCTTCCAACAAGTAGCATAAAGATTTATCTTCCATAAATCTTGCCACAAACAAACTCGGTATCTAAATGCCATTGAAGAAAAAGATCTTCCACTTTCATTGGCATAACCCAATTCACATCAAACAGATTAATAACAATCCAAACTCTATAAGCAAAAGGACAATGGATCATCAAATGATGCACCGATTCTTCATCTCTCAAACATAAAGGACAACCATTAATTCTTACATGATTCCTTTTTCACAAATTATCAGTAGTCAGGATTTTATGTTGGTTAGCCACCTAGCAGAAAGCCAAAACTCTAAGCGGAACATAGGAAACCCAAAAGCTGTGCCAACCTTCCATTCTAACATTTGATGTAGACAAAACCTTGTAAAAAGATTTAATTGAAAAATGACCTCTAACATCTGGTTTCCAAAGCCTAACATCAGATTTTCCACCTGACAAATAATACTTATCTAGACAACCAAGTAATCGAACAAAATCATCAATTTCAATACCCGTCAAATTTCTTCGAAAAGAAATGTCCCAAACAACTCCTTTTTCCGTTGAACATAAATAATCTGCAACTAGAGCTTGCTGCCTTCAAATCCAAAGGTAATAAGAAGGAAACTGACCATGCAAACTGGATTGCCCACACCATTCATCATGCCAAAACCTCACCCAATTTCCATAATGAACCCTATAACGAATCCACATATCAAACTCTTTCTCAACCAAAAGAATAGACTTCCATATACCATAAACAATATAATTTTGACTAGGCACACATTGACACCAATCGTCGTTATCAAACCTATACTTGCAAGAAAGGATCTTCTTCCACAAACTATTTTACCTGGACAGGCTGGACCCCCATCCTCCACAACCATTTTCCCATAAGGCTTTATTAACCTTATCAATCGACTGAATACCCAAACCACCTTGAGCCAAAGGATTACAAACAGTCTCCCACTTCACTAGGTGATGCCTCCTTTTTTTAAATAGAATCATTCCAAAGGAAATCCCGTTGATTTTTTTCTATCCTCCGCACTAGGATTATAGATCTAATAAACAATTGTATGGTTTGGATTTGAGGCATAGCTTTATAAATACCTATGTAATTGCAAAAAGTAGCTTCTGGGGTTGAAGCATTATTGCATAATAATAGAGTTGGATGCCTCCTCATCATTGGGTGTTTTTTCCCTTCTTCATCATGGTTCATGTTAATCTTTGGCAAGGTTGATTACAAATGATTGTTGATTTTCTCCTTAATTGCTATGAAATTTGCCTTCTTTTGTATTGTTTAACAAAAAAAAAAAAAAAAAACCCATTGAAAGGTCCTTCTTAGATTGTGAATCCTAACCATTAATAGGTTGGATCTACATCATTTGGGTATCAGGGGCAAACACTTCCACTAGATCTCTGTATCATGTGCTTCCCTACCAACCACAATGTTGCATGGTGGAGGGAGAGGGAAGGGGAGAGGGAGAGGAAGATGAAGAGAAAGAATCCAGGAGTAAGAAGAGGATTTTGTTGAGCCCATGGAAGAGCGAATGGTAGTGACCAGAATGGCTGCAAGGAATGAATCGTCGACCCAAAGCGATGACAATGGGCCTGATAGGAGTTTGATCAATCCGTTTCATCAAAGAGATAAGATGGATCACGGAGTTGATCAGCGCAGCCAAGATCGATCAGAGGGTCATGATGATAAGGATCTCAATCTGAAAATAGAGATCCCTGGATATCATGGAAGTCTGAGAGGTTATGATTTTCTACACCGGCTAGAAGTCATCAAACACATCTCTGATTATAAGGATGTGTCTGATTAGAAGTAAAGCAAAGCTTGAGGCCATGGAATTTAGAGGAAGAGCATTTGGTTAGTGAGAACATGCCAAGGCCACTCGCAAAAGGAGAGGAAAATGTGAAGTTTAAAGTTATGAAAGATGAAGTTTTTCTTTGAGGCCTTTTTGCTAGTTGTTTATGTGCAATTACTATTTCGATGATTTCAACACATCATTCAATGTGATTGTCCATGGAGAAGTATGCGAAGGAGTTCCATCGGTTGGTGGATCACAATGATCTCAAAGAATCCGAGAAGATCTGGTGGCTGGATTCTTTGATAAGATGCGATCAGCTATTGCAGATCAATCGGGAGTTCAACTAGTCTGCACAAATGTTGAGTATCACTAGCATGGTTTTAAATTCTAGTGCCGGTCTTCGGGCCAGTTGAGAACGGGACAAGTCCATTAAACAACCCCCCCCCCCCCCGGGTGTGGACTGGTACGGCAGCGCTGATTATAAAAAGTGTTAAAGAAATCTAAAAAATCTAGAAAAATAGAAAATGACATAAAACTAGTATTCTATCTCAAATATGTTTAGTGTTGTTGAGTGCCAAGTAGCATGATTGCTTGTTTTTATGGATAAATGACATAAATAGCTTTTATTTAACTTAGCAAATTTCACTAACTAAAAATACTTTATTGGCCCCACCTAAATGTATAAAGACTAAGGGAGCATGTCAATTGAAGGACTTGGATTTGTACTAGCCTTTCGATTTTGGTCCTCAAAAGCATAAAGGGAAACTTATCTTTTAACTATGGAATAAATCATTTTCATTATTTCTCAAAGATAAATTGGTCAAAATAAAAAAATTGGATGGTCTCATTTGGATGCGGATTAGGAAAGTATATAATATAAAACCATTTAAACAATCCTACCCTTTGGTTTTTGGTCCTCAAAGTTTAACGGGGGCAATTTTTTTTTTTTTTCTTGGTTTAACTCAAGGGATAAGTCATTTGAGTTTTTCTTGGGACATATTGGTTAGAAACAAAAAATAAATAAAAAAATGGAGGATCACATTAATTTATATCTAGTTTAAATATTAGTCAAGGGAGGTTCATAATAAAAACACGAAATATAAGGGCCTTTTTGACATTACATGAAAATACTGGGTCCCATGTATAAAAAAACTCTTAAAAGCAAAACAATTCGCTTTCTGCCTGAGAGGAGATTCAAACTCACACGCTAACGATCGCATGTTCACGTTATCACCAATTGAGATGGTGCGCTGTTGCACTATCTATGTGTGATATCTAGTACATAAATATATTATACATGTCGGAACAGGCCTTAATTGGTGCCAGTGCCCATCTCTACTTGGTTCTGGCCGACATCGAGTCAACTCAGACGAGTCAACCCTGTGCTGACCAAAAGTTTAAACCATGATTGCCAGGCATCTAAGATTGAACGGTAGCTAAAGAAGGAATCTGACCAGCAGGGTGACCTGATTTCTGGCAAGCCGTTCACCATCAGAAACAACAGCGGATCCAAGATGGCCCGGGATTGGTTAGTAAGGATCATGGTCCTGAGATGATTCTTCCACAAGTCATAGAATCAACAATCGTTGCTTCAACGGTGGTGAGCCTGGCCTCATTGGCGGATTGTCCCAATTGCCATGTTGATTTAGCAAACGCATATAAGGAGTCGAATGGGCCTAGATTCCTCTACCTCCACTCGATGTCGGCCAGGACCAAGTAGAGAAGGGCACACTGGCACCAACACCAATTAAAAGAATGAAAGAAATGGATAACTGTACCAGCAACAACAACAATTGTCAGGACATCTCCAACTCTTTTGAGGCGCCAGACACTCCTTTTGAATGACTTGAACTTCTTTAGTGCAGGGTCTTCTTCCAAGAGCTATAATGCAAAAGTAGTTGACTTAGTTAAAAACAATGAGAAGTAATTAGAGTCATACAACTACAAAAAGGTGAAAAAGCCTTGTAAATCAAACATAAATTGCAATGAAACTTGAGCACCAGTTCCATTTCCTTGTTTCTAGGAAGAAAACTGCATTCTGAAGTACATGACCAAGGATTAATCCTTTCCAAAAAAAAAATAGTAAAAGATATATTGGATTCCTTCTAACAACATAAAGTAAAAGGAACAGAGACCACAATGTCACAATTAGTACTTTATGAAGTGACGTGATGGAAGATATTGTGTGTGTGTGTGTTTTTTTCCTTTTTTGGAAGATATTGTGTGTGTGTTTTTCATTTTTCTTTTTTTGAATGGCATGATAGTAGATATTGTTATATGAAGTGCCTTCATCTTCACATACTTAACTCAAATACAGGAGTTGCATACGCTGACAAGGGAAAAAATTATCTCAAATAAGTCCGTGCATTTTCTTCTTTTTAACTCTTTTTCTTGGAAGCAGCACCTCATATCAAATAAAGATAAAAGTGGTAGCGTGGAGAAGATGACATTTTAATATGAAGAGTTCCAACAGCAGAAGTGATACAGGCCCCTAGATTAGGGCTTGCGTGGAGTGCCAAAGCACAATCGGTGCCGTGGAATTCCGGTGAAGGGTTTTGGCAGAGGGTGGTTTGGCTTCGACGAGGATAGGGTTTGGGGATACAGGACGGATGGAATGGATGGTGAGGGACGATGGTAGGGGTAATCATGCCTACTGATCAAGGGATCGTTTGGCTCTGATAACAATCTAATGTAGGCCCAAGGGTTAGGGCTTGCTGGAAAGTGCAGAAGCACAATAGGGTGCCAAACCTCGTGTCCGTAGATACTTCAACAAGTCTCTGTAGAGATGATGATAAGTGCTTAATTGTTTGCAATCTAAGCCCTAATATTTGATTCATCTTGTGCTAGTCATAGTAATTTCATTTGATTTTACAAAGTTTTTGTTAATTTTTATGCTAAGGTCAAAAGGAGCAAAAAGAGAGGAATTAATGAAGAGGATGATGGGCGTGAATCCCAAAGAAAGACCATGGTGGGTCTCATTCAAGATATTCCAGATTTCAAGAAGACTTTCTAATTATTTGGACAACTTACAATTCAAATCAAAGAAGGAAAGAATTAGAGAAAGAAATTCTAATCAAAAAAGAAAGAAAGAAGAAAAAAAAAGAAGAAACCCAATCTAAGGTTACACGCCCAAGGGGGGCCCACATCTATTACAAATAGAAGAATTTCAGAAATTAGAAAGTCTCATTCAAGTTAGAAGTGGAGTTCAAGAATGGAGAAAAAGAAGGAAAGTTAAAGCAAGTCTTATTCAAGTCAAGATAGAAGTCCTAAAAGAGGGGTCCCACACTCATGTTGCACGCACCAAATAGGGCCCACTTTTATGTCAAAAGTTCAGATTTAATTCCTTGCAATTAATCTCAGATTTGTGGGTCCATGTGAATAAGTTTCTAGAAGATACAAGTGGGACCAGATTTAGAAAGCTTGCTAATCAAGAAAAGAAGACTCCTAATTCAATCTAATTAGGAAACATAATTTTAAAGAAAGTTGGAGACCTATTTCTACAAGGGAAATAAGTACTAAGAGGGCTGTTGCAAGACTTATAAATAGCATATGAACAGTGCACGTCCAGCCATACCATCAGCCATAAAACATCACACAAACCATCCACAAATCAGCTACTATCATCCACAAACCCTAGCAGCCGTACAACACTATTGGGAGCACCTTTGAAGCATCTTTTGGAGAGCTTTCAGAGCGAGGAAAAGGAGAAAAGCTGCTGGCCATCCACTACTTCACCATCATCTTCTAGTTTTCTTCTTATGACTCTACTTTCTAGTTTATTTTTCATTAAAAACATGAGTAGCTAATTTTTTTAGGGCTAGGGTGTAATTGAAACCCAAGCCTAGTTCTATGTAGTCTCTTTTGGTGTCTTTTAATTCAGATTTCAGTTTTATTGGTTGAGATTCTAAATCATGTTATTAATTGATGAGTTGTGTATATGCCATGCCAACCATGTGATGTTCAATTAATTTTAAGAGTAGCTAACTTAATTTTGATTGATCTTGATGTTATGCATCTAGGGTTTAGAACCATGAATAATCTAAGTATATGCCATGCTTAGACTCATGTATTTATCTTTCCCATTGTTTTTATGCATTATGTTTGTTTTGACTATGACATATGCCATGCTTAGTTTTTACATCATAATGAGCAATTCATGTAGTATGCCACTCATGAATTAGGTTTAGGGGAATAATAATCTAGACGCATGTGCCATGGTCTAGGTTGATAGATGTCACTAATAAAATCTGATTTTTGATTAAAAAAAAATAAGGGACATGCATAGGATTGGTTAGGGGAGTAGATGAAACCCTAGTTCATTCATTCATTATTACTGTTTTTCAATTCTCATACTAGTTGTTTTTAGGTTACTTTCCAATTAGCTTTTGATACTTTAAATTACTGTTTTTTTTTTTTTTATAGTTTAATTCCACTTTTCATCTTCAATTGTTTATTTTAATATTCTGATTTTTAGTTGATTTTGACATTATTTTATCACAAGTCTTCGTGGGATCGACCTCGTACTTACAATTCACTACACTACATAGTGATCTTGTGCGCTTGCGAGTTTTTAATTGTGTGCATACTAGTAACCTATTTCTAGGTTGCTTGCTGTATACCAAGTTTTTGGCGCCGTTGCCGGGGACTTGTTTGCATAGAATAGTGTCAAAACTTGTGTTTAGTGTAGTGTCATAGTCTAGTTTCGTTTTTAGTTCAGTTACTTTAAGTTTTAAAGTGCTGTTATTTACTGTTTTATCATAATATTTCAGCTATTTAATTTCAGATTTCTATTTTTCTTCTTTTAGCAAATTAACTCTTTTTTAGGTGCTTACTTGCGGTCATAAATTCTGTTTATGCAAGGTAGGCGATCTCAGGACTTAGCCATTATTGTCTACGATCTAGAAATTGAACGAACTTTTAGAAGAAATCGAAAACAAGCTCAAAGGGCAAGAACCAATACACAACCCTCATCTGACTCAGAGCTTGAAGAAACCAGTGTTAACGGAAATCAAGGTCCTGAAAGAAAAATGGCTGACAGAGAAGAAAACGAAGAAGAAGTGGTAGTAAATAATCAAAAGAGACCAATGAAGGAATCTTACATACCCTTGTACACCGAACAGCCGTCCACCATTCTTTATCCACCTAATACGGCTGGAAACTTCACTCTCCATGCACAACTGCTGAATATGGTGCCACACTATCATGGGTTACCTAATAAAGATCCTTATCTTCACATTAAGGAATTTTTTGAGTTATGCGCGACACAACAGATACATGGAGTTACTGCAGAGGGCATCAGGCTACGTCTATTTCCTTCCTCTCTTAAGGATAAAGCTAAAATATGGTTAAACTCCTTGGATGCTGGTTCTATCAACTCTTGGCAGCAGCTAGCCAGTAAGTTTCTGAAGAAATTTTTCCCGGCTCAAAAGACAAGGCAGTTAAGAAGAGAGATCCAAACATATCAACAGAAAGTTGGAGATCAGTTCTGGGAAGCGTGGGAGCATTTTAAAGATTTATTATTGAAGTGTCCACATCACAACCTCACCAAAGATGATCAGGTTCAAGCTTTCTATGAAGGACTGAACGAGCTGAATAAAGGAATAGTTGATTCTGCGTGTGGAGGGGCCCCGATGGAGAAAAATAGTGAGGAAGCTTATGATCTTTTTGAACCTCTTAGTGAAAACTCACAAAAAATTTCTTGTAGAAACAGACAGATGGGTAAGAAGCAAGGAATATATGAGATCCAGTCTCAAGGAAATATAGCTGCCCAGATGGCGGCAATGGATAAAAAAATGGACATGCTCATCAAAGCAATGGCTTCCAACAACATCCAAAGACAGACACCAAAGGAAGTATGTGCTATATGTTCTCACACTAACCATACTACCGAATGCTGTCCCATGTCATCTTTTACAGACCAGGAACAAGCCAACTATGTTGGTAACGCTTTTCCTAAGCACAATAATCCATATAGCAATACATACAATTCTAGATGGCGGAATCATCCAAACTTTTCTTGGGGAGGGAATCAAAACAATCAAGGAAATCAAGGGAATCAGAACCAATATCAAGGACAGCAGAGAAGCTACCAGAATAATAATTTTTCTCAGAACAGTGCACAAAAGCCACAAGAAGATGAGTTCAAAAGTTTGGTGACCCAGTTTATTCAGTCATCTCAGGCTAATTTCCAGCAACATAGCCAAGCAATTACAAATACTCAGCAGAGTTTGGCCAAGCTAAAAGCACAAGTGGGTCAGATAGCTAATGCCTTGAGCAAGAGGGAGGACGGTAAGTTTCCAAATCAGACTGAAATCAACCCTAAAAATCATGAGCATCTGAAGGCCATAACTACTGTCACCAAAGAGCCAGAGAAGGTCTACAGGAGAATGAGGCAGCATGGTACAGCTATAGACACCAGCGTTAATGGGCCACATGAAAATCCGAAAACTGTAGAAATTGAGCCACAGGACAGTACAAGGCAAACTCCTATTCAGGAAACAACTTCTAAAGCACCAGAAAGGGTCTATAAGCCAGTTCCACCTTACCCTCTGAGGCTGAGACAAGAGAAGAAAAATCAGTTCACTCAAGACATCTTCGAGACTCTAAGGAAGGTAGAGATTAACATTCCGCTGATTGATGCTATCAAGCAGATACCCTCTTATGCAAAGTTTATCAATGAGCTATGTACAAACAAGAGGAGATTCAGAGATCATGAAGAGGTTAAGTTAACCGAGGAAGTCAGTGCAGTTCTTTCAAAAAAGCTTCCTCCAAAATTGAAGGACCCTGGGAGCTTTACTATACCTTGCAAGATAGGAGAGCATACTTTTGAGAAAGCTTTACTAGACTTGGGTTCGAGTATCAATTTGTTGCCATTCTCAGTCTATGAGTATTTGGGTTTGGGAGAGCTCAAACCAACTTCAATTACATTGCAATTGGCAGATAGGAGTGTGAAGCACCCAAGGGGCATTCTGGAGGACATTTTGGTGCAGGTAGGACAATTCATATTACCTGCTGACTTTGTGGTACTGGACATGGAGAGTGTATCATTGCCTCACCACCTTTCTATTATACTCGGCCGACCTTTCATGGCCACTGCGGGTTCAAAGATAGATGTACAGAAAGGCACCATTGAAATGAAGGTCAATGGGCAAAAAATTGAGTTTCAAGTGTTCGAAGCTATGAAAATGCCTAGAGATGAAAATTGCTTTCAGATTGAGGTAATCGAGCATGCTATAATAGAGGTGTTTCCAAGAGCACATGGGTGCACGGAGGAGTTGGACACATGCATTCAGCAAGGCTTCACCAAATCTGAAATCAAGCATGATAGTGATGAGCTTGCGGCAACACTTATGGAGATTGTAAATCAGCTAGAAGTACTCCCCTCTATACCAAGTAAATATTCTAATTCTTATGAAATTCTTGGTTCTTCCACAAAGCAACCCGTTCCTTCTGTTATAATAGCACCCGAGTTAGAATTGAAGCCATTACCTGAACATCTCAAGTATCACTTCCCACTATCATTCATTGACCCGTTCGAGGTCACTCAGGTATTTGAGCATGGGGCAATTGAGATCTATAATCCAAAGAATGGTAACAGGTTCAAAGTCAATGGACATAGGCTCAAGCCCTATTGGGAGCAGATTTTTGACAAGGATGTGGATGTGATTACATTCACAGATTCCCCTTCCGCTTGATAGAGAAGCACAGTCTGGCTGAAGACTCTAAAGCAAGCACTACTGGGAGGTAGCCCTGATCTTTGCAAGGAAAAGTTAAGGATGGCGATTCAGAGATGGCGATGTACTCCATATCCAGCTGAGTTCTTTTACCCTTTTCTTTGTCCTTCTATTTACTTTTCTTTTATGTTTTTAGTGTTTTCTTCTTACTTTATTTTACAACATTGGGGACAATGTTTAATTTCAGTTTGGGGGAAGAGTCTTAGTCATTAATAGTCATTATAGTCCAAAAATACATAAGAGTCATTATAGTCCAAAAATACATAAAAATTTTAAATTTTTTTTCGAAAATCACAAAAATATTTGTTTTTCTTTGTTTTTCTTTGAGTCATAGTTCCTTCCTACCACAATGATGAGTAATGATGATTTGTCTTGCATGGTTCATTGAACTTAATTATACTGGTTATTTATATTTCAATTGCTGAAAATCGCAATTATCAATGTCGAGCTATTACTGTGTGGATTACAATGCTGATATAGTCTGAGGTTGAAAGCTTTCGCATAATTAAATGATTAGATGCTTTTGGTGAAAACTTGTGCAACCTAGTGAGATTTGAGCCTCAATGCTTATTCTTGAGAGGGTTATATGCTGAGTGATATGATCTTTCATTTCTTGATCTATATGATACAATTGATTTCATTATCATTCTTTGATCACATGTTCTGAATTTTATATGGAAAAACATGCTAGAACTCTCATTTTTATCCGATTGAGGCAAATTTCGACTACATGAACCATAGGAGATGATTTTAGGCCATGTTTGACTAGTTTGTGCTTTTCTATCCATTCCCTTTGATGTAGTTTGTGCTTTTCTATCCATTCCCTTTGATGTTTACCGCTAGTTATCCATGTTGAGCCTTAATTAAGCCAGTTCTTGCACCCATACCAACCCCTAAGTTTGGGGGAGTTACCTTACCATATGTATAGCCTTACCTTATCTAAGGAAGTATAAAGATGAATTCAAGGTTCATTACAAAATGTGTGCAAGGCTTGAGAAAAAGAAAAAAAAAAAAGGAAAAGTTGCCGTTACCTTGCATCTCCATAGTTTCAGTGTTAAAAAAAAAAAAAAAAAAAAAAAAAACACAAAGAAGAGGAAAAGAAAAAAAAAAATATACAAAAGAATAAAGGAGGGTACACGTGTGACTCAGCAATGTGGAAATTCAAAATGCAAGCCTTCGCCGCCAAAATCAGAAGTGTATAAAGGAACCTGAAGTGTGATTTTAAGCAAATTCCTTAGATCTTGTTATCCATTTCCTTTCATTCATAACCCTTCACCCTAACCCCATGATAACCTGTGTAAAAGTCCTACTTGATTCTAGGTGAAGTGTAGTCCCAGTGTGGAGATGAGATGGAATAGGAGCCTATGGTGTGTGATTTCACTTCAAGCATGTGGTATTTTTCATGAGATCATTGTCTGTTCACTCTTAGCCAATTATTGAGTGTTTTATTGTGAGTGTATGCATGGTGAGGATTGAAGTTAAACTGAATTGCAAAAATGATTGTTTGGTTGTGTGAAAGCCTAAACTAAAAGTTATGTTGGTATTGTTTCACACGACCCTTTTGAGCATGTGGATTGTAAACTGGTTGAGACTCTTGCTTCTTTGATTCATGTATTGATCAGACATCTCTGAGACAAATGGTGGAAGGATAGGTTTCATATTTTAATATTTTTATTTTCTCCCTTGTTTATTTTATTGTTTTGCTCGAGGACTAGCAAAAGGTAAGTTTGGGGGAATTTGATAAGTGCTTAATTGTTTGCAATCTAAGCCCTAATATTTGATTCATCTTGTGCTAGTCATAGTAATTTCATTTGATTTTACATAGTTTTTGTTAATTTTTATGCTAAGGTCAAAAGGAGCAAAAAGAGAGGAATTAATGAAGAGGATGATGGGCGCGAATCCCAAAGAAAGACCATGGTGGGTCTCATTCAAGATATTCCAGATTTCAAGAAGGCTTTCTAATTATTTGGACAACTTACAATTCAAATCAAAGAAGGAAAGAATTAGAGAAAGAAATTCTAATCAAAAAAGAAAGAAAGAAGAAAAAAAAAGAAGAAACCCAATCTAGGGTTACACGCCCAATGGGGGGCCCACATCTATTACAAAGTCTCATTCAAGTTAGAAGTGGAGTTCAAGAATGGAGAAAAACAAGGAGAAAAAGAAGGAAAGTTAAAGCAAGTCTTATTCAAGTCAAGATAGAAGTCCTAAAAGAGGGGTCCCACACTCATGTTGCACGCACCAAATAGGGCCCACTTTTATGTCAAAAGTTCATATTTAATTCCTTGCAATTAATCTCAGATTTGTGGGTCCATGTGAATAAGTTTCTAGAAGATACAAGTGAGACCATATTTAGAAAGCTTGCTAATCAAGAAAAGAAGACTCCTAATTCAATCTAATTAGGAAACATAATTTTAAAGAAAGTTGAAGACCTATTTCTACAAGGGAAATAAGTACTAAGAGGGCTGTTGCAAGACTTATAAATAGCATATGAACAGTGCACGTCCAGCCATACTATCAGCCATAAAACATCACACAAACCATCCACAAATCAGCTACTATCATCCACAAACCCTAGCAGCCGCACAACACTATTGGGAGCACCTTTGGAGCATCTTTTGGAGAGCTTCAGAGCGAGGAAAAGGAGAAAAGCTGCTGGCCATCCACTACTTCACCATCATCTTCTAGTTTTCTTCTTATGACTCTACTTTCTAGTTTATTTTTCATTAAAAACATGAGTAGCTAATTTTTTTAGGGCTAGGGTGTAATTGAAACCCTAGCCTAGTTCTATGTAGTATCTTTTGGCGTCTTTTAATTCAGATTTCAGTTTTATTGGTTGAGATTCTAAACCATGTTATTAATTGATGAGTTGTGTATATGCCATGCCAACCATGTGATGTTCAATTAATTTTAAGAGTAGCTAACTTAATTTTGATTGATCTTGATGTTATGCATCTAGGGTTTAGAACCATGAATAATCTAAGTATATGCCATGCTTAGACTCATGCATTTATCTTTCCCATTGTTTTTATACATTATGTTTGTTTTGACTATGACATATGCCATGCTTAGTTTTTACATCATAATGAGCAATTCATGTAGTATGCCACTCATGAATTAGGTTTAGGGGAATAATAATCTAGACGCATATGCCATGGTCTAGGTTGATAGATGTCACTAATAAAATCTGATTTTTGATTAAAAGATAATAAGGGACATGCATAGGATTGGTTAGGGGAGTAGATGAAACCCTAGTTCATTCATTCATTATTACTGTTTTTCAATTCTCATACTAGTTGTTTTTAGGTTACTTTCCAATTAGCTTTTGATACTTTAAATTACTGTTTTTTTTTTTTTATAGTTTAATTCCACTTTCATCTTCAATTGTTTATTTTAATATTATGATTTTAGTTAATTTTGACATTATTTTATCACAAGTCTTCGTGGGATCGACCTCGTACTTACAATTCACTACACTACATAGTGATCTTGTGCGCTTGCGAGTTTTTAATTGTGTGCATACTAGTAACCTATTTCTAGGTTGCTCGCTGCATACCAGATGATAACGAGGACGCGCCTCAATAGGAAAACCCAGTTTTCATTAATCAACTCTCTAAGAATTTATTCTCTACAATGCCATATAAATAAGAAACATAACTTAGGGCCTAAGAAACCTAATTAAACTAGGAAACTAAATAATATTGGAAACCTAATCCTAATTGCAATAAAATTAGAAGCTAACATATAATTAGTGAATTAAAACAATCCTACATCTACTTGGGCCCTACACATGTGGCTTGAGGCCCATCTGCATCAAGAAGCCAAAAGTCCATTCAGCCAATATTCTTGTTTACTATTATTACTGCCACCACTACTTTTATTGCTATTTTTGAAGTCATTCACCCAATAAATTTCAAACATGGTCTTCATAATCAATCATTTTATGTTGACTTCCAACTTGTTAA
Organism: Litsea cubeba; assembly: GCA_012931725.1. Taxonomy (NCBI): domain Eukaryota; kingdom Viridiplantae; phylum Streptophyta; class Magnoliopsida; order Laurales; family Lauraceae; genus Litsea; species Litsea cubeba. Next base: position 63,908,716 of record CM022948.1, read on the forward strand.
GTAATTTTTTACTTCTCTTATCAAATAAGCAGCAATGCATAACAACAGAACGAAAAGGCAAAATACTTCCCATATGCCAAAAAAAAAGAATAGGAAAGAAAAGAGAAATAGCAATGCAGAATAAAACATTCTACGAGCCCTATCCATTGGCTGTCGTATTCTTTCTGCAGTGACCATCAAATAACTACTCAACAGAACCTCCAAAATATTCAGCTTTTTTTCGAGGAAATATGGTAGGGGAGGGGGAGGATGAACCAAGGGTCAATTTCCAAGACAAAGCTTAAGTCCTTTTACTAATTCAAGGAGTCATCACCAATCAGATCACACCAAATCAGAGATCATCATATAACTTATTTGCTATAATAAAATCAAGGGATTACAAGTATATATATAGAGGCTTGCACATCTTCGTTGTGGTCACAATAAGACTATCATGACTAAAAACTACTATAATTCTAAGACTTTTAATATTTAATCAAACTCTCTATATTGATATACAAAATTAAATGAGACATAATTTCTTTCATACTTCTGAAACTTATACAAGCATGGGCTAATTGGATAGGTAATAGAATATCAATAACCCATCATATGCACATAGTTTCGTGTCAATCAGACGTGCTTTACATGAAACATATCTAACAACATGAAAACAGCATTCCAAAATCCTGTTTTATCATGCCGGCATGTGAAGAATCATGATTGAGTGGATATGGACCCCATTTGGGATCTTTCTTATAAACAAAAGGATCAGGCGGTCTATGGCTTGCATCAAAATGGTCCACTACACCATTAAAAAAAAAAAAGAAAAAAGGTCCACAATACTTAACGTCCATCAAGTGAACCATGAAGACTGGAAGTGCTTGGCTGATTGGCCCTTGAAAGATATCAAGAAGGAAGTTTGGACATGGCCACCACTGGACATTGATGACAAGGTAATGTCTTATCACCTCCTTTGTCAAGCACAAAGTAAATAGTGTAAGGATTGTGACCTCTAAATCATGCAAATTACTAATCATCAGTAACATGTACTTTGTCAATCATGATGCACTGGTTTAGACCAAAAGAAATAAGAGGCAAAGTGATGATTAAATCTCTGGAGTCCAAACCATTTATTAGAAGATTAGGTGCAAAAGGCAAACGTGATGATTAAATATCTGAAGTCCAAATCATTTAATAGAAGATTAGGTGCAAATTCCATTACACACACACACCACATACAGAGAGAGAGAGAGATAATGGAGTGTGGCTCTTTATTATGAAAAATTAGTATCATATTTGAGGCTTATTTGCAACAAGAGAAAGCGTGCCCAGTAATTTGAGTGCATGATTAAACATTAGCAATATTAAAAATCCATGGAAATGTTGTTAAAGCGAGAATTCAAAGCAAGATTTTACACAAGATGAACACCTCTGGAATTTTCCTTCCCAAACAAACGAATGCGGAGGAGTCAGCATGTACATGTGAGCCATATTCCTTCGATATTTAGAAATACTCTCCTGTTAGAGAATAGGTCCAAACACATTTGTCATTTTCATTCTTGCAAACAGACTTACCTTTTAGTATACTTAATATTGAATCACTCCCTTGGGCCTTGACTCCATAAGACTTCGTTAAAAAGATACACTTCACATGAATTTCACAACCAAACATTTGCAACCATACACAATGGACAATTAACCTTAAGGACTCCTCCCCCACACACACATCAGCCCCCAAAACAAATCATTCACTAACCCAACTTAAAAACTAGCCCCATTTTAAATTTTTACTGAGCTCAGAATACCTCTGCTCCCCTAGAATGGATCCTCTGCAATCTCGACATTTTAAGGCCTCTCTCTACCCGGTTTCCAGAACCATCTCGCTAGCTGATACAAATGACAACCTCCACCATTTGCTTAAATTTTTCACAGGTACCACTATTTGCTTAATAGTTTACAAATGACACATTCCCCATCCCAACACAACTCTTCTTTTTTTACAGGTTCCAGGCCCAACACATTCTCCCATTTCTCAAAATTTGGTTTCTTTCATTTTTCTCATCATTACTTCCAATGATGAACTTTTTAACATCTTCTCCAACCGTTTACCACTCAAACTAAAATCGTTAAAAGGGATAGGTAATACACAAAAAAGATTGGTTGTGATGAGTTTAAGGAGGGTGATTCGACCTCCTAACACAAATATCTTTTCCACACAATTAACTTCTTTTCAATTTTATCAACAGGCTACAAACAGACTTGGAATGAGGAGTAAACCCCAACAGTGATCCAAATAGGTATAAGACAAAGTATCCACCTCACAGTAAACATATGGAGGTAGAGCGTAGAAATCAACTCATGCATTCTTATGTCAACTGATGCTATGATGCCAAGATACGACATACATAGGCCACGGATATGGAAGAACTGAAGGAGCACGAAATTTTCACACATAGATGAAGTACCAGACACAATACAATACAGATTCGTCATTCATTTCAAAGTATCCCAGTATCGTATATCAAAGTGCATTTTTGACCCTTGACCAGAAACCACTTCAAAGCATCTCTAAATTATTTATCATAACCATCTCCTCAAGTTTAGCCTTGCAAAAAAACAAGTGTGTCCTCTGCATACTCTCCAAATTGTCCCTACATACTTTAAAAAAAATCCATGGATCAATCCTAAGTCAGCACCCCACTTAGAAGTAAACTTACGAATTCGGAAACATTCGTGAATAGGAATAGTAAAATAGAATCCCCTTGCCTCACACCTCTAGAATCCTTACTAATGTGAGGTGGTGAACAATTAGCCAATACTGAGAGGAAATCAACGAATTACACATTGATATCCAACCCCTCCACCTTGTTGCTTTCTCCAAAACCCATTCGCCCAACATATAATCAATAATGTTCTAATTGACATGGTCACATGCTTTTCCTTATCAATTAAAAAAATACACTCTTCACCTTTACTTACTAAATCTTTCAACTCATTGGCAATAGGAAATTAGATTACCATCCAATATTTGTCTTTTATGGATGTGATTACCAAGCACCTTACATAGTAGTTTGTTCATTGTTGGCACAACCCACCAAGCTAATCCATCTGTAAGTTCTTGAATCCTAATGAATTGGCATCTTTTCTATCAGCAAAAACAAATATTGCATTCAACTCATTAAACTCCTCATTCGTGGCCATGAAGGGTATGTCTTACCATTGAATGCCCAAATATGCCCAAAATCTCCATTAAGTTAAAATAACAACAACTTATCTCAATAATATTATAATAAAACAGGAAATGATCAACTACAGCGTGCAAAGCCCTACATAAAGCAGTGGGCCCAACCATTGAATGGAATCAACAATGAATCATTGAAAAGGAAACACCAAACCATGGATGCATTTCGAAGACCCATGGAATCAAATCCAAGAACAACAACATCACATAAACAGAATCGGAAGACAAGTTACTCACAGCTTTCTCGCGTGCCCCCAGTTCGATGTGGAATCCCCGGCGTGAGATAGCTGAAGGGTTTTCATTACTGACCTGAAGATTAACATATCACCAAAATACACATCAAATGATACACAAAAAAATGAGATTACATACAAATTAGGAATGGGAAACAAAAGGGATTTTGATTTGATGGGTGCGTCAGAAAAAAAGAGAGTGAGTGTAGACCTGAGAGTGAGATTGGAGGCGGGAAAGGAGAGTGGTTTTAGAGAGAAGAAATGCCATCACTCAAGATTTTAGAGAGAGAGAGAGAGGAGTTGCTCAAGGGCTCGCTAATAATCAAATCAGGATTTCAAGGTGAAGTTGAGGGATGAAGGGGAAAGTAGCATGGTGAGAATTTTAGAACAACCTTTAGGTTTTGCTTAATTATAAAAAGGGGTTCAATGAATCAAAAATATCATAAAGGCTTTTGTTAGAGGACTTTTTCGTAAATCCTTTCTCTTTAATGATGAATGTTGGCCGGAAAAATAAAAAAAAAAACCTTCAATTCTGGCCTTAGGAGAAGTCACATCAGCTTCTTTGGCCTATTTGTGAATGCGTCATTTTAAAAATATATAATATTTGCCTTTGCAATAAAATGTGTCTCTTGGGCTACATATGTGCCTTTTCAAAAAAATGTGTCTTTTGAGTTACATATGTGCCTTTTCAATAAAATGTGTCTCTTGGGCCCATTTGTAAGGATGTGACCCAATTAAAAGTGATGCCTTCAAACTCTATAGATTAAGGTTATTTTCAAAGGTTTGATATAGTATTCAAAATGAGCAGAAATGCATACGAATTTCTTATTTTTAAGATGAAACATGTATGTTGACGTGGATTAAATGAATAAAGGTTTGGTTTTCATATTTTTTGGTTGATTTGATTTTTTTAATTATTTTGATAGATTTACGTGGATTAAGTCGCATGAGACTTAACCTGTGCAGGACACTTTTCATGACCTGTGGTCGCAACCCTGCCTAACTTCTTTGTGATTGGACTCTCACTGGGATTCATTTTGTGCTTGGTCTTTCTACTTCTGGTCATCCTTTGACTCATTTGGAGAGGTGGTGTTTTTTTTTTTTTTTTTTTTTTTTTTTTTTTTTTTGGGGGGGGGGGGGGGGGGGCTCTATTGGCCCCTCAAAAGTTTCTCTTCCCACCGCAAAAAAATAAAATAAAAAATTGAGTTTTTCTAAACTACCCCCCTCCCCCTCTCCCTCTCCCTCCTCTTCCCTTCCCCCCAGTCTCCGGCGGGGAGGGAGCCTCAGACGGCAGCCCCGGCCGGCTGGCTGGTCTCCCTCCCTTTCTATTTTATTTCCCTTTCTCCCTTCCTCTTCTTCCCTCTCATTCCCTCCCCTCCTCTTCTTCTCCCTCCCCCTCCCCCTCGCAGTCGCCGGCGAGGAGGGAGATATTGCCGTAGCCCGATCTCCCTCCCCGCCGGCGACTGCGAGGGGGGGGGGGAGGGGGGAGGGAGGAGAAGAGAGTAGGGGATGGAAGGAGAGGGAAGAAGAGGAATGGAGAAAGGGAGAAGAGGGAAAGAAAATAGAAAGGGCGGGAGGAAGAAGAGAGGAAGAGGGGGGGAGACCGGCCAACCGGCCGTGGCTCCCTCCCCGCTGGAGGAGACTGTGGGGGTGGGGGGACTGGGGGGTGGGGGACGAGATGAGGGAAGAGGGTGGAGGGTGGGAGAGGAGGAAGGGAAAGAGGAATGGAGAGGGGGAGGGAGAGGGAGATGGAGGAGGGGGGGGGTAATTTAGGAAAAATATATATTTTTGTCTCTAGTGTGGTGGGGAGAGAAAAATTTGTGGTGCCAATAGAACTCCCCCTTTTTTTTTAGTGACCTAGAGGAGGAGACTATGAACCCATCTGAAGACACCCAAGGCGAGGTGGTGTTTAGCCATAAAAGAACCCAATTGAAAGATCATTAGAAAACTTGAACCCTAGTTTGTAAAAATTGTTTTTATTGTCTTTTCTTAAACATGGAAAAAAAAAATAGGGATGTTGGCGAAGCTTCCCGTTCTTTTAGACAATGAGGATGAATGTTGATACTGCTAATACTAGTTATGTTTTACCTGGATTAGGATTAGATGAGAGGTTTAAGTTGATTAGCGTTGGAGAATGGGAGATTTTCAAATAGATCTTTAACTTGTTAAAAGTTTCAAAAGGGAAAGGGGGACTTAAAAAAGTACTAGACTTTTAGTTCATTTTCAAGAAAGTAAATTAACAATCAAATAAGAGTCCAAGCACAAGGAAGTTAGAGATTGATGAAGGAGCGGTAATGGGTGTGAGAATTACCTGTGACTATAGGTTTGCATCGGGAGTCAGTCCTAATCTCTTATATCTTTGCACTGATTAGGATAAGTTTACTACTGATAGTCAATAGCAGGTGTCACACCCCCAAACCCAGATCCCCTAGTGAAACACGAAAGTCTGAATCTCAGAATGAGACTTGTTTAAAACTATAACATAACCAGGATAGTCCATATTGTGAGGATATTTAACACCAGTTCATTCCAATTTAACAATATGCGGAAGCTGTAATGTAAATCTAAAGATATGCATCCATCCACATATAATATAGAGCTAAGCAAGTCATCAATCTACTACATATTCAAGTTGTAAAGAAAATAAAGTGTTTCAGTTACAACCTTGCCAAATTACATAGCACAAATGAAAGTCCCACGAAAGAAAAGCAAAGACAATCAAAGTCCCAAGTCCAATGGTCAGGCCATCTTGCACGGGCCAACATCACTACGCTGCACCATGTGCGCACCACTCTCGATCCTTCTCGCTGGTGTCTTAAGGAATGGCTCACTCTTCGGGATAAAGGTAAGGGATCTAATACCTACAACACAAAGTGAAATAATATCAAGTTTGGGTAAACCCGACAAGATATAGTACACAAGTAATATAGTACGAATGCATCAAAATAGATATAAGAAAATAAAGATGCTTAATGTTTTGCTTAAAAATGAATTAAAGGAAAGGATTTTTATTCATACTTGAATTTTTACAGAAAGATGTGAAGATGACTTTCACGTGTATTTGGTTGTGCTTTGAGGAGTCATCTTCACTTTGTTTACATGGAATCTGTTTGTCTCACCTTCTGAGTGCAGTCTATTTAAAATTTTATACAACTCCCTCGCCAGGCTTAGGAGATCAAATATAAAGGGAATTACAAAATGAAAAAAGAAAGAAGAGATTGCTTTTTCAAAAAAGTTGCCCGAGACGAAATTGAAGAAATTTGCATCGAAGTTTCCTCTGCCAATCTTTATAATTCATCACCTTTTATGAAGCAGAAGAGAAGACAAGGATGCTTCTTTTAGAATAGTAGGAACAACCCCTTGTCCTTCTTCCATGGTGAGAGGAACAAAGAAGGGCTTTCGGAAGCTATCACCCAATCCAAGAAATGCTTGCTGCTTGATTCTCACCTTGAGGAAGGAAGAGAAAGTCTTCTATTTTTTTTTTTTTGAAAATGGACGAGTTTCTAGTCTTTTACGTTGGATCCCTTTACTGCTTGCTCAAGTCCCCCTTTCATAGCCTTTGAGAAGAAGCCATAACGTCGAAAATCATGGGAATGGAGGTGGTTTCGAAACTACAATTAATGGAAGTTGTAACTGCTCCTCTTGCAGACCGCGGCATAAGAAATGTAACCATTCAGATTGTGAAGGATAGCTGCGCGGCGGCTATTAGAGAAGTTCGCGGTCAGCGCTTGTATTCCTGTAGTGTCCAGCGGTCATCGTCTGAGTGAAGAGCGGCGGCCCCACTATTCGTTGAGTGGCCATTGTATTGAAGGTTGAAGCGGCCGATGAAGCTTGCAATAATGGCCGCTGAGATGTTATCATCACGGCCAGTCAGGTTCCAGCGATCATAAAAATGACACTATTCTATTTAATGAGTGTTTTACCTTGGGGAAATTTGAGGTATTAATGAAGTTTTTTTTTTTTGCATACCAACAAATGCCACCCTCGAGGTACAATGATTGGGAATAAATATTGCAATAATTGCCTTGAGAATTTTTTCTCTGCATGGAAACCCGGATTTTGATGGAATATAGAAACACAAATTACGGGTTATTCTTGCACTACTTTTCGCAGATATCAAGTTTCTCTGCGGGGGTATGTGGAATGCCCAAGGAAGAATCCCAGAGGTATAGAACAACATTTCGAAGAATTCTCTTCTATATGTTAAAAAATAATGCAACTAGTTTTCCAAGTTCCCAGAAAAAACTTCTTGCTACTTGCTGTAATGTTTTAATTTCACAAGTAAGTCATAGGACGTTGAGTAAATTGAATAGGACGGGATTCTTTTTGGGTGTCCCAGCTATGGGGGCTAGGACAAAAAGAGAGAACCCACACATGCAGGGGGTGAGACTCGCATTTGTGAGGAGGGAGAATTCGCACACAGAAAAGTGAAACTCACACATGTGACGAGAGAGAACCTGCACACGCAAGGAGTGGGGAGACCTAGGTCAATCCTTGGTCATCTCGATGAGAAGCGGTGGTTGCAAACCATCCCATGGTTGGAAAACTCTCTGAGTTAACTCTTGACACTCCTGAGTCATCTATTTGACGAAGGATTG
>CM022948.1:63924111-64113008 GCA_012931725.1 Litsea cubeba
AAAAAAAAATATAGTATGCTGATGACAATGAATAGGGTGATTCAAGGGTACATTTTTTGCTATAAGGATAAATTGTATTGAGGGAAAAGAGAGAAAATGGGCAAAAAGCCCCCAAAACACAAAAGAAAGGGGAGGCCAACAAAAAAAGCCAACCCAAGGAAACCAAAGGGTAAAAAAGCCATCCCAAAAAGACTAAAGAATCAGACAAACAACCTAAAGAGAGCAGGCAGAAGAAAAAGAACAAGAGAAACTAGAAACCAGCTATAAAGTTGAAACTAAAACACTGCAGGACCAGCAAACGGCACAGCTCCACAACAAAATCAACTATACAGCTGAAGCCAAAATACTGTAGGACCAGCAAACATAAACAGCACTGACGAGCATTTACAACACCACCACAAACAAGCATTGCACCACATGACTTTCAGCCAGAAGATCAAAATCTGCTAGTTGAAGCCAAAAAATTACGAAATTGATGGAGAGGCCTGCCAGAAAATGGCTTATCTATCTGACTGAGAGAGGAAGAACAGAGATCAGCCAGGTAATTTTTCGCCTTCGTCTGAGAGGCTCTAACATCTCTGAAAATTTGGTCATTTCTGCATTTCCAAATAGTAAAAACAGTGGAGAAGAAATAGAAGAGACACATTTGCTTGTTGTCTTGTCACAATTAGAGGAGAGCTTATTCCAAATCGAAGAAGGAGAGAAACAAGTGATTCAAGGTTATTAAGTTATGAAAGTTGTATTAAGCAAGCATGACTCTATGTAGTGTCAAAGAGTCATAAGAAGAAGTTCCAACGGAATACTTGCTAGAATTAAAGAAAATCAAAGTGTCTCATAAATAGAAAAAGGGAGGGTCAAAATCTATTGTGTGCAGTCAAAATCAATTCGTGATTGATTTTAATTTGAAATCAGTCCCTTTCATATATAAAAACTAGCAAATTGCCCTTGTGCTTAGCACGGGCATTAGAAGTCATACAAAATTATCATTTAATTTTATGACATAAGTATAAATTTTAATTTTGATTTCATATGTTTATATTTTATAAAATCTAAAATGAAAGTATTTCTCACAAATAAAAATTATAGGCTTCTTAAAATTCAAACATAATTTAAGTAAATAATAAATATGGAGATTTAGATTCTTTTGTAGAAACATGAAATGTGATATATTGAGATGAAGAAATTATAAGAAATTTAGAATATGAGATTTTCCAATAGAGCGGTTGGTAGTGAGTTGGTTGGGTCAGGCAGGATAGAGGTTTTTGGACTTTGACTCGAGCTGAGTTCAGGACAGGCTTAGATTTTGGTTTGCTTGACTTACATTCCCATTGATAAGATTATTGCCACTTACCTTTATTTAAAACCCGTCATGATAACAATAAAAGCAAAAGGAGAAAAAAAAAAAGCGATGAGGGAGACCGAGCTTTGATGGGGACCAAACAAATAAGTGAGATAGAGGGGTTTTCCTAGGGGGGGAGAGAGAGAGAGAGAGAGAGAGAGAGAGAGAGAGCGAGAGATGAGGGAGAGAGGAGAGAGAGAGGAGAGAGAGAGAGAGAGATGGGGACCAAACAAAGTGAGATAGAGGGGTGTTCCTAAGAGGGAGAGAGAGAGAGAGAGAGAGAGAGAGGGAAAGCCATTAAAAAGGGAAGAAAGAAGAGTAGTAGTCTAAGGGAAGAGTCGTTTGGAAAGAGGAGAAGTGGGGAGTGAGTAATAAATGACATTTAATTTATTGAATTGAGTTAGATTAAATAATATTAAAATTAGAGAGCTCAAATATAGGAGATGATCAAAATCAATTGAGTTGGTTTTAATTTGAAATCAGTTTCATGTATAAGAACTATCAAAATGTGCCCGTTATTAGAGAACTATCAAAATGTGCTCGTGCTAATTGATGATGCCAAAATTGGTATGTATCGGACACCACCGGTCAAGTAATAAATGCAGTAGTAATAAGGTAAATAATGAGAGAGAAAGGGGATTTATAGTGGTTCGGTCTGTGACCTACGTCTACTTCATAAAGGCTGGGATCGCCTGGTGATCTTTGATGAGCTTAAGAGGTTACAAGTTTAGGAAGTAGTGAAAAGAAATTAATTCATTGCCCCTCAAGTGATGAGAGGGCTCTCCTATTTGTAGTCTTCCCCTAACAGATGGGGACGACTTTAATGCAACGTCTCTTGGAGCCTTAGAGCTGCCATCGAGGGACGAGGCAGGTGGAGGCAGGTGAGATCTTTCTCCGCACGAACTGATAAAAGCGGGCAAGGAGAGGACTTCTTCCAAAGAGACGTGGTATCCTTGACGTGGCGAGGCTTCGTGAAGCAAGTCTCGGATCTCAACGGACTAAACAGATGACGAATCGAGTTACTTTGGCCTGACCCATCACCCTGGAATGGGTCACTTGGGCTTGGACCGGATCACCTGGACTTGACTCATCATCATAATTCGGGTCACTTGGGCCAGACTCGTCATTTGCCCCTCAATGCCCCGTGCCCAAATAATTTTTTGAAAGGGGGGCATTGGTAGATTCCGATCTCTTCTCCCTCCAAAATCTTTTTCTCTTTTCTGGCTTTAATTCTGATAGTTTCTGTAGATAAGCATCTGGGAGAGTCCTCATGGCTTGGAATACTCAACTCAGGCTATAAGAACTATCCCTTGCTTCAACTCAAGCCCTAGAGCATTATTTTTCCCAAAGAGAGTAGCCTCTGCAATGGAATACTCTAAAGAAGAAAAGCCATTGGGAGAGAGAAGAGATGGCGACAGGCGGCGGCAGCGAAGGCGATGGCGCGAGTGGCTCCAGCCTGGACACCCGTCAAGCGGCAGTTGGACGTGGATCCGCCTGGCGGGCGCCCCTGCGGGCGGCGCTGCGTTGGGAGGCGGATCTGCCACAATGGGCGCCCGCCAGGCTGCGGGCGCCCCTGCGTTGCTGGGCGGCGCTGCGTTGGGCGGCGGTTCTACCGCGGTGGGCGGCGCTGGTTGGGCGATGGATCTGCCGCGGTGGGCGGGGGATCTGCCGCGGTGGGCGTTGCTGCGATGGATGGCGATGCTGTCGCGATGGGCGCCCGTCAGGAGCTGGGCAGTGCTGCCGCGATAGGCGCCCGCCAGGAGCTGGGCAGTGCTGCGTTGGGCGGTGGTGCTGCCGTGATGGGCGGCACTGCTGCCGCGATGGTCGCCCCCAGGAGTTGGGCGCCTCTGCACTGGGCGAGGGTAGCAGCTCTGTGCTGGGCGGCGATGGGCCTGGCAGCGGGCGAGGGTAGGTCTGCCTCTGCAGGCGACGAGTCTGCGCTGGGTGCGCTGCTGGGCGAGGGCGGCAGCTCTGCACTGGGCGCCCGCAGCCTGCACTGTTCGGTGGCGGCGGATCTGCCTCTGCGGGCGGCGATGGCTTGGCAGCGGGCGAGGGCAGATCTGGCGCTGCGGGAGTGGCTGCCCGCCAGGCTGCGGGCGGCGGCGTTGTGGCGGGCGCCCCTGCTGGCGGCCTGGGAGTAGGCGCCCGCCCGGCGGCTGGCGAGGGTGGATCAGGCTGCTTGGGATCCCAAGAAGAAACGATGATCTTGCCCCTAGAGGAGGCAAACAATTCACGGGATTGCGCTCCAACTGCCATAGTTGGAAATCTCGTTTCTTCTTTACTGGTGGTGAATGGGCTTCTGAGGCAGACCGGGCTTTGGTGCCTACCCGATGGGCTGCTGCTAAGAAATTAGGTATGCCCTTTGATGACTATCCTCTTTATTTATTTATTTTATATATATACCTGTATGTGCTCACTGTTTTTGTGCAGATGCTCCAGTGCTCTCCGCTGATCAGGAACGGAAATTGCAGGCGGTGAGGGTTCATCCTGATAAAGATTTAGAAACCCTGCTTCCCAAAGAGAGTGTGACTAGTGGACCTGCTCGGAGATCTTCCTCTAAGAGAAAAAGTATGCCTAAGAAAAATTGATGTACCTTTTCTCGCTAACCTGATATTCCGTCTCTAACTAGTGTTTTTGCTTCTGCAGTGGTGTTATGCAGGGATGTGATTAGGGCTCGCCTTTCCGGTGAGAATACCTCGCCTTCCAAGATAGCGAGGGTAGATAACACCTCAAAAGGGAATTCTCCTCCAGTAACTCTTAGGGCGAGCTCTCTTGTAAGCACCCGTGGAGTGGAGCCGCGGGCGCGGCCAAATCAAGTGGCCTCTCCCGTTGTGTCTCCTTCGGTCACGACTGCTACAGCTATACCTTCTGCCCTTCGATCGTGTCCCCCACGCTCGGGAACTTCAGCTGGGGCACCGACTCGGGCTGCCCCCACGGTTGGTAATCCGCTATCGATCCGGGAGAGGCTTGGGAGATTTGTGATTCCTGCTGAACTTACTCGGATCAATGCCTTGGGCACTGAGGGGATGATAGATAAGTTTCTAGAAGGTCTGGCTCAGGTAAAAGGCTCGTATTCTCCTTTTCTCCAGACTTCCATTTTGTGTATGTACTCTCATTTCCTTTATCTCTTATTGTTCCAGGCTTCCACGGCATCCGTCTGCTTATTGTCGAAGGCCCAATTGCACAGTCATCTAAGACAGGAGAATGAGAGTATTCATAAGGAGCTCTCTGCTAGTCAAGGAAAGATTGCCGCTCTTAAAGCAGCTAGGAAGACTTCCGAGGCTGGTCTTGTGGCAGCTCGCGAGAGAGAGCGACCAGGTTTGAGACTGAGCTCTCAACAGCCCATATGAGGGCAGCCAAGGCTGAGGCTGAGCTTGTGGCGACCCGCGAGAGGGCCTTACTCAGTGAGGCCTTACTCAGTGAGGCTAAGCTCCAGAAGGCCCGCGAGAGGGCTTCGCTCAGTGAGGCTGAGCTTGTGAAGGCCCACGAGAGGGCTTCGCTCAGAGAGGCTGAGCTTCTGAAGGCCCGCGAGAGGGCTTCGCTCAGAGAGGCTGTCGTGGAGGCAAAGATGAAGGCAACACAGGATAGAGCTTCCCAAGCTGAGGAGAGGGCTGTCCTGACTGAGAAAGACTTAGAGGATGGCCTTGCTGAGGCTGAGCAAGGCTTGCAAAATGGCCTCGCCGATGCTTCTATTGCTGGCTATGAGGAACTCCACGGGAAGATTACTACTGCCTTCCCTGATATTGATTTCTCAGGCTTCGTGGCTGATGAGGCGCCGGATGTTAGCAGCGGGAGCTCTGGTGATGATGAGGATGATGGCGAGGACGAGGGGGACAGCGACGAGAGTGATTAAGGAGCTTTGCTATTTTTTTTTAAGGCAATTTATGGCCTAACTTTTTTGGAAACTGAATAAAAATGCAAGAATTTCTCTTACAATATATTTTATTCATCTATTGTCTATTGCTTTGAACATTGTCAACTAAATGAAAAAATCAACTCAAGCCTCACACCCTCACTACATTGGCTCACATAAAATGTTACTGATAATACCTCTTCACATGTTCCGCGTTCCACGGATGGAGTAAGACCTTTCCGTCAGAATTTTGGATTCTGTAGGTGCCTGGCCTTACTACTTCTGTTATGAGGTATGGTCCTTCCCAATTTGGTCCTAGCTTTCCTTCGCGGGAGTCTTTTGTGGCGAGGATCACCTTTTTGAGTACTAGTCTCCTGGCTGAAAAGAACGAGGCTTCACCCTTGAGTTGTAGTACTTTGCCATGCGCCGCTTGTATTCTGCATTGCGGACCATAGCCATCTCCCTTGCCTCCTCTATCAAATCGAGGTTGAGGCAGAGTCCTTCCTCGTTGGTGACAGGGTCGTGGAGATGGACCCTTAAGGAATGTACGCCTATCTCAACGGGGATGACTGCCTCGGTCCCAAAAGCGAGAGAGAAAGGAGTTTCCCCAGTAGGAGTTCTCGGCGTAGTTTGATATGCCCATAACACCCCTGGGAGCTCGTCAACCCAAAGACCCTTTGCCCTTTCGAGCCTTGTCTTTAGGTTGCGAAGGACCGTTCTGACCATGACTTCTGCTTGCCCATTCGCTTGTGGGTGTGCCGGACTGGAATGAGGCTGCTTAATTTGGAGGTCGGAGCAGAATGTATTGAAGAGTCTGTTATCAAACTGTTTGCCATTATCACTGACAATGGCGTTAGGTATCCCAAAGCGACAGACAAGGTTTTTCCAGACAAAATTTTTCACATTTGAGTCTGTTATTTTTGCTAAGGGTTCTGCCTCCGCCCATTTTGTGAAGTAGTCAATGGCGATGACTACAAACTTGGACTGGCCTCTACTCAAAGGAAGGGGGCCTAGGATATCAATACCCCATTTGGAGAAAGGCCACGGGCTCAGAATTGAAGTTAGCTCCTCTGGTGGTTGCCTTGGCACAGTGGCAAAGCGTTGACACTGATCACATTTTCGGGCAAATTCCTTGGCGTTCGCCATGGTAGGCCAAAAGAATCCTTGCCTTAGTGCTTTGTGGGCGAGGGAGCGTCCTCCAGAGTGATTCCCACATATTCCTTCGTGGATTTCACGAAGGGTGTAGTCAGCATCTTCAGGCGAGAGGCAGCGTAGCAATGGTAAGCAGTAGCTGTTGACACCAAAAATGCCACTTTGCCTCTTCAAGATCCAAAGAGCTACATGAAGTCGCAACCTGCCATAAATAGGCAATGCTACTTCCAAAAAATCAAATCTTGTCAGAATCAAACAAAAACTGCAAGACCCTTCAAGACAGCCAAAAGAGGAGTACACAAGAAGTTTCGGGCCATTTCAAAATCATCTGGCCTAACTTCGCTTCTCCGGCAGCTGAAAAGGAGCTCCCAGAGGCGAAAGCATCGGAGACACCAAATCTTCGATCAGAGCCGATGGATGGTCTCAAAATACATCCAACAGGCTCCACGTCAAGTTCCGAGTCAAACCGACAACGTTTGACCCTACATCAACCCTCGAACAGCTAAATCAAGCCTCTCGGCGGCGAGAACCACCGAGGTCATCACTCATCAGATAGAGCACATGGACGGCTTTAAAATGCTTACAAAGGGCTACACGTCAAATTTCAGGTCATTTCAACAACATTTGACCATACTTTGTCGCTCGGAAGCCAAATAAGGCCTCTCGGCGGCGAAGCTCCCCGGGACCATGGTTTCCAAGACAGAGCCTATGGATCATCTTAAAATGACTCCAATAGGTTCCCTGTCAAATTTCAAGTCAATCGGACATCGGTTGACCGCACATCAAACCGCGACATCTTCATCGCGACAAAGCAAGTCTACTGGTGATAGGAACCCCAACGGCTACAAAACTCAAACAAAAGCCTATGGTTAGTCTTATTTATTGCTCAGCAGGCTTCACCCCAAATTTCAGGTCATTCCGACATCGTTTGACCCAGTTTCAGCTTCTGACGGAAAATCGGCAGCTCTACGCAACAAAGTCTTCAGCTTTTTCAGAAAATTGGAAACTTTGAAAAATAAAATGCAAGGATTCTCATCAGGTTTTCTACAGGAAAATCAGGCCAATAAATGATCAAAATGTCAAGGAAAAACACAGAAGAAAAATGAATCGAAAAACAGCAAAAACGGACACAAAACGGGACAAAAGGGGGAAAAAACCCCCCAGGGTCGCAGGCCCGTGCGACCCTGGCCCAGGGTCGCCGGCGACCTTGGGGCCCGGGATCGCCCGGTGGGCCCCGGAAACCCCGTTTTTCACCGTTTTTTCGCGATTTGAAGCGTCCGGCCTCTGGTATTTTCCAAATGCTCTGACATCCGTCAAAAACACGGGTTAATCATCAAGAGTATCGAAATCAACATTGATCGCCAACTGGTCAACCAAAAAAAAGTGTGCTTTCTACCCGACCGATCGAGAAATCGACAGGACAGATTGCACCAACCCGCTGTTGGCAACCAACACCTGAAGTTACATGGTCATCCGATGTCGATCTACATGAAGATCCATCGATGATCATCGCCAGAAGAATCCCAAAAGACGCGGCACGGCCCGCGACTCTTCAACTGCTCGGCGACCACTTAATGCGATTAATTGACTAGCTTTAGTACAGTCATTAATCCATTTCTTTGGACGGACTAATCAGAAGCAAGCATCCGGGAGTTACAAGTCAAGAGATTCATGGCATTTAACCCATGAAACTCCTCCCATCATGGTGATTAAAGACAATTAAATCCCCTCAATCTCCTCCGGCCAATTAGAAGCCAAGAAAAAGGAGTTACAAAATAAATAATTCAATCTTGTAACTCCTCCCTTTATGTAGCTTTATGACAATTAAGGCTCATAAACCCTCCTAAGTGGCTACCTAAAAGCCTATAAATAGGAGAGCTCTCCTAGAAGAAAGAGAGACAGACAGAAAGACAGAAACACGGACAAAGCACAGAAATTCAGAGAAGGAAAAGAGAGAAAACTCTGCGGAAGTTCTACACCGACCACCGCTACAAGGTGACAAAAGTCCCTTGGGGGTACCCCCCCCCAAGGTCCTTGCCTTCTCCTCCTGCCTCCAAATGGCTTAGACGTGGCTTTTCAGCCCGTCTACTCGGTTTTTTATTGGACATAGGACCTCATTTTGGTCTTTGTCCTCTAAAAACCTGAGGTTATAGCCAAGCCAAGCGAATCAATAGCATCCTCTGTTCTCATCTGCATGGATGATGGCGAAGTCCACATATGGCTTGCGACCGTCAATCTGAACGGGTCCCCCACAATCTCCTGAGAAGTTAGATCCTCCTTTTCTTGCTTTTCATTGTAGTTTGTATTTTTTTTTAAGAGACAAAAATCACAACTCTTATCTTTCATTATTGATAAGAATTGTAAATCGGCTATAAACGCCAAAATCGGCTATAAACGCCAAAAAACGACTATAAACGCCAAAATCGGCTATAAATGCCAAAAAAAATCGTCTTTCTCGACAAATCAAGAAAATGACTCTTTTCCTAAATATATGTGCAATGGAAAACTTGAAAGAAGTTGATTTCATTTTTACTTGCGAAGGTTGATCTCCGGATCACCACTTGCAATTCCAAGTAAAATAGAAAATCTGGCACACCCACACACAAAGAAACGTTGATGCACGCCCTTGCCCCCCGGTTACGAAAGGGTCGGACCCAACGGACACCCACGTCCGCCGACCTCGGTAGGACCAGGCATTGGAGCGCGGTCCATCAAGCTGGCTCCACCCGGTGGGACCCGTTCATTTAAGAACACGATGCTAGAAATGAAATATTTGCATATCATATCTTTTGCTCTATGCTTATATTTCTTTTCTCGATTCCTTGGCTACTTTCTAATTGGTGGCCTATGTTGGATTCCGCATCTAAAAAAAATGAGATGAGTTTTTTGGAATTTCTAATTCTTTGAATTTATTTCCACTCTCTCTCTTTTCAAAAAAACAAAAAACAAAAAAAATCAGATTTTTCATTTTGAATTCAAAATTGAGAAACCTTGATCCTTTCCTATCGTTCATCGCGCTTGCAGAAATGTTGAGCCTGTTCGACTAAGGTTTTGGGCCATCGTTTCTCTTCGATGAGTTCATTAAAATAAAAATATATAAAAAAAATTAGATTTCTCAGTTTGGACTCAAAATTGAGAAACCTTGATCCTTTCCTATCGTTCATTGCGCTTGGAGAAATGTTGAGCCTGTTCGACTAAGGTTTTGGGCCATCGTTTCTCTTCGATGAGTTAATTAATAATAAAATATATATATATAAAAAAACAAAAAAAATTAGATTTCTCAGTTTGGATTCAAAATTGAGAAACCTTGATCCTTTCATATCGTTCATCATGCTTGCAGAAATGTTGAGCCTGTTCGACTAAGGTTTTGGGCCATGGTTTCTCTTCGATGAGTTCATTAAAAATCAAAAAAATAAAAAAATATATAAAGAAAAAATAAAAAAAATTAGATTTCTCAGTTTGGATTCAAAATTAAGAAACCTTGATCCTTTCCTATCGTTCATCGTGCTTGCAGAAATGTTGAGCCTGTTCGACTGAGGTTTTGAGCCATCGTTTCTATTCGATGAGTTCATTAAAAATCAAAAAATAAAAAAAATATATAAATAAAAAATAAAAAAAACAAAAAAAGACATAGACCACTAAGGTTAAACCAACTGCGTTCTTTGATCATAGTTGATTCAAGAAAAGCCTTGTCCAAAGTGTGGAGACAGCTTGACTGTTTAGGCAAGGGTCCTCCAAACGGGTTCATAAGTAATCCTACCCTTACCTGAGGGCAATTCTATCAATCGAGATTTCATAAGACCGGGTTAGGAGGCCTATGTGTACTCTCTCGTCTTTTAAATAAATTTTTTTCAAAATAAAATTTTTTAAAAATAAAAATTTTAAAATAAAAAATAAAAAAAAAAAAAAATTCAAAAAAAAATTTTAAAAAATAGAAAAAAAAAAATAAAATAAAAATAAAAAAAAATATTTAAAAAAAAAAAAAAACTTCCGTCATTTTGGGTTTAGATTGGAGAAATCTTGGTCTTCTCCTTTCTGAGCACTGACGCTCGCGGAAATCGCTGAGCCCGTGTTCAGATCGGAATGCCATCTGCTCTCTTTGATGAATCCAATCTTGACCTTTCAAAACAGAGAATCTCATCTCATGGATGCGGTCTCAAAACATTTGTGTCTAGCGGTACTAGTACGCCCTTTCAGGGTCTACTGTATTGCGACCGGCACATTTGTAACTCCAACTTTATATTCTTCTTACCTCGAGCAAGCTCTGTTTCTCGATAAGTCGAATTTAAGTTCACAATTGCTTCTAGCAGTCACTGGGACGCTCATTCTGGGCTTACCATACCTGCGATCAGAACAATTGTACCCTCTATGGCATTTTGCCTTCTTCATATTGCTTGGGTCATCTCCCTCGAGCGATTTGAAAAGACAAAACCATAGAACTTCCCTTTTATGATCATTATATTATTGTGATTACTAATGGATGTGGTCTTATTTCAGAAATTTTCGAAAAAAAAACTAACAATGGCAGCATCACTTACCATTACTTTCGATGAGAACAAGCACCAGCTCATGCTTCAACAGAACCAAACTACGCGCACCTACAAGCGCCCCATCAGCTGCCGAAGCGTCAACTCCCTTGGCAACTCTCTGAGCTCCGGGTCGACCTCGACTCCCCGGACTATTGTCTTTGGGACGCTGGGACCATTCCCACTTCCCGAGGAATCAGCTGCTCCTTCTAAGAAGCAGAAACTCGCCTCTCAACATGTCACTGCCGTGACACCAAAGGCGAGCACCAGAAGGCCCGAAGCCCGTGGCAGCCCCACGAAGCCTCGACCAGCAAACGACCAGGTCTATCCCAAGACTTGGTCCCCAAGACCTTCACCAAAATAGAGAAGGTCCCAAACATCTACCAAGCCAGCATTCCTGGCCCCACTCAAGGAAAACCAGTTCTACCCTCTTGCTTACATGAAGAAGAGAGACCCATCTCCAACCTGACTCCTAAGTCAAACCAGCATGAGCCGGCTTGTTCCTATAGCCCAAAATCAGATCATGCATCACAAGGCCTCTACAAGCACCTGCTAAGGCCTACAAACATGCAGTTCGACCCTTCATCTCTACAGGGGTCGAACTCCAAAAATTCAAAGCTTCGCTGCAATAGGCGAAGGACAGGGTTCACATCCTGTCCTTGCCTAGCTGCAAAGAAGACGGGCTCGGCTGCTGCACCCGAGGGAGCACATCCTTCATCATCAAAGCCTAGCCAGAGCTGACCGAAGCTCAAATTGCTCGTCGTATACGCCGCCGCGCGTCGTATCGGCAAAAGCGACTAGAGAAGCAAAGGACCCAGCCTCCTACACTTCAAGTCTCTCCCAAATGGGTCGAAAAAGAAAGACCCAACCAAGTTGCTGCCGTCCATATGGTTGGAAAAACCAGAAGACGCCAAAAGTCGGCAACAAAAATCCATGTCCGACGTCCGATGACCCGCAGCGTCTCCAGGACAAGAAGACATTCAGAAGAATCCCCTGCTCCTTCAAGCAAAGGAGGGCAGAGTGATCCTTCCTCAAGCTCTTCATCAAAAAGAATGAGCCCCAGCTCAGTCACCAGGACAGTTTTTTCATTCGAATCACGAAGGATGAACGTCTTGGCTACAAATTCTGAGCCACCACCCCGCAATCCACCTCAAGAGGATGCAATCACTCGCATCCAGCAGTTGGAATAAGGCCAACAGAGGATTGAAACTCTGATGGAAAACCTTCTCCTCGCCTTCCAAAATAGGCGAACAATGAACCTCCTCCGAATCATCAAGACGATGAGGTAAATGGAGAAGAAAATGAGTCACGCGCCCTTACCAAAAAGGACGTAGACAGTATCCTCGCCAAAGCAAAAGAAGAGGATATACTCAAGGAGCATGGGATCAAGCCACCATATCCCTTATGGATGGACTCGGTCCCGTTCCCTACCAAATTCAAGCATCCTACTCTCCAAACATATACGGGGAAAGGATCAGCCAGACAGCACGTCATCCACTTCAAGATCCTGATGGGAGCTATCGCGGATCAAGATGCACCCAAGATCCGCCTCTTTGCAAGTACCATAAAAGGTACGGCCTTCGATTGGTACTCCACTCTACCGGAGGACTCCATCCAAAACTGGGCCATGCTAGAGCACGCTTCTTGACTCACTTCAAAGGTGAGGATCATCCCGCTACTATGGCTCAGCTGTGCAGCCTAAAACGGGGGAGAATGAGTCAACATATGACTTCATTCATAAGTGGAAAGCAATGGCGTACAAATGCTCTGATGTACTGCCACAAGCGTCGCTAGTCGACATCTGCCGAAACAACATAAGAGCTAGAATCCGCTCCATGATCATCGGCAACAAATCAAAAAACCTGGGAGAACTCCTGGAAGCTTCCATGGAAGCTGAAACGGTGATTAAAGACCTTAACAGTCAGAAATCATCAATAAAAGAGCCAACCGCTGTTGCAACCTCTAAACCAAAGAAGAAAGAGGTCTTAATGTGCTGACCAAGTCAGCCCCTCAGCCACCAAAGAAAGCTGAAAACAAAGCTGCTGGTAAGAGACATGAACTCTCAGATGCCTTCAAAGAACAAGTAGAGAGAGAGAAATACCCGTTTGATGAAGATATTGATGAAATCTTCGAGGCTCTTGTGGCAAATGGCAAGCTCACCTTGCCTGAACCAAAAAGACCGGGTGATGTTGGCAAAACCAACGATCCTCGGTACTGTCCATACCACCAGATGATCTCGCATCCTCTCAATCAATGCTTCGTTGTGAGGGAGAAAATAAACGAGATGTGGAAAAACGGAGTCATCACCTTTGACAAAAACTATGGGTCTGCCTCCGTCAACATGGTGACATGTGGACAAACATCAAAATCACCGAAGAAGAAGATCACTACTTCCTTCAAGGTGATAAACTCTTTTGAAGCGTCCGAGCAACTGGTTCCTTACCCGACACCAGACGGACAACCCATATGGGTGCATCCCGATCTCCTTAAAGATGAAAATTGGGAGGTCATGAAAATAAAGCCTACAGCTCAACAGCGAAGGCAGGCTAGGAAATATCTCCTCAAGCTCAAACGGCAACAGAAGACCCAGCCAAAACAAAAGTCAAAGAAAAAAGGCAGAGGCTTCCTCTACCGCTTCACTGGAGGCAACAAAAACATCTCTTCCAGAGACTTCAAAGGCGGTAAGAAAATTCACTCTCAGTGATTTCATGCCACCTCAATTCAAAGAAGCCACGCAGGAGGTAATACTCTTGCAATTCGGTAGTTGGATTCTCCATTGATGGATACAAGTCCAGCGACACCGATGATGGATTCGAATCCAACTACACAGACGAGTGGGAGGAGTCCCTTTAAACAGGAGAATACCTCTCCGATGAAGAATGGGTTCCTGAGACTCATCTTATGCCAGTAATCTGGTATAACCCCCTACAGCCACAAGGATCCTGGTCTGATGAAGAAGAAGACCAAAAGGCTGTACAAGAAAATGTTGCTGACACAGCACCTCTCATTGCTCCAGTGGAAATCAACCATGTTGAGCCACAAAGAGTTGATGAAGAAGAAGATTTGGCTCCCATGCCTGATCTTGAAGAATATGCAAGGATCTTGCAGCGTCTCGCTCTAGAACAAGAGCAAGACCGCGTCAATGAGCCTCCTCGCAATCCAGAGCCTGAAGTCCCTGAAGACCATCAGGTACATCCTCCCTTAACTCCTAAAAATGGAGAAAATTGTTGGATAGACGATCCTCTTACATCCGAGGATGAGTCTGACTCCGATCAGGCAACGTCTCCCATCAGAGCTTCCTGCAAATAATAATTCGGATTATAGCTCTTCCGAAGCATCGTCAATGAGAGCACTTACACTCCGGTGATGCCTAGCAATGTATCTTCGAGCCACCTCATCTCACGTGACTTTCACTGAGATGACACCCTCTCAGGTTTCTTCTCCTGAGACTGTGACTTCAAAGTTCACACCCTTCCTGGCTGAAGAATTCCCAGCTATTGATGCTTGGGACGATGAATTGGTCAACGAAGAAGAAAGGTTGCTTGATGTTGTTCAGGAATTGGTTCCCGGAAAATGCTCCGTGCAACACAATCACTGAGGATGGCAACTCTGCTGCTGATACATCCTCAGCAAATGAAAAACGATAGCCTCTTGATCCTAAAGACAATCTTCCAAACGAAGACCCTTCTCAAGAAGCTCTCGAAGTTGGTAGAGGCACCCGCTCTGGCCGGGACTACCAATCTTCCTTTACATATGTCAATCCTTCGGGAAAAGATGTTGTAAGCGCCCCTAGTGGCAACAATGATGAACATGCAGGCCCTAAGGAGGCTTTCAAGTATGACTTGATTGAACACTTCAAGCACATACCTGCACGTCTGCACATCCTGGATTTGTTGCGAATGTCTCCGCACACTCGTGATAATCTCATCTCAGAATTACAAAAGCTGAATGAGGATGTCGACAAACATGCCCCGCAAGTCATCCAAATTGAAATGGATTACCGGGTCAAAAACTCAGAAGCCTCCTCAAAGGGGAAAAAAGAAGAAAACTGAGGGATCATACATTGAATGCCTCTCGATTAAAAAAGCAGCCAGTGCAACCATCGCCTTCACAAAGGACGACCTCCTACTGGCGAAACAAGGCACAACCGACCCCTGTACTTCACAGGGTACATCAAGGAAATGCCTATGCACAGAGTTCAGATCAACCCAGGTTCTGCACTCAACCTCATCTCCACATCGGCTCTCGAAGAGTTGGGCATCCCACCCCGCAAACTGAGCCACACATCTGTATCTATCTTTGGATATGATGGGAGTACTCAAAGGCCTATCGGCAAAATCAGGTTCAAGTTGCAGATCGGTGATCTTATTTCTGAGGTCACTGTATATGCAATAAAAGCCCCTTCATGCTACAACATCCTTCTCAGACGCCCTTGGATCCACGAGAATGGTGTTGTCCCTTCAACTCTACATCAATGCATCAAGTTTGTTGGGCAACGACGGCATGATACATCGAGTCTTTGCGGACAAAAAACCCTTCAAAGGTAAAGAAGTCCACTTCGCAGACTCACAAATGTATGAAGGTGAAAAAGAAGAAGAGGAGAAGCACACAGCACCCTTTGCCAAAAATCCCCAGAAAGATAAAGGCAAGGCTCCTCAACAATCGCCGGAAGAAAACAAATCATCCGGTAAACCCGAAGAGAGCATTCAAACTCCCTTCATCATCTCCCTCAAACCTTCAAAGCCTTTGGTCATCACAACTAAAGTGAAGAAGGTAAAGCAAAAGCCTGGGGGCAAATTTGTTGTCTCTTTCGTGTCCATCATGGAAGACACGGACTCGGATTCAGAGCCAGAAGATGACACATCGTCAAGCCAAGCTGACACTTAGCAAGTTTGGCCTGCTCTTGCTCCAATGGAGACAACTTCTGACATAGAAGATCCTACGTCAGCTTCCTTCGTTGTTCCAGCAACTTCAGCAAAGGAAAAGCCGATCTTCTTCCATAGATCGGATGCTTCTTCATCAAACTCCATGCTTTGAACCTTTCCAAAATGAAGGTATGCCTCAACTATCCTATATAGTTCTGTGGCACAAGCTATTATGAAGAAAATGGGCTATGACACTCAAAACCCAGTCGATTTAGGAGAAGGACGCGGTATTCTCACGCCGTTGGGCCCGTCTTGACCAAAAGCCAGCTTGAGAGATTGGAGACTCTACGGCTATGTAGAAAAGTCTTCACACGGGTTAGAGTATGATCCCGACACTCCCCTGAGACAGTTGACACAAAGGCTTAAAAGTCAATATAATGACCAAGCCTCAACATCTCAAGTCCATGAAGACATCGATCTCCCTGGATATCTCTTTGATGAGTCACCTGACAAAGATCCAGGAAGCTCATCCAATTGGCACGATTTCTTCTCCGAAAATGAAGAGGAGTTGTCCGATGGCACAGACGTATGGCCTTCTGACCCCAGAAGAACCCTCATCTCCAAAAGAAGTAGCCTACTTCGAGCCCGGTTTCAAACAGGCGATTGGGATCATCTAATAGCAAGGCCTTGAGAAAATTACCCGATCAAGAAGACCCATGGAAAGGGAACAAACATTGGTCTGGAAATGCCCTTGAAACCCCAGAAGGCTTCGTTTGAGCTGGAAGCATTGATATATTGAGGAACCGCCTTCGAACCTTCCAACAGAAGATCATGTTCAAAATATAGACTTGGGAACACCAGATAACCCCACGTCCTGTATTCATAAGCAAGAATATAAAGGATGATGAGTTACCCGTAGTATATCGCCTTTCCTTCGTGAGTTCCTTGATTGCTTTATGCATTGTCTTACGCTGAAATCTGGCTTAGACCCCTAAAATAACAGTCCCACAAACTCAATCTTCAAGAAGACATCAAGCCTGTCAAGCAAGGCCAAAGAAGATTCCATCCAGATGTGATGGATAAATTGAACAAAAGTCAAAAACTCAAAAGCGTCGGCTTCATTCCGTGAGGAACAAGACCTGAATGGTTGGCCAACATTGTCCCCATGACAAAGAAAACGGGTAGATCAAGGTCTTTATTGACTATAGAGACCTGAATGGCGCATGCCCAAAAGATGAATTTCCGCTCCCCATACCAGAGGTTAATGATTGATAATACCTGTGGATTCGAGCGAATGACATTCATGGATGGTTTCTCTGGCTACAATCAGATAAAGATGCATCCTGAAGATGAAAAAACATACATCTTTTCGGACCCCATTTGGCGTGTATTGTTACACTGCCATGCCATTTGGTCTGAAAAATACTGGTGCCACATATCAGAGGGCTATGATGAAAATATTCCAAGATATGCAGCACAAGACGGTTGAATGTTACGTTGATGACCTCGCCGTCAAAAGCAAAAGAGAAGAAGATCATCTCGAAAACCTTTGAGAAGTCTTCCTCCGGCTTCGCAAACGCAAACTGTGAATGAATCCTTTGAAATGCTTCTTCGGCGTCTCGTCGGGTAAGTTCCTCGGATTCTTAGTTCGGAAAGCTGGAATAAAGATTGACCCCATAAAAGTCAAAGCCATTCTAAAAATGCCCTCTCCAAGAACCTTGAGAGAACTCAAAGGGCTTCAAGGGAGATTGGCCTACATCAGACGGTTCATCTCCAATCTTTCGGGGAAATGCCGTCCATTCTCCCGATTGATGAAAACAGGTGTAAACTTTGTCTGAGATGCTGACTGTGAAGCTGCTTTCCAAGACATCAAGTCATACTTGACAAAACCTCCAGTGTTAGCTGCTCCTACCACTGGAAAACCATTCATCTTGTACATAAGAGCCCTTGATCACTCTTTGGGAGCTCTGCTTGTGCAAGAAAATGATCAAAGAAAAGAAGCTGCTCTATATTACCTCAGCCGCATGCTAGTAAGTGCAGAGCATCGCTACTCTCCAGTCGAAAAAAAATGTCTTACAGTGATGTTCGCCGTACAAAAGCTACGTCACTACTTACTTTCCAACACAGTCTACCTGGTCTCAAGGGTCAACCTCTTGAAGGTCCTTGTCACAAAGGCAGGTTCTCTCAATGCTCGACTGGCAAAATGGTTCATCCTTCTGTCACAATTGGTATTAGGTATATACCACAAAAGGCAATCAAAGGGCAAGCTCTAGCGAACTTCCTCGTAAAGCATCCATTGCCTAAAGATTCTTCACTCAGAGATGATCTCCCAGACGAACCAGTCTACAATGTGGAGACTTTCTCACAATGTGCCTCCTGGGACATGTACTTTGACGGTGCAACCAGGACAAATGAAAAAAGATAGCTGATCTCACGGAGTTGGCATCCTCTTTGTTAGCCCCGACAAATATATGATTCCACGTGCTTTCTCGCTACTGGAACCATGTACAAACAATGCAGCTGAATATCAAGCTCTAATCCTAAGCATTGGAACTCGCCATCGAATCCGGTATCACCATGCTGGAAGTCTTTGGAGACTCTCAACTGATCGTCAACCAGATGAATCAGAAATTTGAAGTCAGGAAGCCAGATTTGCTGCCTGACTGCAACAAAGCACAATCGCTTCTACAAAAGCTTGACATCTGTCACATCACCCACATTCGTAGAGGTGAAAACATACGTGCAGATGCCCTAACTGGACTTGCCGCATCCATGGCAATCCAGGAAGGGGAAAACATGCAAATCACAGTGTGCGAAAGAAGAATCCTTCCTCCTCTTAACACACACAAAGCAGTTGCTGAATGCCACCAAGTGGTTGGAAGTCGGATTTCAATCCTTCAAACTTCAATCGGCGACTGGAGGGATCCGTTCATTGATTACATTATGTTTGGAATCCTACCTGAAGAACCAAAAGAACGGGTAAGCATCCAAAGGTGAACCCCAAGCTTTCATTTGGATATTCCTTCAAAAATCATTTACAGGAAATCCTTCAACGGAGTACTTCTACGCTGCTTGTCACAACAAGAGGCTGAAGAAACACTCAAAGAAGTTCATGCTGGTCTTTGCGGAGCTCATCAGGCTGGTCCCACGCTCTATGATCAGATAAAAAGGTTAGGTTATTACTGGCCTACCATGGTAGCTGACGCAATACAATTTGCTAAGCGCTGCCAACAATGCCAAGTTCATGGAGATTACATTCACATGCCTCCAGAATGGCTGCATCCTATAGCGATTTCATGGCCTTTCGAAGCCTGGGGTATGGACATCATAGGTCCTATTTCTCCCCCTTCGAGCAAAGGTCATCGCTTTATCTTCGCCGCTACAGATTATTTCTCCAAGTGGTCAGAAGCATTTGCGTTCAACGAAATAAAGACCTCATCAGTCCTTCAGTTCCTGTGCACCAACATCATTTGTCGTTTCGGCATACCCAAAAGATTCGTCCATGATAACGGACCACAATTCCTGGGATCATCGATTCTACAGGTTCTGCGACAAATATAAAATCCAAAGCTGTCCTTCGACTCCATACAATCCGGCAGCAAACGGGTTAGCAGAAGCTTTCAACAAAACACTCTGCAAAATCCTCAAAAAAATGGTCTCTAGTCACAAAAGAGACTGGAGCGACAAAATGTCTGAAGCTTTGTGGGCCTATCGAACCACCGTTCGAGGACCAACCCATAGCACAACCATTCTCCTTGGTCTATGGATGCGAAGCTGTCGTGCCCTTGGAAGTACAAATTCCTTTCCTTGAGGGTATCCTTGCAAAATGACATGACTCAAGAAAGCAATGTCAAATTGCGACTCCATGAGCTGGACAATCTCGATGAGAGACGGCTCGAAGCTCAACAAAGCATTGAACTTTACCAAGCACGCATGGCAGGATCTTTCGACAAAAAAGATCAAGTGACTGCAACGCGCCTACAAAAAGGGTGACTTGGTCCTTACGGTAAAAAGACCAATGGTCTTGCGCTCACAAGTCCAAAGGCAAATTTGAGCCAAAATGGGAGGGACCCTACGTCATCGACAAGGTTTTCTCCAACGGCGCATACGCACTCCTAAACATGGAAGGTGACAGATGTATGCTGCCCATCAACGGCAAGTTCTTAAAGCGGTACTACCCTTGAAGACTTACCCAATTGGGTAAGAGCAATGCCTGTACGGCCAAAACTGGTTTCCAGGTACACGCTCGCTAAACCCACCTTTTTTTAGAATTTTCGTATCAAATGTTGAAATTTCTAAAAATTTAAACAATGCTTACTTTCATCGTTTCATTGTTCAAAAAAACCCAAGTTTAGGAACCTTTCCCTAACTTGACCAAAATTTTCAACCCTTGAACTCAAAATTCATGGTTTGAAATAAAATCCGGATTCAGGGATTTCCACCCTAGTCCACCCTGCCTTTTACTGCCAAAATGGTTTTAGGTCAAAACTTATGACCCTCGTGTCTTTAAACAAAAAAAAATGGTTTTTCAAAAAACCGTGGGGAAGCGACGCTTAGTCGATACTCGCACAAATCGGAAGCATACGAACCACGTTCGACACTTCCAAAATTGCAGGGAAGCGACATTTCGTCGATACTTGCAAAATCCAAAACCGTGGAGATGCAACTATTTCAGTTGATATCCACAACCCAAATTTCAAAGGTTCGAAAAAACCTAAAAACCGTGGAGACGCAATCATTTCAGTTGATATCCACAAACCCAAATTTCAAAGGTTCGAAAAAAACCTAAAAAAAAAAAAAAAACCATGGAGACGCAACATTTCAGTTGATATCCATAACCCAAAGGTTCGAGAAAACCACAAATTTCAAAAATCATGGGAAAACGACATCAAGTCAGTACCCGCAAAACCAAAATTTTTGAAAAGCAAGGATGCGACATTCCATCGATACTCGCAACCGAATGAGCAAGGATGCGACATTCCATCGATACTTGCAAGAACATTCAGCAGGGAGGCGACTTTTAGTCGATACTTACATTTTTTAAAACCAAACCGGCTATAAATGCCACAAACCTGGCTATCAATGCCACCAAAACAGGTTATAAATGCCACAAACCGGGTATAAATGCCACCAAAACAGGCTATAAATGCCACAAACCGGCTATAAATGCCACCAGAATAAACCGGCTATCAATGCCACAAACAAAAAATTTTGGCTTTCAAAAAACCCGGCTATCAATGCCATAAACTCGGCTATCAATGCCACAAACCCGGCTATAGATGCCACAAAACAAACTCGGCTATCAATGCCACAAAAAAGCTGGCTCTCATGCCAAAATCCGGCTTCCATGCCAAAACAATCATTTGACAAAAGATTTTCACAAAATGACAAGCTTTTGATCAAATCCCATTTAGCAATTACTTTTATCACAAAAAGATTTAAGTGAGCGTAGGGAAAACAAAAAAAAAAAAAGAGTACCAAAAAAATACATGTGGTACCAAAAAAAAGAAAGTGTTCACAAGCACTACAAAAAAAAGTACCAAAAAATACATGTGGTACCAAAAAAAAAAAAAAGTGTTCACAAGAACTACAAAAAAAAAAGTACCAAAAAAAAAAACTAGTACCAAAAAAGAGAGAAGGACGGTTTATGTTAAAAAAAATAGGAGCTCAATCAAAAATGGTCTCCAGCCAAGAGTTCGGCTCCTCAAGCAAACTTTTGGCCTCAGCCGTCAAGGATTCCAGGGCACGATTCTTCAAGAACTTGCCATGAGATGCTAGGGTGGGTTAAAACCCTTCTTTCGCATCGGGAAGCTTATCCCGAGCAGTTTGCCATCGTTCGCTTTCTTGAGATTTCCTTTCAAGAACTCTATTGGCATCTGCAACCCGGCGAATCAGAGCACTCTCCCTGTCACGAGCTTCTGTTATTACAGTCCACTTGGCAGCGACTTGTGCCTGCAGATGCTCAAGACGTTTCCTGGCCTCATCGACCTCCCTATCAAGGATGTTAAGGTCATGTGTCAGCCCAATGATGTTTAGCTCTTCTAAGTTCTTCTCTCGGACTACCTGCTTCCTGCTTTGTGTAGCCTCATCCAGGTTAGACTGAGCGTTATCCGCAGGGTCCAGGAACATCTCCTTGAAGAACTGGTCATCAGGAAAACCCATGGTCTCAAACCACCTATCACCCAGCTCAATGATCTTATCAACGATCGCCCTGGCACTTGTGACATCCAGACCAGCCTCTTCGGCATCACCGAGAATCTCATGCACATGCTGGATCATCCCAAATCTGGCATCCAAGTGCCCAGAAAGCAGAGTCTCAATCCAAGAGCTCAGAACCCGCACCACAACCTTCTTCGAAAAAAGAAGAGATGGCCCAGCTGAAGATTCGCCCAACTCCGTTGGTCGACTGCTCATGTCATCACTCATTGGAAGAGTAACAAAAGAACTCTTTCCAATTGAAGCTGCTCCTGCTCGGGAAGGAATCTCAGCACGAGGTATCTCCTCAACATTGTCAGAACTGGTCCCAGGAGCCTCTACCTCTGGATCAACCTTTAGCATCCCTTGCTCTGGTTCTGAAGGAAGCGACGGACTCTCCTCTGTCACTTCAAAACCTGCCAAAGAAACACAAAAAGGTATGAATATAATCCTGTTTGAAATCATTATCAGGGTTATTACTACAAAATACCTTATTCGACGACTGGCGGAAGACTCTCTTCCTCCATGAACTCATCGGAAGCATCATCAACATTTGCGTCCATCGATGGTTCAAAGTCATCGGAATCCTGTGACAAGTTAGCTGGCAAGAAAAATGTTAGCAAACCAAGTCACAGACAAAAAAAAAGCAAAAGAAGTCATACCAATTGGAGATTCTTGATTCACTCCAGAGTCCCTCGGTTCTTCTTCAGGTGCCCCGACAGGATCCATCACCACCTCATCGGTTGGAACCTCAGGCATCACCAAGCCTTCCCCTGCTAAAAAAAAAAAGGAAAAGCATAAACAAGAAGCAAATCAGAACATGGAAAAATCCCATGAAAAGAAATGGAAAGAGGAAGAGGAAGAATCATACCTTCACCGACGGTCTCTTCTTCTCGGCTTCTCTTCTCTGGAGCCTCGTCAGCATCCATTGGCACATCCTCATTGATAGTAAGAGGAACTTCCAAGTCAGGAGAGTTCTCATGCCGCCCCTTGCTGCGATGATGACTCCTCCTCCTCTTACTCCTACGGGCTCGCTTCTTAGAAGAACCTGCCCCACTGTCAGAGTCAGGTCTTCCACTTGACTCCTCACTGGATGGTCTACTCTTGCCAGTAGACTCCACGGAAGCTTGCCTTTGCGCCGCTTGCATCCAAGCATCAAGTTCGGCTACCTCCTCTTCTAGCTGCTCTAAAGCCTCATCAGGTATTTCTCGAACAGCTTCAGAACCAATGATGCCCTGGTCACCGAGAAAGCCTATCTTGTGCTTCTCTCCAGAAAGGAAGGCCCAAACTATCTCTCGCCGGACGCCATCCAACTTTCCAAGGCGCTTTCCAGATGCCAGCTTCACATCAAACTCCTTCTTGGAAAGCCCCCGATATGCCGAAAAGCTCTCCGTGAACCACTTCGCAAAGCCGGCTGTCCGGGAAGTCAGCAACACAGGATAAGAGATCATGGTTGTAGTGTCTTCAGCACTATAGAAAGCCATGCATTTCTCCCATCTTGTAAACCTCCAAAGCACTTCACCATGCTTGAAGGCGCTCCAACAACGCCTTGAGAAAAGCCCAGCTGCAAAGCAAAGCGAGAGGGTACATACAGCTGGATGTCGACGAAAAGATGTCTGCGGTACACCATCGTGCCGACACGTATGCTGAAAAGCCACTCTCTCTCTGCATTCGTCAAGGAGTAATGCCTTCCCGAACCCGCCCTGGTAGAGTCTCGGGAGGCACCAAAATCAAAAGCCTTCTTCCGTAACTCCGGAGAAAGCTTCACTGAAGATTGCCCCATTTCGACGTCCCTGAACCGTCGGATCCTCATGCGGGCAAACAAAAGTGATTCGAACACGGCTTTGCCCTTAGCCAGCCGAATCATCAGAGGATCATCATCCTGTGCAGCACCCAGCCGGTGGAAGCTAGGACAGTAGTACACGTACCACGAATAAAAGATATGGCCTGAAGATACCCTATTCATGGGAAACCCAAGCCGAACCAAAAAAGCAGCAGCCTGCAGTTCGGTACACAGGTAGGAGTAAAGAGCTGGCACCAAAGCAAGCTGCTCTCCAATCGCCATCTGACAAGCCGAAAAAATACAATGCGGCCTGATGTGCGTTCCATCTCCTCCAGCAAAAATAGCCTCACCAAGCCAATAAGTGAGGTAAACAGCGAGATCTCTCCGCAGTGCAATGTCAGGACATATGGCGTTTGTACTCGCACAAAAATCTCTCAACTCTTCTTGCATAGCCAAGATCTTCTTCGAACTTGGATCCTGAGCCCTGGCTTCCTGGGTCACACTATCAGAAGACTCTCTGCTATCAAAAAAGTTGGGAAACGAAGAGCTAGAACTCTTCCAACTGCTGGATCTAACTTTCAAACCCTCCTTCTCCATTAAAAAATCATAGAAGGCGATGAGCTGAAAGTACAGAAGCCTGAACTCCTCAGACTGCCCCTTAAAGACACTGTCGATCGGCATAAACTCCTCATAGAGTTTGCCAAGGATGGGCAATCCAGTAATGGCGCTCAGCTCTTTCAAAGAGAAACCAATCTCACCATTCGTCACAACGAAGGTATTGGTTTGTGGGAGGAATGACTCCAGCATAGCCATGAAGGCCTCGTCGGAAAAGATCACGGTCTCCCTAAAGTCGCGGACCGCATCAAAAATCTCGGCTTCCTTCAAAACGGCGCCACCAATCAGCAGGACGCGATCAGTCCACGACTTCCACTCTGAGTCAGCATTGAAACGGCCACGAAAGGCTTTATCCAATTGCTGCCGTCACCGTTGAAAATACCAAGGCCCACCGGTCTCAAATCGACCGACGGATAATCAGAACCCTGGTAGCCGCTGGATGGCATCAACAGGTCCATGTCAACAGGCGACCTCTCCGTATATCCAGGAGAACCGCCAACAAAAACCCCGGTCTTGATTACATTTGTCCTTCTCACCCAACTTGGAGGATCTTCCCTCTTAGAGCACGTGGGGGCAAGGCTCATGATCGAGACGGTGCGATCAAACGTCGACCAGGTAGCAACAGTCTTCTTCTCACCATCTGCTGTGAAAGAGAACTGAAAACATCTCCTCTGGTATGTCATGTCATCAGGGACTGCATCACCAAAGAAGAAGGTAGGCTTGGGCAAAACCCTCTGATCTTCCATCACCCATGGACGACTGCTTACCATGATCTGATAGATTTCCTCTCCCTTGAGAGCGATCAGTCGCTGCCTCATCTCATCTCTGTTGAGGGAGTCGCATTCTTCCAGATTTCTCTCCACATACTGGAACTTCTCAAAGGCCTGCTGAACGGCCGGATTAGAAGATCTAGCAGATCGACGAGGTATGCTTGTAACAGGCTCTTTACCCTTGTTCGTTCTGGAGGAACCACCTGAAAAGGATGGAAAAGAAAAAGAATAAACATCAAAATGACAGAATCTCGCCAAAAGAAAATCTGGCAAAATTTTGACATTATAACGGGGCAATTCCGAAGAAAATGAACTATCCCGAAAGAAATAGAAAGCTTGAAGATGGGCTCAACATGGCTGCGAGCTCCGAAACTCCAAACTTTCGAAACCTCAAAGTCTCCGCAAAATCAGGAAGGGCTCAACATCGCTGCGAGCTCCAAATTCCCAAATTTGCGAAAACTTTCAGGTATGCTATCACATCATGCTACAATTCAATTTTCAAAAAATATATATATATACATACATGCATGAACATCTTGGTTTGCGAAAAAAAAAGCATTATCATGATGAGCAAAAAAAAAAAAAAGAAAGAAACTTTCTCAAAAAAAAAAAGGAGGGAAAGAAAACAAAAAAAAAAGAAAAGAAAAAAGGGGCTGACCCACAGGCCGCGTGGCCGTACGGCCAGATCCGTACGGATCTGTCCGTACGGCCCCACAAAAAAAAACATGCAAAAAAAAAGAAGAAGAAAGCAAAAAAAAAAAACGTGTGAAAAAAAAAAGAAGCAAACACGTGAAAAAAAAAAAGAAAGGAAAAGAAAGAAACAAAAAAAAAAAGAAAGAACTTTTTTTTCCTACAATGGGGTTTTCTTGTAAAAGGGAACTTACTCGAAGCCATTGATGGAGAAGAAGAAGAAAAGTCTTGAAGATCTTCAAGAAGAAGAACTCTTGGTCTTGAAGCCCTCTTAGAATTGTTGCAAAAGAAAGTAATAAGAGCAAGAGATCCAACCTTCTCCTTGCTTTTAAAGAAGAGAGCAAACCAAAGAAGGAAAGAAGAAAGAGGTAAGTGTTACTAATTAGTAACCTTACCAAAAGAAAGAGATTAGAAAGATTCTTTCCCAAAAGAAAGATATCTTGAGGGATTCTCTCCCAAAAAGAAATCAATGAGAGATTTTCTCCCAAAAGATAGGATCAATAGAAGATTCTTTCCCAAAGGAGGATATCTTGAGATATTCTCTCCCAAAATAAAGGGAACATGAGAAATTCTCTCCAAGTAAAGATATTCTTAGATATTCTCTATCCAAATGAGATATTTTTGGATATTCTTTACAAAAATGACACCATATGAGATCTAAGCCATTTCAAAAGCTTAAGGTCCCATGGGTTAGCCCATATGAGCTAGGTTTGACCACCTAGGCACAAAAAAAAAAAAAAAATTGGGCTTTTAGTCAAAGAGAAATCCCTCTTACCAAGAGTATACAAAAATGGTTCCATGCCTCTTTTGAGTTGATTAGACCATACAAAGAAAATTTCAAGCCCCATGAGCTTCCAAAAATCAAACCATCCAGCCTCATATACCAAATTGAGCCAAAATCTTGAAATTGATATTCCACAAAAATCCAAACCAAATCCTGGTCCCCTAACTTGCCACATACAGCTTGTTAGGTCACAAGACCAAAACCAAAAACCAAAACCTTATCCCCTAACTTGCCACATACAGCCTGTTAGCTCACAAGATCAAAACCAAAATTGATCCCCCAACATTCCACATATAGCTTGTTGGGTCACACGGTCAAAACCATACCCGACCCCCTAACCTGCCACATACAGCCTGTTAGGTCACAAGGTCAAAACCCAAATCCACATCCCTGATGTCATCTTCAAAACTTTGCATCGAGATGGTACGTGATCCTTTTCACTACCATAAAATTCCCCTGGAAGCTCCAAAGGCAACAAATACCAAAAAGAAAGACTGCTCAAAGACTCTTGGTCCAGTCACAGGCTCTCCTTTAAAAATCTCTTCGAGGCACATCGACTACAAAAGTTAAGCAACTCGTCGCTGTACCTCGAGGGGGCATTTGTTGACACCAAAAATGTCACTTTGCCTCTTCAAGATCCAAAGCGCTACATGAAGTCGCAACCTGCCATAAATAGGCAATGCTACTTCCAAAAAATCAAATCTTGTCAGAATCAAACAAAAACTGCAAGATCCTTCAAGACAGCCAAAAAAGGAGTACAGAAGAAGTTTCGGGCCATTTCAAAATCATCTGGCCTAACTTCGCTTCTCCGGCAGCTGAAAAGGAACTCCCAGAGGCGAAAGCATCGGAGACACCAAATCTTCGATCAGAGCCGATGGATGGTCTCAAAATACATCCAACAGGCTCCACATTAAGTTCCGAGTCAAACCGACAACGTTTGACCCTACATCAACCCTCGAACAGCTAAATCAAGCCTCTCGGCGGCGAGAACCACCGAGGCCATCACCCATCAGATAGAGCACATGGACGGCTTTAAAATGCTTACAAAGGGCTACACGTCAAATTTCAGGTCATTTCAACAACATTTGACCATACTTTGACGCTCGGAAGCCAAATCAGGCCTCTCGGCGGCGAAGCTCCCCGGGACCATGGTTTCCAAGACAGAGCCTATGGATCATCTTAAAATGACTCCAATAGGTTCCCTGTCAAATTTCAAGTCAATCGGACATCAGTTGACCGCACATCAAGCCGCGACATCTTCATCGCGACAAAAGCAAGTCTACTGGTGATAGGACCCCAAACGGCTTCAAAACTCAAACAAAAGCCTATGGTTAGTCTTATTTATTGCTCAGCAGGCTTCACCCCAAATTTCAGGTCATTCCAACATCGTTTGGCCCAGTTTAAGCTTCTGACGGAAAATCGGCAGCTCTACGCAACAAAGTCTTCGGCTTTCTCAGAAAATTGGAAACTTTGTAAAATAAAATGCAAGGATTCTCATCAGGTTTTCTACAGGGAAATCAGGCCAATAAATGATCAAAAATGTCAAGGAAAAACACAAAAGAAAAATGAATCGAAAAACAGCAAAAACGGACACAAAACGGGACAAAAGCGGAAAAAAAACCCCAGGCCTGCGACCTGCCAGGGTCGCGGACCTTGGGGCCCGGGATCGCCCGGTGGGCCCCGGAAACCCCGTTTTTCGCCATTTTTTCGCGATTCGAAGCGTCCGGCCTCTGGTATTTTCCAAAATCCTCTGACATCTGTCAAAAACACGGGTTAATCATCAAGAGTATCGAAATCAACATTGATCGCCAACTGGTCAACCAAAAAAAAGTGTGCTTTCTACCCGACCGATCGAGAAATCGACAGGACAGATGGCACCGACCCGCTGTTGGCAACCAACACCTGAAGTTACATGGTCATCCGATGTCGATCTACATAAAGATCCATCGATATCATCGCCAGAAGAATCCCAAAAGACGCGCCACGGCCCGCGACTCTTCAACTGCTCAGCGACTACTTAATGCGATTAATTGACTAGCTTTATTACAGTCATTAATCCATTTCTTTGGACGGACCAATCAGAAGTAGGGGTGAGCAATCGGTTAATCGGTCGGTTATTTTAAGAATTTTTAACCAAACCGATTTTTTGACCACTTTAATGTATTAACCAAACCGAACTGATTTTTTATTTTGTAAAACTTTTAACCGAACCGAGCCGAACCGAATTATTTAGGTTCGGTTTTCGGCCGGTTTGGTTAATGTGATGCATTTTGTTGGACTTAATAATTGCTCAAATTTTTGAAAATTTAGAACTAGATTGCTATATTATATACATTTCATTTGTGAAATTGGGCTTAATAATTAGCCCATAAATCCATTATCCATAAATGATATATCATAGAAGTGCTTGAAAATACATTAAACACAATTACACAAATAGACAATAACCATAAACAACACTCCAACTAACAAGCTAAAAATATTTAGTGGGCAGGGTAATGGGTAATAAAAATATTCAAAACAAAATTGCATATATTTCGGTTAATCGGTTAAATAAAATCATTAACCGAACCGAAATTATATAACCGAATTTGCCAGGAAATTTACCCGAACCGAACCGAATTACCCGAAATAACAGAACCGAAATTAAATTTCGGCTATGGTTCGGTTTGGTAAATTGGTCGGTTCGGTTTTTGCTCACCCCTAATCAGAAGCAAGCATCCGGGAGTTACAAGTCAAGAGATTCATGGCATTTAACCCATGAAACTACTCCCATCATGGCGATTAAAGGCAATTAAATGCCCTCAATCTCCTCCGGCCAATCAGAAGCCAAGAAAAAGGAGTTACAAAATAAAGAATTCAATCTTGTAACTCCTCCCTTTATGTAGCTTTATAACAATTAAGGCTCATAAACCCTCCTAAATGGCTACCTAAAAGCCTATAAATAGGAGAGCTCTCCAAGAAGAAAGAGAGACAGACAGAAAGACAGAAACACGGACAAAGCACAGAAATTCAGAGAAGGAAAAGAGAGAAAACTCTGCGGAAGTTCTACACCGACCACCGCTACAAGGTGACAAAAGTCCCTTGGGGGGTACCCCCCCCCCCCCCAAGGTCCTTGCCTTTTCCTCCTGCCTCCAAATGGCTTAGACGTGGCTTTTCAGCCCGTCTACTCGGTTTTTTATTGGACATTGGACCTCCTTTTGGTCTTTGTCCTCTAAAAACCTGAGGTTATAGCCAAGCCAAGCGAATCAATAGCATCCTCTGTTCTCATCTGCATGGATGATGGCGAAGTCCACATATGGCTTGCGACCGTACAATCTGAACGGGTCCCCCACAATCTCCTGAGAAGTTACATCCTCCTTTTCTTGCTTTTCATTGTAGTTTGTATTTTTTTTAAAGAGACAAAAATCACAACTCTTGTCTTTCATTATTGATAAGAATTGTAAATCGGCTATAAACGCCAAAATCGGCTATAAACGCCAAAAATCGGCTATAAATGCCAAAAAAAAAATCGCCTTTCACGGCAAATTAAGAAAATATCTCTTTTCTTAAATATATGTGCAATGGAAAACTTGAAAGAAGTTGATTTCCTTTTTACTTGCGAAGGTTGATCTCCGGATCACCACTTGCAATTCCAAGTAAAATAGAAAATCTGGCACACCCACACACAAAGAAATGTTGATGCACGCCCTTGCCCCCTGGTTACGAAAGGGTCGGACCCAACGGACACCCACGTCCGCCGACCTCGGTAGGACCAGGCATTGGAGCGCGGTCCATCAATAGCCCTTCTTGTAAAGCATATTTTGCAGGAGGGTATACTTGGAAGCCCTCATCCTGAGTTTTTTCGCCTCAATGTGGTCATCTGGTTCTGTGCCTTCTTGGAGGAAGGCCCTTATCGGGGTCATCCAATTTGGCTCACGCGTTGCACAGTTGATGTTCACAATACCCACATCTAATTTGCTCCGCTCCAACTGATGCCCAATGAATGTTGGTTCGGCAGATGAGGCCTCCAATGATGAGGCGAGCCTGGCGAGAGCGTCTGCAGCAACATTTTCTCCTCTAGGAATGTGACAGATCTGGAAGCACTGAAAACGTTGTATCAATCGTTTCACCATGCCAAGGTACTCTTGCATTCTCTCCTCTTTTGCTTCAAATTCGCCATTTACTTGATTGACCACGAGTTGTGAATCACTGTAAGCAAGAAGGGATTGGGCGTCCATTTCGATTGCTAACCTCAGACCAGAGAGGAGGGCTTCATATTCGGCTTCATTGTTAGAGGCAACGAAATGAAGCTTCACAGCGTACTTAATAGGTGTACCATCAGGGCTGATCAGGATAAATCCAGCCCGCTTCCTTCGCTGGTTGCCAAGCCATCAACATATAGTTTCCAGAATGGCTGTGACGGGATATTGGAGATCTCAGCAGGTAGGTGGTCGCTTTGGAGAGGCTCGGCACCCAAAGATGGAGAGGCCTGTGTGCCTTGAGGTGGAGAGGCCTGGGCACCCTGAGGGAGAGAGTCCTGGGCGCCCAGTGGAGGAGAGGCCTGGGCACCCTGAGGGAGAGAGTCCGGGCGCCCAAGGGAAGTAGGGGAGAAGGAGAGCTCTGGGCGCCCAGGGGTGAAGGTGTTTGGGCGCCCAGCAGAGGAGAGGTCTGGGCGCCCAGCAGGGGAGAGAGAGACACCTTGGCGCCCAGCAGAGGAGAGGCCTGGGCGCCCAGCAGGGGAGAGGGAGAGACCTGGGAGCCCAGCAGAGGAGAGGTCTGGGCGCCCAGCAGGGGAGTGAGAGACACCTGGACGCCCAGCAGAGGAGAGGCCTGGGCGCCCAGGGATGGTTCTTGGGGGACACATGTTGAGGAGAGCAAAGCAAGATCATTCGTCTACCCTTCAGCGCACGTGAATTCAGCTACAAAGTCTGCTAGAGCTTGTGCTTTGATTGCAGGCCTTGGTTGATATTGAATATCAAACTCACCCAGCTCCACTGCCCACTTCACCAGTCTCCCAGCTACATCAGGTTTTCCCAAAACTCTTTCTAAGGGTTGATCAGTAATTACCACAACTGTGTGGCTCTGAAAGTAGTGCCGCAAGCGCCTTGCAGTCGAGATGAGGGAGAGCGTCAGCTTTTCCAACTCTAAGTATCTGGACTCTGCCCCTCGATATGCTCTGCTCACATAATAGATTGGCTTTTGCACTCCATCCTGATTTCTGATGAGAACAGAGCTCACTGCAGAAGGGGAAGCGGAGAGATATAAGTACAACACTTTGCCGGGTGTAGCATGTGAGAGGAGAGGGGGAGCGGTTAAGTACGCTTTAAGCTTTTGGAACGCCTCTTCAGCTTCAGGTCCCCATTGGAAAGCTTTCCGAAGGATTTTAAAGAAAGGCAGGCACTTGTCTGCAGACTTGGAAACAAATCTGTTAAGTGCTGCAATTCTTCCGTTGAGGCGCTGCAGCTCTTTGGTGGAAGAGGGCTATTTCATGTCGAGTATTGCTTTGATTTTATCGGGGTTCGCCTCAATTCCCCTTTGGTCGACCATAAAACCCAAGAATTTTCTGGACCCTACACCGAAGGCACACTTCTCAGGGTTTAACTTCCTGCGATAGAGTCGGAGAGTATCAAAAGTCTCCTGGAGATGATCAATGTGGTATGCTGCGGCGAGGCTCTTCACCAACATGTCGTCGACATACACCTCCATGGTCCGCCCAATCTGAGAGTGAAACATCTTGTTCACTAGGCGTTGGTAGGTCGCACCTGCATTTTTTAGCCCGAAAGGCATGACCCTAGAGCAATAGGTCCCTTTCGGGGTGATGAACGACGTCTTCTCTTGATCTGGGGGGTGCATGCTAATCTGGTTGTATCCAGAGTAGGCATCCAAGAAGGAGAGCAGTTCGTGTCCTGCCGTGGCGTCGATGAGGAGATCAATCCTTGGCAATGGATAGCAATCTTTTGGACAAGCCTTGTTAAGTTCGGTGAAGTCGACGCATAGGCGCCATTTCCCGTTCGCCTTCGTCACCATCACAATGTTTGAGAGCCACTCAGGGTATGCTACTTCCCTGACAGCCCCATTCTCTATCAACTTCTCGACCTCCTTGTCCATTGCTTGGGCCCTTTCAATGGAGGCACCTCTGAGCTTTTGTCGAACAGGCTTGTGGCGAGGGTCGACATTGAGGCGGTGAGTTGCAACTTCGGGATCAACCCCTTCTAGATCCGCATGTGACCATGCGAAAACGCCCATGTTATCTTTCAGGAAATTCGTCAATTGACGAGCCAGATCCTCAGAAAGAGAAGAGCCAATGTATACTCTTCTGTCCGGCAGGTCTTCATCTAAGACCACAGAGGTAAGTTCTTCAACCGGTTCTCCTCTCTCCGAAGTGGTTTCATCTCTCGGGTCCGAGATCTCAACTTGTAATGCCTCCTGCGCCTTCTTGGCCTTCATTGAGGACACGTAGCATTCTCTTGCTGCCACTTGGTCCCCTCTTACCTCCCCGATTCCATTCGGAGTTGGAAAGCGGAGGAGGAGATGAAAGGTAGAGAGGACGGTTTTTAACGCATTAAGAGTTGGTCGCCCCAGTATAATGTTATAAGCTGAGGGGCAGTCTATTACTAAGAAATTGACCATTGTCATGGAACTTCGGGGTGCAGTCCCAACTGTGACTGGTAATGTGATCGCCCCCAGGGGATACACCTTCTCCCCCGAAAAGCCAATAAGGGGAAATTTGACGGGCTGCAACCTCTCCCGTCCCAGCTTCAGCTTATCATAAGCTTCTACAAACAGAATATCTGCAAAACTTCCACTGTCTGCCAAAATTCTATGTACCTGAATATTGGCGATAGTCATGGTGAGCACCAGAGGGTCATCATGGGGGTGCTGAATCCCTTCTAAATCCTTGTCTGAGAATGATATGACTCCGTTAGCGCCATGCCTAGGCGCCTTGGACGGGCGTGCCTCCTCAGGATGCCTTGCTTTTCTGGCATGGGCCTTCATGGCCAAGAGCGATTCTGCTAGTCCTCCAGCGATGGTTCGGATTTCTCCGATCGGCTGCTGGTTCTCCAGATTGTGAGGTGGTGGTGGTGGTAGTGCTTGCCCCCTGCCCGCAACATATTGGCGCAAGTGGCCATGCTGAATGAGATCCTCAATCTGCCGCTTGAATTCATAACAGTCGTCGGTATCATGGCCATGGTCGCGATGGAAGCGACAGTACTTGTTCGGATTCCTCCGGTTTGGAGGAGATTTCATCTTCCTTGGCCATTTTATGGCGGGGTTATCTCGTATTTGGAACAAGATGTGCTCTACAGTGGCAGTGAGAGGGGTGAACACTTGCCTATCTCTCTGCGGAGCGGGACCGAGTCGGTCTCTGACAGGTACTCTCTCTGTTTTGCTTCGTTTGTTGCTTGTTTCTTTCTTTTCGTCCCTGTTTCACTCATTTCCCTTGCTGCCTGAACTGGAGGACTCTCCTCGCCTCACCCTAGTGGTGTCTTTAGCATTCATATATTTTTGGGCTTTCGCCAGTAATTCTGGAAAGCTCTTGGGTGGGCGCTTCATCACTGAGAAAAGGAAACTCGACGAGCAAAGGCCTCTGATAAAAGCCGTCATGGAGACCTTGTCGTCGGGCTCTTCGATTTGAAGTACCTCCTCATTAAAACGAGTGAGGTAGCTTCTGAGGCTCTCACTCTCGTCCTGCTTTATACTAAGCAGGTGTGTGGCAGGCTTCTGGTGGCGGCGCCCACCAATGAAGTGTGAGACAAAAGATTTGCTCAATTCTCCAAAGGTGGCGATGGATGCTGATTGGAGATTGGCAAACCATTGTCGGGCAGAACCTTTCAGCGTGGTTGGAAATGCCCTGCACATGATCTCGTCGGGGACGCTGTGTAGCTGCATTTTGATTTTATAGGTCTCTAGGTGGTCCAATGGATCCTTCCTTCCATCGAAGGTCTCCATGGAGGGCATTTTGAACTTCCGAGGAAGTGGGTAATTCACCACATCGGGCTTGAACGGAGTATCCGTTCGCCCGACTAGATAATCCACCGTCTCGGGTGCCTGCGCCTTTATGGCGTTGAGGACATCGCCCAGTTGATTCTGCATTTCTTTGATTTTTTTTTCCTCCCAGCGATTGTGAGGCTCCCTGGAGGGATCAGGAAAGTAACTTTCATCTCCAATGCTGTGATTCTCACTTTCCCCTTCTTGGAAGTGAGAGTCCTCCCCGTCAGAATTGAAGGGAGGAGGTGGAAATCCTCCATGATTTGCTCCACCTGGAGGTGGGGGTCCTCTAAGCTGGGCTCCACCAGGGGGTGGAGGAACTTCATGATGGGCGCGGCCTTGAGGATCGACCAAGAGTATCCTTTGCGGGGCAACTTGGGGGGCTCCTGAAGAGGCACCATGGACGTTCAGATGTGCTCCCCGGCCATGGGCACCGTGATGATGTGCTCCTCTACCCTGGGCCCCATGATGAGGGGCGCCCAAGTGAGGTGCTCCTCTACCCTGGGCGCCATGGGGATGGGCGCCCGGGTGAGGCGCTTGTCGCCGTGGAGCATGCCTCGGGACTGGTACTTCCTGCGGTACTTCACCAAACGGTGCTCCTCCCTGGGGTGCTCCTCCAAACTGAAATCCTCCCTGCCCCGCAAGCACGAGTTGCAAGATCTGTTGGTTTTGGGCTACCAGCTGCTGCATGGTCTCCAACATCTGCTGAGGAGTGGGAGTAGGGGCAGGAGTATTTGGGGCAGGGTTACCCGGTGGAGGACCATTGTTTCCCTGCCTGGGGGAGTTTGGGCGTCCAGAAGGACCTGGACCTGCAGCTTGAATGGGATTGTCCTCTCGTCTCACCGATCTCGTGCTGATTACCATAATTTTAAAAGTATTTGATTTTCTTTTTCGTTCCCACAGACGGCGCCAAACTGATGATGCCAAAATTGGTATGTATCGGACACCACCGGTTAAGTAATAAATGCAGTAGTAAATAAGGTAAATAAATGAGAGAGAGAAAGGGGATTTATAGTGGTTCGGTATGTGACCTACGTCCACTTCATAAAGGCTGGGATCACCTGGTGATCTTTGATGAGCTTAAGAGGTTACAAGTTTAGGAAGTAGTGAAAAGAAATTAATTCATTGCCCCTCAAGTGATGAGAGGGCTCTCCTATTTGTAGTCTTCCCCTAACAGATGGGGACGACTTTAACGCAACGTCTCTTTGGAGCCTTAGAGCTACCATCGAGGGACGAGGCAGGTGGAGGCAGGTGAGATCTTTCTCCGCACGAATTGGTAAAAGCGGGTAAGGAGAGGACTTCTTCCGAAGAGACGTGGTATCCTTGACGTGGCGAGGCTTTGTGAAGCAAGCCTCGGATCTCAACGGACTAAATAGATGACGGATCGAGTTACTTTGGCCTGACCCATCACCCTGGAATGGGTCACTTGGGCTTGGACCGGATCACCTGGACCTGACTCATCATCACAATTCGGGTCACTTGGGCCTGACTCGTCACTAATCACGGGCAGTCAATTAAAAGAAAAAATAATTTTTAAAAGAATATGCAGTCAAATTCAAAAAATGTATATGAAGAGTTATGGTCATGTAGGAGTT
The DNA here is from genome assembly GCA_012931725.1 of Litsea cubeba. Lineage (NCBI taxonomy): Eukaryota > Viridiplantae > Streptophyta > Magnoliopsida > Laurales > Lauraceae > Litsea > Litsea cubeba. Next base: position 63,960,250 of record CM022948.1, read on the forward strand.
ATGAACATGGGAGGGTTTGTGAAATTAAAGTTGAGGGACAATCAAAACAATTGATTGCAATTGATAAGGGAAACTTTTAATGTGGAGAGTGGTTTTGAATCTAGTATTTAGAGTATAGTCAAGATCAATTAAACTTGATTTCTCAATTGGATTTAGTGCCATAATCTCTTTCATATATAAGAACTAGCAAAACACGCCCGTGCTATAATTCATAATAGAATAAAGTTTTATCTATTACGGAGATACTGAATTGAGAGTGTGAAATGAGCTAGACAATAATATTCTAAGTGAAAAAGGAAATAATAATTAATTAATTAATCACATCAAATAAAAAATCAACAATATTTACCAAAGAATATGTGAAAAGGCCACATACTAAAAAATGATAATGTAGACGTTTAGCAGAACCTAGAGATTTTTTATGTTTATCGTTGCATTGATTTGGAAGTCCTATTATATATAGATAATCTTTTTTTTTCTATTTAATTTCTCATCTTTTCTTCTGGTTTTACTTCAGTGCATTTTCTTTACAGAATTGATTTTCTCACAATATATAATAGAATTTCAAATCATGAGCAATATATTCTCACCACTTCGCATCAAACAACTACAGGCTCACCCTAAAAAAAAGAGTACAAGAAGACTAAACCCATAAAGTTTGATAAGATTGCCCCATGTCTTACTTTAATATATATTTTTGTAATTCTTATTAATATGATATAAAATAGCACATTTGTTACATAATATTTTAAAGATTATGTGTTTTTTTCTCTTCTAATACAACATAAGTTTTTTTGGGCCCAGTTTGGGTCTATCTACACCCGATTCCAATTTTATGCTTTGAGGAAGATCTCAATCATAGATGCATGAACAAATAAAAAAAAAATTTAATTTAAACTTTTTTTTTTTTTTTTGCAAACCTAGAGAAGAGACTATGTGTTGTGGCTTATAGAAGCTCCATTGAGCACCTAAAAGTTACCTAGACTTTTGGGTTGTATTTTTGATTTAAACTTTAATTCAATCCATAGTTTCAGTTTTATTGGAGAACTTCTCACCACAAAATATTCATCCAAACTATTTATTGGAGAACTTCTCGCCCAAAAACATTCATCCAAATGTTATTATGATTTAGCGTCCAGGGTGCCTGTTTTCAACTTGTTTGTATACGAGAAACACACATGGATATACACATGCGTATGGCATACATAGAAATATTTTCTGACCCACGACACTCATGGGGCCCACCTAAGAGATTTTCAATCCTCACCCCTCCTAATTGTACTTGCCCAAAATTGGCATAATTGTTGTGGATCCTTGAATTGATCAGACAAATAGAAATATGAATGTTAAGTTGGTAAGTGATAAGGGCTAAAATATAGACAACTTTAAGGCCATTAAAAGATAATATTTTTCTGTGATTAGACCAATTTTTGAAAAATAGAGGTGAAAAATAAAAATAAAAAAAATCTTTCCAGGCCCTTAGCCTCACAGTTCCCATATGCTTTTCCATGTGGGTCTACCAATTTGTTCTCCGAAGAGCACATGCACATAAATATCAAAATATGTAAAAATCTGTAGCTATTGTATTTACCCAACAACATCCATTTTCCATTGAATTACCTATGCATGTTCTTCTTTCAATTAAGCCTTGATCCCAAGCTAAGAAAAAATAATGGTACAAATCCAGCCAAGTGGCTGCTGTCCAATTATTGCCATTCAAGCCACGGGTTCCACCCTTCCAATCTGACCCACCAAAAAACCATAACAATATTTAAAAAAAAAAAACTAAATTCTCTAAAAAGACTCCTAAAATCAGCAATGAAAAATCACATATATACACATCTGTAAGAGCGTGCCATCCTCTGTAAGTGACCTTGAAGCATCCCATTACACAAAGCCATCTTATTCGCAGGCATTCTTCGACGTGTTTGATCATTAGGAACCTAAACGTGTCCGGATTCCATTTCTTGAATGCTATCCGCACTCCCATTCTCCTCATTACCACAACTTCTGATTCGATGGTGATGAACCACTTCATCAAGGAAGTGCACTATTTCTCTCTCTCTCTTCTTCCCATCTGCATTTGGAAAATAAAAAATAAAAAAAGAACCCATATAGACCTGGTGGCATGTGAAAGCCTTGGATTGTAGCCCTTGACTTTCATGACTTCTTTCTATTGTATGAGCATTTTGCAGTGGAAATAATCTTCACTTGCTCAAATTGAGAGGTCACCACAAAAGTAACGTCAGAGCATTTATTAGAGTTGTGAAGTAGAATGACTAGGGCCCGTTTGGTATTTTACTTTTAAAATAAAGTGGAGTGAAGTGAAATAAAAAGAAGGAATAAAATATGTAGTGGGTTATGATCAAGGCCGGCCCTGAAGGGGGGCGGTAAGTGCGCTCGCCCTGGGCCCATTTTTCAGGGGGGCCCAAAAACGAGATTGACGAGATTCACTGGAAAATAAAATTAATATTAAGATTATTAGATGAGTATACTGAATTTTAATTTTTCATAATTAGTCCCAATGAAAAAATTTGATGCTCAGTTTACTGTTACACAATTCCTTGTCCAACACAATTTTATTTTTTCATAATTAGGCCCACTAAAAAATGTGCAATGTTATATGCAAAATTAATTGATTTTGATTTATCATAATTGGGCCCACTTAAAATTTTGATGGCCAGTTAGCATTTAGCTTTGTTAAAAAAGTCTCTTGCTCACCCTGAATGCAACAATATTACTCTTAATTTGGAACTAAAATAAAAATTTTATGAAACCTTATAGCCGTAGATTTATTTTTTTGAACTTCTGTGGGCCCCATAATCAACATCTGAACCTTTAATTCATTTAATCATCTGAACCTTTTACAAATTACAAGTATTTATCTTGTAAAAGAACTATTGAATTGTTACAACTTACATGTATTTGTCTTGTTTATACATTATAGCCTTTTATTTTGAATGTTTATATATTGAAATTTGAATTTATATACTTTGAATGTTAAATTTTTAGTTAATTTTGATAGGTTAGATATTGGTTGAAAAATGAATGAGATCATCACTAAGTTTATATATATAGGCCTAATTTTTACTCTTGCCCTGGGCCCTGAAAAATCCAGAACCGGCCCTGGTTATGATGGTATTTTATTTTTAATTGTTTGAGATGGAATATTTTTGACTTTTTGTATGGAAAATAGAGTTTTTTTGTCTTTTAGTTAATAAAGTTAGTTGATTTTTTACTTTTCTTTTTTTTTTGAAAAGATTGAGGGAGCTTGGTAAAAAGTGATTTTAATGGGATGTTTAACTTGACTTGACTTTACTTTACTTCACAAGTATTCAAGAGTCATGGAATAGTTAATATTGAAGAATAATTCTTCAAAAAAAATAGTTAATATTGGGAGAAGGCGTTTGAGTTTTTTGAGATTTCAAATGCCTGAAATCTCAAATACCCAGGAATTCTAGTAATGAAATACAGAATTCCTAACAGAAATTCTGAATTCCCAGACAGCAAGAATTCCTGTCAAGAATTGTAGTAAAGGAACGGGGCCTAAGAGTATAATCAAAATCAATTAAGCCTGATTTCTCAATTAGATTTAATCTCTTTCATATATTATAATTGCTTCACAATTAATCTCAAGTTCTTTAAAAAAAAAAAGAAGGCACATTCACTATTATCTTCTCAATATCTTGATCTTGAGACCGGTTTACCTTTTAGTTTTTCTACTTTAATGCCTTGCGGTCATTTGTTTGCATGTAATTGAGTTTTTAGGAATTTTAAAGTTGATTGCATTCCTCAAAAGTAGTTAAAATCGAATAAATAAAGGTGAAGATTGATAAAGAACCATCAAATAATCTCTCTCTCTCTCTTGTCATTCCTCTAGTAAATGAAGAAACCTAGTTAAGGAGCTCTAGTGCCCCTACGTACCATAAATTCCTAGATATTCAATTTACTGCAAACAAACGGCCCTCTCACTAAAGATTGGAGGAAACTAGGCTAAGTTTCAATGGTGCCTAGCTAGGCTTTCCAAGTGGTCCCAAAAAAAAGATGCATGATGGTGACACACTACATGAACTTATGTTAGATTTAAATTCCACACATGGTAGGCCATCCCAACTTTTTATGACAGAGACAGGATCCATCAGCCATTTCAGCCTTTTAGTGAATGACTAAAGGCATATTAAAATTCAATGGAAAGTTTTAAGTTTGTTCTCTATTCACTTTGGTAATGACTTGAATTTTGCCATTCTTTCTGTAAAGCAAGCAATAATCATTTCCAATTTGAATGAAGTATCCATGTAGAACAAGTTGTTCAACACTTGGCAGATTTTGATTGGAACTGAGAACCAGTGCTACATCTTTTATTCAGTTAACTTCTCTCTGGGTTAATTTCAATGGCTATTGTCATCTTTTCACTAGTTGAACAAGAGCAACGTTGTGTGATTTGATACCCATAAAGATCAACTTTAACTTGTTATGTCCATGTAACCATATATCTCAAGTGGAGACGCACAAAGAACATATTTTCCTATAGCTATTCTTCAATAAATCTTGCATCATGCTGATTGTCTTTTGAGGCGGAATCCTTCCTCACCAAACCATATCTTTTGCACATAAAACATCGAGGCTTTCCACTGTTCCGAAACTCACCTTCAACAAGGTGGATCTTTAATTTCACAAAAGCCACTCACCCATATCATTTATGTATTGACACTATTCTGCAAGTGAGAGATTTTATTTAGGTGCGGGAATTTTGGTCTGAAAATGGTCCTGTTTGTACACCATTTTTACGGGATAAACAAAAATGATGATCCCTAATCATTATATATGTAAATGAGTGCAAAAAGACTTGCTTGTATAATGGCACTGAAGAGGGAATACAGGTTTCTTTTTCTGAGTAGACATCCAACCGAGGGGGGAGGGGGAGGGTCAAACAAGTTTCTTATCTTGTGTAGAAAAATCCCATAAAAATGGGGATTTTCCAAGGAGTTAATTCCTGCATTGGACGACCTTAAAATGAGTGTCAGACCTTTTCTTAACAAAAGATTATCTTTGATTTTAAGTATTCCTGAGTAATTGTTATACCTTGAAGGATTTGTTCTAATCTTCGAACATGTATATATGATTATTTTTTCTAAAGATGTATTTAGGATTATGAAGACATGGACACATAATTCTGGATTATATGGTTACAAATATTACACCCCAGAAGAAGAAGAGAGGAAGGAGGGAAAACCAAACAAAGGTCCTCCAGTGGAGCTCTCTTGAGGATTTTCAATTAATGGGTGGGTGAAATCTGTGTAGGGTAAGTATCATGCACTCTAATGAGATCCTAGCTCCCAACAGTTTGTTTCAAATTGTTGAAGTTTAATGGTTTTGCAAGTACAATATTTGTGATATAAATCCATTGAAGTATAATGGTCATTTTAGTGCCGAAATTAGATCAATGCCAATTCAGAGAGGTTGGTGCTCGTGAAGGGCCTGAGGAATGAAAAAGGAGGATATGTGTAGCCCCCCTAGCCAATGTTTTTAAAAATAAATGTCCCATGCTGCCAGTTCAACTAATAAAGGGGCATGAAAATCCGGGCTCAGGGAGGTAGGATTGCAGGATTCGGCACAGGCACAGGATTACAATCAGTGCACTTCAGAAAAAGGTATGGGTAGGTGATGGTTACCTCCAGTAACGCGCCCACTCTACCCAGCAGGGGCAAGGCCAAGGGATCCCATGGTCTATTTTATAGAGAGAGAGAGAGAGAGAGAGAGAGAGAGAAGTAAATAATAAAACTACTAGTGGAAGAGGTCCGGCCCAGCCTGGGCCCTGATTGTAAAGAGATTTTGAGACTAAAAAGATTTTTAAGATAATTAAAGAAATAAAAAGTATATTTTAATCTTTTTTTATATTTAGAAGAAATGAATAATTTTGAAATACAATTAAATAAATAAAGATAAAACTCAAGAGATAATATGAAAGTATCCAAATTCAATAGTTGAAAAAGTTTAAGAAAAAAAAGATGAACAAAATAGAAGTATCATAAATTCGGAAATAAAGCTAGAAGGATATAAAAATATTTAAGAAGTAAAATCTAATCTAAAACATTAATATTGGAACATTAATGATATCTAGTTTTGAATTTGAAATAATCAGAGGAAAAAAAATATTGTCGTAATCAGATTTAAATAATACTAGTAGTAATAATAATATACCATGGTTTGTGATTCTTAGATAAGCAATATACCATGCATGTGTAAGATTTAGATTTTTTCTTTGGACCACCCAAGATGGAAAAAACATGAGCTAGGTGCATTACATATATTTTTCCAATATTAAGAAGGTAAGTCTATTGTTTGTGCCAATAGATTAGATAAAATTGATTAGGATTACAAACTGATTTGAATTGATTTAAGGGTTGTGTCCATCGTATGTGCCAATATTCAAAATTGCAACTTGATAATGGAGTGTAGTGGGCCGCATCAAGTGGTGGAAAGTGGGTCATAGGTTATAGGTGTACCACACAAGAAACTGAGAGAAAACAACATTTGCATGTGGAATATTTCTTCCTTTTTTTAATCTTGTATATGCAAATCATATCATATACAACCTAGATTGACGCTCTGGGGAGTTCCTTCTCCAAACTGTTTCATATTGAAATCAAGGGAAATAATTTACGGAAAGTGATAAATGTGATCTTAAAAGATAAGATTAAGCAAAACGGCTCATTACCTTGATGGTTAGGAGTGACGGTTCTCATCCGAAGGTCTTAGATTTGAATCCGGCATCCTCTCTCTATTATATATCCTCGCAAGGGTTCCCACCCCTTCACTGGGTTGCCAAAAAGAAGAAGATAACATTAAGATTATTTGACTGGCCATGTGTTTTTTATAGTTGCTTTACCTTACCTGTGTACGTCTTTTCGCGTGTGCGGGCTTCTTTTTTTCCATTGTGTATGGGCTTTCTCTTAGTTTAAAAAAAAAAAAAAAAAAAACTTATCATAAGGAAATTGATGGAAACATGATGGACATGAGGATTTGAGGAGAGATTATTTAGGGATGCTTTGATAAATTTTAATAAGGATAGGAAAAGTTAATTGGAGATTAGAAATCAAGATCATAGCATGCGATCTTTTTAGGTATATGAAAAGGGATTACGGATGATGTTAGACCAAAAGGACTTCGACACTAGATGATGAGTTGGGTTTGTGGAGAGCCTTTATTTCGAAACCAAGAGCTCTTATTGCTTATGCCTGAATCTTTTTACTATATATAACTAGCATAGCAGGCCGTGCCTAGCCCAGGGCAAAAAAAAAAAGGCATAGATATGATATTAATAATAGAAGTACAATCTATAATATTGCAGTATGTAATATTAACAGATTATCCCTAAGAAAGTTTCCCAATAGTCATAATCATACATAGGGGGCCAAAAAAATTGAAAATAGAAAACAATAAGAATTAAAAATAAAAATATTAAAATCTAGCAAGGCAGGCCTATGCTAAGACTGGATCAGAAATAAAGTTGTATTCAATTTGAAGTTCTTTTTTGAGATAGCAATGAGAAAGAATAAATTTATAAAAAAAATAAATATATCTTTAATTATTTTTTAAAAGCTATATTTAAAGTTTATTTAAAGGAGAAGTATCAAGTTGTAAAATTAAGTAAACTATAGACCAAACTTGCTTATGAATTCTCATGCTATTTTTAATTTTCATATCACTTTTAGGTAGCAAAAAGAGAAGAAACACGTTAAGTTAAATTAATTGGTATGTTATCTTTTAGTTAAGACAGCAAAAGTCGGTGAAAAAAGCTTGAACTGAACATATATATTCTAAGAACAATATAACAACATTAAAAAAAAAAAGAAGAACTTATGTTTGAGATTCATAATTTGTGTTATGGACACTATATGATCACATAATTAGCGTAACCCTCAATCCATGAACCACCTCCATTGGGCGTGCTTTTATCATCACGATGGTCATGTGATAGCTACTTTATTATAGCAAACCAACCCCGTGTTAAGGTCAAACCCTAAAAAAGTAGTATAAGTGGTCAATTGACCTTGCATTGGGCCAACCTTTATCATCACGAGATGGTCATATGACAATCTTTGTTGCTTTGTCATCTGGTGTGGCCTTAACTGATAAATACTTTCTAAAACTATTAAAGTAGTAAAGGATCTAGATCGTATGTGCAATGTAGAGCTGGTCTTTTTAATAGACATGTTTATACATTGATATTCTTCTCAAATTTAGCTTTCATACGTATAACTGTTTTATGCTTAACTTCTCATTTTAAATCGCAAAAAGTTTTGTTTTTTTTTAGTAAAAAATTGCAAAAAGTTTTACCGGTCTTAAAATGCCTTTTTTCATAAAAAAAAAAAAACATTCACACCAAATGATAGAAAAAAGTTTTCCACGAAAAAACGTCCCACTATTTTATGGAATTTCCGTGGAAAGGCAATTGCATAAACATGCCCCAAAGGGTAGGTCGAATCCTTCAGTAGCACAAGAGACCACATATCATCTTCTTATCTCCCAAGCTTAATGCTAAGAATTATGACTCACTCGGACAGGCATGCTGCCAGCAATACAAGTTGAAACAGATTAGGATGTCTCTATTAGTATTCATGGTTTGTCAATCGCCTCCTACGACACCACATCCTGGTTAATATTCCTGTTGATGAAATCATGTGGTGCAATCTACCCTTTCATCTCACATATGAATAAAGATTTCTCAAACAGATTTTTCTCTAGTCACCTCTAGAGTGCTCTGATAATTAATCAGGTATCTTTTCCTTTAATGATCCTGTCATTCTTATAATGGACTTTGAGATGCCCATTAACACTACATACAAAACTACCCAATAAACATTATTAAGGCAGAACTTTGGAACAATTTTTGCTGGGATTGGTTTTACAAGGGACTGGTTTTAAGGATGAATTTAAAGCGTGGCTTGGCTGCAGAGTAGCTGTTTTGTGGCTGTCTGGCTGATGTTTAGGGGGACTACAGGATAGTAGTAAAGGCTGCTAGGAAGGGTTAAACAAGAAGTGTCTTTTAGTGCTGAAAAGGGGTTACTACTGACAGCGCTGACGGCCAAATAATGGATGTGATAATGGCTAAATAGATGCCGTATGTGAGACTGTTATGGAGTGCTAGACTGTGACAGGGCAGCAGTAACTGAGATATATATGGACCGGTTTGTTTCCTATTAGAATTCGTGGAATTCATGTCTAAGTGGCTTGATGGAGATTTCAAAATGGTAGAATTTTGAAATGCTATTAATTATGTCATTTTAAAATTGTCAATTTCGTTCCTATATGAATTCTTGTCCGAGAATTTTTAAATTTCTGAATTCCATAAAAATCTGAATATGGGCCCATCTTGACAGGAATTGCATGAGCCCAATTCTTACAATTGAGAATATGGGGCCCAATTTTTGGTAGGTAAGATCCGCGACCTCTGTTGGGTGCCGGAATTCCAACCAAACTTCTCGGAGTTACAAATTTTCGAAATTCTCTTGGAGGGCTAACATTTTGGAATTCCGTCCTTTTGGCATTTAAAAATTCTGGCTTCCTTGAATACCGAGAATTCCACCAAAATAACATTGAATTTCTTACAGAAATTCTTGAACCTACGAGACAGCTTGAATTCCTGTAATAAATGCTTGTAAAGAAACAAGCCCTAAGTTAGGGGTGTTTATGGGTCGAGTTGGGCCAGGCTGAGGAATATCCAGGCCGGCACCCAACTTATAAACTCTAACCAACAGCTTGGCCCAGCCCCACTCAGGCCATAACTAGCTGACCCCTAGCCCGGCCACCTGAAGAAGAGCCGGCCCGAGTTTACATTGTAAGGAAAAAATGGGCTGGTTTGATTGTGTCTATATCCGTGAGATGTCATGGTTTCAAGTCATTTATATTAACTTTTATATCAGAACTTTTTTGGGGGGACAGGCTGGGCTTGGGCTCTTTGCCACCAAATCCGAGACTGACCCATCTATTAAACAGGCTTAAGGCTTAGATAAATGCTCCTATCCCAGCCCAGGTACTAAAACTTTAGCCACAACCCGGGCCAAATCAGGCTGGACCATGAACACACCTATATAGAGTTAGATGGCCGATCGCACAGGGTATAAATACAGGTCTTTAAGGCCAGTCCCAATGACTAATTAGGGGACTGTGGCTGTTTTTGGACTGCGCTACAGGAGTTTTTGAGCTGTGTTTTAGGTTGCCAAATGGGTAAGTTTTGGAAAGGGTTTGGTGCTGAGATTTGTCAATTCATGGAAGAGTTTTAAGTAGGCTTCTGGCAAAATTTTGGAGGGGTTCTAATGGCTGCAATTGAATGTCAACTAAGGCACAGGTTCTATGCATTTATGGAGAGATGTGAGGGAAGTTTAGAAGGATAGATTTGTGCAGGACTTGGGCACAGGATTTGAGAAGGAAAAGGGATGCACTTGGGTCAGTTTTATGAGAGATTTGAGTGCTGGGGTTTTATAGACAGAATTTTCATTGTTCTGAAGAATTTCTAGGGTTGAGTTTGAATGAAATTTGAAGGGTAGATCTATACAGAAATTTTGGAAAACTATCGGCTGTACTTGGGACATTTAAACTTTGTAAGAAAAGGAAGAAAAAGAAGAATGGGAAATCAGATAGGAGAATTAGAAAATGCGAAATTCAAAAACTAAAGCTCATTCAAAAAAAAAAAGTCAAAGATAAAGCATTGGTTCAGTGGCAGACCTAGGATTTTCGGTTGAGAGGCGCGAAACGATGGCAATTGAAAAAGTCTAAAAATAATATTTTGTGATACTTTCTTCACATTAATAATGACAAAAGAGAAAATATATTGCATTTAAATGATTACAAAATATTCAAGTGTATCAACTAACATTTTCTCACCAAAAGTCATATCTCAACTATACAACAAAGCTTTTACAATTGCCCTCGACGATTCTTCATGTTTTGAAAGCAGTTGTAGGGCGCACAATATTTGAATGACTTGGCAATTTTGGATATGAAACTGCATAGCAGTGTCTGATCAACTTCAAGAGTATGAAAAACCCTCAATTTTAGCACAACACAAAGCCACTGGCATCCTCCAGCTCCACAAACGGATGTCTGGTAATTCTTATGTAGAGCAGCTCCAAACCCCAGAAGGCCAGAATAAATCAATCTCCCCTATTTGAGCTTATCTTTATTAGTCCAATAGATCTACTCATACAAATGAAGGCACCAGAGACAAGAAGGGGAAAAAAAGAATGAAAAATAAAAAATATAATCTATATATGTTCCCATAACACTATGGGCTATGGTTTTGTAAACATCCCCTTTTATTTAACAAGACAGTATTTGGAGCCGCTTGGATTTTTCATAACTTGTTAAGAGTCTTACACCAAGATCAAGATGGAATATCAGAAGAACATCATCTGAACTAGAGGAATAATAGAAAGAGGAGAAGTGGAAAGGAAAGAATACCTCATACCTCGTCAATCGTCATTGCACTCTGATTTTCTACATGACAGTCGTCATGGCTGGACGCAAGGACGGACCTGAACCTGGACCTGCGTGCGGTGTGGAGAGGGAGAAGGATTGGAGAGTCAGAGAGGCCAGGGTTTTCGATTTGGGGGAAGATCTATTTTCGATTTGGGGGAAGAACTGAGAGGAATAGGATTGCTCGATAGTTGATGTGGGTGGGTCATGGGTGCATTTTAACGATGGGCCTTTAAATGGGGGTGCATGATGGATTTTTAAGTGGGGCAGGGGTGCATGACCCATATCCTTCTAAAAGGATTTTCAAAGTTTACCGGGTGCACCTGCACCCAACACATGGGTCCACCCCTGCATAGGTTGATAACATGAATCGAGAAAGCCTCAGAGATCACCCACTATAGTCCCAAGCTGATGTAGGATGAGAGCCCTTGGAAACGTACGTCAGTCTTCAACCGAATGTAGAAGAAAAAATGGAATTATTTAAAATGGGCAATCTGGGATTTGCACCAAAACCAAGAGAGAAGCAACGCTTTTCTAAAACAAAGAAAAAGGAAATTGGTATTCAATTAAATGGTCACTCGGTACATATATAAGCTTTGAAGGTTTAGGATGCAAGATCTCTAGATTGGTCCACTCAATAAATCAGTCCAATAGTGTGCAAAAAATAATAATCTACGCTGCGAAAATAAAATCACAAGCACACAACACAAGGACATCAGATTTAGCGTGGAAATTAAACCCTAACCGGGTGAAAAACCACGGATCCGAAATGGATCAACAATCAAACACTATGAATTTCGCAATTACAAGAAACTCAAATTTCCTCCCCAGATATCTCTTATCTAAGGACTGAAGTTACCTTGTGTCGCTTCACACTTCAACGACTTCACACCGTTGATTGCAACAAACTCAATCCAGCGCTTGACTCATCAAATCTTCTACGCAAAAAGATAATCTTCTACAAAGGATGCAGAAGGATCTGCCTCTCTAGAGTACTTGGCAATACAATTCTTCAATAAATATCTAGATAATATTTCTCTCAATTAGATCACTAATTCAGAACTTGAGAGATGATCTATGTCTCTTTGGGTTGTGAGAAACACACAATTTATAACCCCAAATCCGTGCAAAAGACTCCTAATAATAATACAATCAGAATAATGTCTTCTCAAACTCTACGATAGAGTCCGGAACCAACCGGACACTCAACGCGATTCTCATTATAGCGAGAATCACCCTCGCTATAGCGAGAGGTGTCTCTGCCTCGGTTTCGACCTGACAACATCTGTTAGCCAATTTTGATGACCCTGCAGCCTGTTTGACCTTACAAGCTTCTTACACATTGCCACTTGGTCGGATTAGATTTCCTTCTTACAAGGAGTCTTTGGTCACTCATAAACTTAAAAAGAAAAATAAACACAATACCTAAAGACACAATCGACTGACTTAACTTTGGACAATCTCGATAAAGAATTGGTATGGACTGAACTTGTTATTAAACCTTGGATAAGGATATTAGAAATAGAGCGTAGGAGTTGGGTCTAAATCAAGTAGGGTTGCGTGCAAATGGGTATTAGACCATCTGGGTATGGATGTCCTAGGATCAGGGAATGCTCAAGGGTAGGGCCAGCATGTGCCCAATTACTGGCCTAGATATGCCTATCCTAGAGATGGCAAGTGCTCAAGTTAGAACCCGATCAATTAGGTTAACACACACTGAGCCTAAATTGAGGTCCGCGGGCATGTAATTGGTCAGATCTTTCATTTTGATTCCATCTGGTACATGGTATGAAAGAGCCAATTCCGCCCTACCTAATGTATAATGAGACTCACTTTCCATGTAAATGTAAGGACCCCATCCCAAAAACCTATATGATGTTAATTTCCTTAGCATTAGATTTTAATGTTGAGCAGAACCACTCCCTATTTGGTCACTTCTCACTCAATAATCGCTTAGATTGATCATGTATTCGTTCTAGTCGACCCATTTAAATGTTAATCATACTTGCTCATGCATCATTGTGTATACCAAAATGCAAAAAATTGAAAAATTGGCGGAAAAGCAGAATACCAGTAAAATTGGGTTTTCCGCAGGTGAAATTGGCGGAAAACCAGTAAAATTAGGTTTTCCACAGGTGAAATCAGTGAAAACCCTGAAAAGTTGGTTTTTCCGCAGGTCCAATGTGCGGAAAACCTGCATATGTTGGTTTACCAACAAAAAAGCAGCACTTATAAATTTTTTAAATGCACCCATCCACTAGGTGCTTCTTATAAATAAAATAAATTAAGATAAAATTAAGTAATACCTCTCAAAATAATTATCCCATCGTGAATGGGCCGCTGCCCTTCACAAACTTTACTCAAGTACTGTACTGTGCCCATTGTAGTAAACATACTAGTAACTTAGGAAGCATGTAATTGTCAAGAATATCAAGAATAAAGTAAGGTGCCCACGGTAGTTCATAAAATAGAAAAGACAAACTTATTCACATGCATTCATGATAATCAAATCAAATAAATAAATCTATATATGCAAGAAAATCACTACAATAAAGAAAATAAAAGAAAAAAATATTGTATATTACATAATTTGGTAGTCCAAATACAGAATGTAAAAGATTAAATATAAGTTTAAATTCCATTCTCGTCATCATTTTTAAATTACTGGCTCCAAACCTCGTGCATAATTACTTATAAATAAATATTAATTATTTAAAATTAGATCTGCCTATTAAATGGTCGCAATGCAAACAACTTATTAAAATGAGATGACTCGGCTGAGTCTCCCTTATTTTTTACTCTGTCCTTCGTCAAAATTAAATGACTCGGGAAAGTTAAGAGTCAACTCGGAGAGTTTTCCAACCATGGATTGGTTTGGAAGCCCCACTTCTCATCGAGATGACCAGCGATTGACCTAGCTAGGTCTCCCCCACTCCTTGCATGTGTGGGTTCTTTCTTGTCACATGTGCAAGTTTTCACTCTTCTCGTGTGCCAATTCTCCCTCCTCACAAATGCGAGTCTCACCCTCGGCATGTGTTGTGGGTTCTCTTTTTGGGTCCTAACCTCCAGACACCCAAGAAGAATCCTGTCCTATTCAATTTACTCAATATCTGATGACCTACTTTTAAAACTCAAACAATTACATCAAGTAGCAAGCAATTTTCCTTGCGAATGTGGAAAACTAGTTGCAAAAAGTGACTTTTCCCTGAGGAATACATACGTGCATAATTTATTCATGCCAAATATGACGGCCAATACATACGACGGTATATCTGATCACTTTTGTACTTTTCTCCTTTTGGTCTGGGTTGGTCTGGGTCTGGTCAATTGTGACGCATGAGCATGGGCGTGGTTTCTCAAAAATGCAATATTAACCATTCACAAATAAGTATATAATAAGAGCAAGTGATTAGTGAGTGAAAAGTTTCCAAAAGAGGCGGGGTCCACTCGGTGAAAAACCAATATCATTTGGGTTTTCAGGATCCGATGCTTACAAATATGTTACATTTTTTAAGAAATTAGTTGAATGGAATGGCATGAAGAGAACTCTTTGCGTGAAAATGAGTCTTCAAAAGACTCATGCTTTAATTGGACATGGGCCTTCATCGGACCCTGGCATCAAACTAGTAGCTAGGGTCGAGCCCGGGATTCAAAGTCCTTGTCTGACATGGGACTCTTAATCTTTGTTGGGCTCAAACTAAGGTCCATGTAGGTCTGGCCGAATCTAGCCCTTGACTGACTTGTGTCACCATGGTGACAGAGTATAAATTGAAGTTGATGATGCCAAAATAGGGTTTCGGACACCACCGGTCAAGTAATAAATGTAGTAAATGCAATAATTAAAGAAGAGAGAGAAGGGATTATAGTGGTTTGGTCAAAATGACCTACGTCCACTGCTGAAAGGCAGAGATTGCCTGTGGTGTTTTACTTCCTCAATTATTTCGGGTTACAAACTAGAGGAATACAAAAGTCGAAGTGAATGAGAAGATCTTAGTTTTCTCCAAGTGATGGTGGGGCTCCTCGATTTATAGTCATCCTCTAACAGATGGGGACGACTCTTCAGCAACGTTTGCCCTTGGAGCCCTCGAACTGCCCTCGCGCTGGACGAGGCAGGTGAGATATTTCTCCACAGGACCTGGTAGGAGCGGGACTGCTTCCGAAGCAACGTGGCTGCCCTGACTTGGTCTCTTCGTGGGCTTGGACCTGAGCTTCATCCTCATGGGTTGGGTCATTTGGGCCTGACTCATCAACTTTCATATTCAATGCAGTGATTCTCACTTCCCCCCTCTTGGAAGTGAGAGTCCTCCTTGTCCTGATTGAAGGGATGAGGTGGAAACCCTCCATGGGCTCCACCCGGGGGTGGAGGAACTTCGTGATGGGCGCGGCCTTGAGGATCGACCAAGTGTATCCCTTGAGGGGCAACTTGGGGAGCTCCTGAAGAGGCACCATGGAGGTTCAGATGTGCTCCTCGGCCATGAGGGCCGTGATGTGCTCCTCGACCTTGGGCGCCATGATGAGGGGCGCCCAAGTGAGGTGCTCTTCCCTGGGCGCCAAGGGTATGGGCGCCCAGGTGAGGTGCTGCTCCATCCTGGGCGCCCGGGGGATGGGTGCCCGGGTGAGGTGCTCCCCTACCCTGGGCGCCAGGGGGATAGGCGCCCGGGTGAGGGGCTTGTCGTCGTGGAGCCTGCCTTGGGATTGACACTTCTTGCTGTATTTCACCAAACGGTGCTCCGCCCTGGGGTGCTCCTCCAAACTGAACTCCTCCTTGTCCCGCAAGCACGAGTTGCAAGATTTGTTGGTTTTGGGCTACCAGCTGCTGCATGGTCTCCAACATCTGCTGAGGAGTGGGAGCAGGGGCAAGAGTATTCGGGCCAGGGTTACCCGGTGGAGGACCATTGTTTCCCTGCCTAGGGGAGTCTGGGCGTCTAGAAGGACCCGAACCTGCAGCTTGGATGGGATTGTCCTCTCGTCTTACGGATCTCATGCTGATCACCATGATTTTGAAAGTATTTGATTTTCTCGTTCCCCACAAACGGCGCCAAACTGATGATGCCAAAATAGGGTTTCGGACACCACCGGTCAAGTAATAAATGCAGTAAATGCAATAATCAAAGGAAAGAGAGAAAGGATTATAGTGGTTCGGTCAAAATGACCTACGTCCACTGCTGAAAGGCAGAGATTGCCTGTGGTGTTTTACTTCCTCAATGATTTCGGGTTACAAACTAGAGGAATACAAGAGTCGAAGTGAATGGGAAGATCTTAGTTTTCTCCAAGTGCTGGTGGGGCTCCTCGATTTATAGTCCTCCCCTAACAAATGGGGACGACTCTTCAGCAACGTTTGCCCTTGGAGCCCTCGA
The DNA here is from genome assembly GCA_012931725.1 of Litsea cubeba. Taxonomy (NCBI): domain Eukaryota; kingdom Viridiplantae; phylum Streptophyta; class Magnoliopsida; order Laurales; family Lauraceae; genus Litsea; species Litsea cubeba. The sequence continues at coordinate 63,977,085 of CM022948.1, forward strand.
ACTGCCCTCGCGCTGGACGAGGCAGGTGAGATATTTTTCCGCAGGACCTGGTAGGAGCGGGACTGCTTCCGAAGCAACGTGGCTGCCCTGACTTGGTCTCTTCGTGGGCTTGGACCTGAGCTTCATCCTCATGGGTTGGGTCATTTGGGCCTGACTCATCAGAAGTGATATACATTTTTTCAATTAATCATTGAGTAAAAAGAAGATGATGTTGTTTAGTCGAAACAGGGCTACTCAGGCCTTATATTTATGGACCCTGTCTACCCACAACTGGGCCCTTCTTGGTTAACCATGGAGGGTCTTTGCTCACCCAAAGAGGTGTTAATGGTTAACCATTGAGGACTATCCCATCACGGTATGACATTTTCCTTAACCAATTAAAAGATAGGTACAGCTGCTCACATCATACTGCTGTTGCCGGTGGAGTTAGAAAAGCGAAGGTCTGCATCTTAGCCGGGACAAGTGCAGGCCAATATGTCTTTGTTAGCATATACTCATGCGTAGCTCATGACCAGGTGACATCCAAACAGGAGTTGGGCTTAGGCCTCAGGTGCCCAAATCACATCATGTATATACAATGCTAAGATATAAATATGTAATATATATATATATATCACTTGGAATTGGTCTCACGCTCTCACTCGGACCTGGAGCAGGCTTGGGTTTTGAAGTAATGGCTCAGTCTCACGCACATGCAATTAATTTGGGCTATTTAGTTGCTGGATAAAGAATTGGTAAGGACTGAACTTGTTATTACGCCTTGGATAAGGATATTAGAAATAGAGCTTAGGAGTTGGGTTTGAATCAAGTAGGGTTGCATGCAAATGGGTATTAGACCATCTGAGTATTGAGGTCCTAGGATCAGGAATGCTCGACGGTAGGGCCAGCATGTGCCGAATCCTAGAGATGGCGAGTGCTCGAGTTAGGACCCGATCAATTAGGTTAACCCACTCTGAGACTAAATCGAGGTCGCCAGAATGTAATTGGTCAGATCTTTCATGTTGACTCCGTCCGGTACATGGTCTCAATTAATGAGCCAATTCTGCCCCTACCTAATGTATAATGAGACTCACTTTTCATGTAAATGTAAGGAACCCATCCCAAAAACCTATATGATGTTAATTTCATTGGCATAAAGGTTTTAATGACGAGCGGAACCATGCCCTATTTGGCCACTTCGATCTCACTCAATAATCGCTTAGATTTATAGTGTATTCGTTATGGTTTCATGCCGACTCATTTAAATGTTAATCATACCTGCTCATGCATCATTGTGTGGTCCAAACATGCAAAAAAGAAAAGAGAAATAAAAAAAAGCTTTGTTTTGCTGCAATACCCAAAAATTTTCAAAATGTGGGTTTTTCGCTGGTTCAATCGTTGGAAAAGCAGAAAAATTGGATTTTCCGTAGGTCCAATTGGTGGAAAATCAGAAGAATTGGGGTTCCAATTGTAATGCAAACAACTTATTAAAATGAGATGACTCGTTTGAGTCTCCCATATTTTCAATTCAATCCTTCGTCAAAATTAGATGACTCGGGAGTGTCAAGAGTTAACTCAGAGAGTTTTCCAACCATGGGATGGTTTGCAACCACCGCTTCTCATCGAGATGACCAAGGATTGACCTAGGTCTCCCCCACTCCTTGCGTGTGCAGGTTCTCTCTCGTCACATGTGTGAGTTTTCACTTTTCTCGTGTGCGAATTCTCCCTCCTCACAAATGCGAGTCTCACCCCCTGCATGTGTGGGTTCTCTCTTTTTGTCCTAGCCCCCATAGCTGGGACACCCAAAAAGAATCCCGTCCTATTCAATTTACTCAACGTCCTATGACTTACTTGTGAAATTAAAACAATTACAGCAAGTAGCAAGAAGTTTTTTCTGGGAACTTGGAAAACTAGTTGCATTATTTTTTAACATCCAGAAGAGAATTCTTCGAAATGTTGTTCTATACCTCTGGGATTCTTCCTTGGGCATTCCACATAACCCCCGCAGAGACACATAAACTTGATATCTGCGAAAAAGTAGTGCAAGAATAACCCGTAATTTGTGTTTTCTATACCTTTCCATCAAAATCCGGGTTTCCATGCAGAGAATTAAAATTCTCAAGGCACAATTATTGCAATATTTATTCCCAATCATTGTACCTCGAGGGTGGCATTTGTTGGTATGCAAAAAAAAAAAAAACATTCATTAATACCTCAAATTTCCCCAAGGTAAAACACTCATTTCTAAATAGAAAAGTGTCATTTTTATGATCGCTGGAACCTGACTGGCCGTGATGATAACATCTCAGCGGCCATTATATGCCAAGCTTCATCGGCCGCTTCAACCTTCAATACAATGGCCACTCAACGAAATAGTGGGGCCGCCGCTCTTCACTCAGACGATGACCGCTGGACACTACAGGAATACAAGCGCTGACCGCCGAACTTCTCTAATAGCCGCCGCGCAGCTATCCTTCACAATCTGAATGGTTACATTTCTTATGGCCGCTGGGTCTGCAAGAGGAGCAGTTACAACTTCCATTAATTGTAGTTTTCGAAACCGCCTCCATTCCTCCATGATTTTCGACGGTTATGGCTTCTCAAAGGCTATGAAAGGGGGACTTGAGCAAGCAGTAAAGGGATCCAACGTAAAAGACTAGAAACTCGTCCATTTTCAAAAAAAAAAAAAAATAGAAGACTTTCTCTTCCTTCCTCAAGGTGAGAATCAAGCAGCAAGCATTTCTTGGATTGGGTGATAGCTTCCGAAAGCCCTTCTTTGTTCCTCTCACCATGGAAGAAGGACAAGGGGTTGTTCCTACTATTCTAAAAGAAGCATCCTTGTCTTCTCTTCTGCTTCATAAAAGGTGATGAATTATAAAGATTGGCAGAGGAAACTTCGATGCAAATTTCTTCAATTTCGTCTCGGGCAACTTTTTTGAAAATAGCAATCTCCTTCTTTCTTTTTTCATTTTGTAATTCCCTTTATATTTGATCTCCTAAGCCTGGCGAGGGAGTTGTATAAAATTTATAAACAGACTGCACTCAGAAGGTGAGACAAACAGATTCCATGTAAACAAAAGTGAAGATGACTCCTCAAAGCACAACCAAATACACGTGAAAGTCATCTTCACATCTTTTTGTAAAAATTCAAGTATGAATAAAAATCCTTTCCTTTCATTCATTTTTAAGCAAAACATTAAGCATCTTTATTTTCTTATATTCTATTTTGATGCATTCGTACTATATTACTTGTGTACTATATCTTATCGGGTTTACCCAAACTTGATATTATTTCACTTTGTGTTGTAGGTATTAGATCCCTTACCTTTATCCCGAAGAGTGAGCCATTCCTTAAAAGACACCAAGCGAGAAGGATCGAGAGTGGTGCGCACATGGTGCAGCGTAGTGATGTTGGCCCGTGCAAGATGGCCTGACCATTGGACTTGGGACTTTGATTGTCTTTGCTTTTCTTTCGTGGACTTTCATTTGTGCTATGTAATTTTGGCAAGGTTGTAACTGAAACACTTTATTTTCTTTTACAACTTGAATATTGTAGTAGATTGATGACTTGCTTAGCTCTATATTATATGTGGATGGATGCATATACTTTAGATTTACATTACAGCTTCCGCATATTGTTAAATTGGCTAATGAACTGGTGTTAAATATCCTCACAATATGGACTATTATCCTGGTTATGTTATAGTTTTAAACAAGTCTCATTCTGAGATTCAGACTTTCGTGTTTCACTAGGGGATCTGGGTTTGGGGGTGTGACACCTGCTATTGACTATCAGTAGTAAACTTATCCTAATCAGTGCAAAGATATAAGAGATTAGGACTGACTCCCGATGCAAACCTATAGTCACAGGTAATTCTCACACCCGTTACCGCTCCTTCATCAATCTCTAACTTCCTTGTGCTTGGACTCTTATTTGATTGTTAATTTACTTTCTTGAAAATGAACTAAAAGTCTAGTACTTTTTTTAAGTCCCCCTTTCCCTTTTGAAACTTTTAACAAGTTAAAGATCTATTTGAAAATCTCCCATTCTCCACGCTAATCAACTTAAACCTCTCATCTAATCCTAATCCAGGTAAAACATAACTTAGTATTAGCAAGTATCAACATTTCATCCTCATTGTCTAAAAGAACGGGAAGCTTCGCCAACATCCCTATTTTTTTTTCCATGTTTTAAGAAAAGACAATAAAAACAATTTTTACAAACTAGGGTTCAAGTTTTCTAATGATCTTTCAATTGGGTTCTTTTATGGCTAAACACCACCTCTCCTTGGGTGTCTTCAGATGGGTTCATAGTCTCTCCTCTAGGTCACTAAAAAAAAAGGGGGAGTTCTATTGGCACCACAAATCTTCTCTCCCCACCACACTAGAAGACAAAAAATATATATTTTTCCTAAATTACCCCCCCTCCTCCTCCATCTCCCTCTCCCTCTCCCTCTCCCTCTCCATCCCTCCTCTTCCCTTCCTCCCTCTCCCACCCTCCACCCTCTTCCCTCATCTCGCCCCCCACCCCCCAGTCTCCGGCGGGGAGGGAGCCACGGCCGGTTGGCCGGTCTCCCTCCTCCCTCTTCCTCTCTTCTTCCTCCCTCCCTTTCTATTTTCTTTCCCTCTTCTCCCTTTCTCCATTCCTCTTCTTCCCTCTCCTTCCATCCCCTACTCTTCTTCTCCCTCCCCCTTCCCCCTCCCCCTCGCAGTCGCCGGCGGGGAGGGAGATCGGGCTACGGCAATATCTCCCTCCTCGCCGGCGACTGCGAGGGGGAGGGGGAGGGAGAAGAAGAGGAGGGGAGGGAATGAGAGGGAAGAAGAGGAAGGGAGAAGAGGGAAATAAAATAGAAAGGGAGGGAGACCAGCCGGCCGGCCGGGGCTGCCGTCTGAGGCTCCCTCCCCGCCGGAGACTGGGGGGAAGGGAAGAAGAGGGAGAGGGAGAGGGAGAGGAGGAGGGAGGAGGGGGGGTAGTTTAGAAAAACTCAATTTTTTATTTTATTTTTTTGCGGTGGGAAGAGAAACTTTTGAGGGGCCAACAGAGCCACCCCCCCCCCCCCCCCCTCTACCCCTAAAAAAAAAAAAAAAAACCACCTCTCCAAATGAGTCAAAGGATGACCAGAAGTAGAAAGACGTCCAAGCACAAAATGAATCCCAGTGAGAGTCCGATCACAAAGAAGTTAGGCAGGGTTGCGACCACAGGTCATGAAAAGTGTCCTGCACAGGTTAAGTCTCATGCGACTTAATCCACGTAAATCTATCAAAATAATTAAAAAATCAAATCAACCAAAAAATATGAAAACCAAACCTTTATTCATTTAATCCACGTCAACATACATGTTTCATCTTAAAAATAAGAAATTCGTATGCATTTCTGCTCATTTTGAATACTATATCAAACCTTTGAAAATAACCTTAATCTATAAAGTTTGAAGGCATCACTTTTAATTGGGTCACATCCTTACAAATGGGCCCAAGAGACACATTTTATTGAAAAGGCACATATGTAACTCAAAAGACACATTTTTTTGAAAAGGCACATATGTAGCCCAAGAGACACATTTTATTGCAAAGGCAAATATTATATATTTTTAAAATGACGCATTCACAAATGGGCCCAAGAAGCTGATGTGACTTCTCCTAAGGCCAGAATTGAAGGTTTTTTTTTTATTTTTCCGGCCAACATTCATCTTTAAAGAGAAAGGATTTACGAAAAAGTCCTCTAACAAAAACCTTTATGATATTTTTGATTCATTGAACCCCTTTTTATAATTAAGCAAAACCTAAAGGTTGTTCTAAAATTCTCACCATGCTACTTTCCCCTTCATCCCTCAACTTCACCTTGAAATCCTGATTTGATTATTAGCGAGCCCTTGAGCAACTCCTCTCTCTCTCTCTCTAAAATCTTGAGTGATGGCATTTCTTCTCTCTAAAACCACTCTCCTTTCCCGCCTCCAATCTCACTCTCAGGTCTACACTCACTCTCTTTTTTTTCTGACGCACCCATCAAATCAAAATCCCTTTTGTTTCCCATTCCTAATTTGTATGTAATCTCATTTTTTTGTGTATCATTTGATGTGTATTTTGGTGATATGTTAATCTTCAGGTCAGTAATGAAAACCCTTCAGCTATCTCACGCCGGGGATTCCACATCGAACTGGGGGCACGCGAGAAAGCTGTGAGTAACTTGTCTTCCGATTCTGTTTATGTGATGTTGTTGTTCTTGGATTTGATTCCATGGGTCTTCGAAATGCATCCATGGGTTGGTGTTTCCTCTTCAATGATTCATTGTTGATTCCATTCAATGGTTGGGCCCACTGCTTTATGTAGGGCTTTGCACGCTGTAGTTGATCATTTCCTGTATTTATTATAATTTTATTGAGATAAGTTGTTGTTATTTTAAGTGAACTTCATGGAGATTTTGGGCATATTTGGGCATTCAATGGTAAGACATACCCTTCATGGCCACGAATGAGGAGTTTAATGAGTTGAATGCAATATTTGTTTTTGCTGATAGAAAAGATGCCAATTCATTAGGATTCAAAGAACTTACAGATGGATTAGCTTGGTGGGTTGTGCCAACAATGAACAAACTACTATGTAAGGTGCTTGGTAATCACATCCATAAAAGACAAATATTGGATGGTAATCTAATTTCCTATTGCCAATGAGTTGAAAGATTTAGTAAGTAAAGGTGAAGAGTGTATTTTTTTAATTGATAAGGAAAAGCATGTGACCATGTCAATTAGAACATTATTGATTATATGTTGGGCGAATGGGTTTTGGAGAAAGCAACAAGGTGGAGGGGTTGGATATCAATGTGTAATTCGTTGATTTCCTCTCAGTATTGGCTAATTGTTCACCACTTCACATTAGTAAGGATTCTAGAGGTGTGAGGCAAGGGGATTCTATTTTACTATTCCTATTCACGAATGTTTCCGAATTCGTAAGTTTACTTCTAAGTGGGGTGCTGACTTAGGATTGATCCATGGATTTTTTTTAAAGTATGTAGGGACAATTTGGAGAGTATGCAGAGGACACACTTGTTTTTTTGCAAGGCTAAACTTGAGGAGATGGTTATGATAAATAATTTAGAGATGCTTTGAAGTGGTTTCTGGTCAAGGGTCAAAAATGCACTTTGATATACGATACTGGGATACTTTGAAATGAATGACGAATCTGTATTGTATTGTGTCTGGTACTTCATCTATGTGTGGAAATTTCGTGCTCCTTCAGTTCTTCCATATCCGTGGCCTATGTATGTCGTATCTTGGCATCATAGCATCAGTTGACATAAGAATGCATGAGTTGTTTTCTACGCTCTACCTCCATATGTTTACTGTGAGGTGGATACTTTGTCTTATACCTATTTGGATCACTGTTGGGGTTTACTCCTCATTCCAAGTCTGTTTGTAGCCTGTTGATAAAATTGAAAAGAAGTTAATTGTGTGGAAAAGATATTTGTGTTAGGAGGTCGAATCACCCTCCTTAAACTCATCACAACCAATCTTTTTGTGTATTACCTATCCCTTTTAACGATTTTAGTTTGAGTGGTAAACGGTTGGAGAAGATGTTAAAAAGTTCATCATTGGAAGTAATGATGAGAAAAATGAAAGAAACCAAATTTTGAGAAATGGGAGAATGTGTTGGGCCTGGAACCTGTAAAAAAAGAAGAGTTGTGTTGGGATGGGGAATGTGTCATTTGTAAACTATTAAGCAAATAGTGGTACCTGTGAAAAATTTAAGCAAATGGTGGAGGTTGTCATTTGTATCAGCTAGCGAGATGGTTCTGGAAACCGGGTAGAGAGAGGCCTTAAAATGTCGAGATTGCAGAGGTTCCATTCTAGGGGAGAAGATGTATTCTGAGCTCAGTAAAAATTTAAAATGGGGCTAGTTTTTAAGTTGGGTTAGTGAATGATTTGTTTTGGGGGCTGATGTGTGTGTGGGGGAGGAGTCCTTAAGGTTAATTGTCCATTGTGTATGGTTGCAAATGTTTGGTTGTGAAATTCATGTGAAGTGTATCTTTTTAACGAAGTCTTATGGAGTCAAGGCCCAAGGGAGTGATTCAATATTAAGTATACTAAAAGGTAAGTCTGTTTGCAAGAATGAAAATGACAAATGTGTTTGGACCTATTCTCTAACAGGAGAGTATTTCTAAATATTGAAGGAATATGGCTCACATGTACATGCTGACTCCTCCGCATTCGTTTGTTTGGGAAGGAAAATTCCAGAGGTGTTCATCTTGTGTAAAATCTTGCTTTGAATTCTCGCTTTAACAACATTTCCATGGATTTTTAATATTGCTAATGTTTAATCATGCACTCAAATTACTGGGCACGCTTTCTCTTGTTGCAAATAAGCCTCGAATATGATACTAATTTTTCATAATAAAGAGGCACACTCCATTATCTCTCTCTCTCTGTGTGTGGTGTGTGTGTGTAATGGAATTTGCACCTAATCTTCTGTGGACTTCAGATATTTAATCATCACGTTTGCCTTTTGCACCTAATCTTCTAATAAATGGTTTGGACTCCAGAGATTTAATCATCACTTTGCCTCTTATTTCTTTTGGTCTAAACCAGTGCATCATGATTGACAAAGTACATGTTACTGATGATTAGTAATTTGCATGATTTAGAGGTCACAATCCTTACACTATTTACTTTGTGCTTGACAAAGGAGGTGAAAAGACATTACCTTGTCATCAATGTCCAGTGGTGGCCATGTCCAAACTTCCTTCTTGATATCTTTCAAGGGCCAATCAGCCAAGCACTTCCAGTCTTCATGGTTCACTTGATGGACGTTAAGTATTGTGGACCTTTTTTCTTTTTTTTTTTAATGGTGTAGTGGACCATTTTGATGCAAGCCATAGACCGCCTGATCCTTTTGTTTATAAGAAAGATCCCAAATGGGGTCCATATCCACTCAATCATGATTCTTCACATGCCGGCATGATAAAACAGGATTTTGGAATGCTGTTTTCATGTTGTTAGATATGTTTCATGTAAAGCACGTCTGATTGACACGAAACTATGTGCATATGATGGGTTATTGATATTCTATTACCTATCCAATTAGCCCATGCTTGTATAAGTTTCACAAGTATGAAAGAAATTATGTCTCATTTAATTTTGTATATCAATATAGAGAGTTTGATTCAATATTAAAAGTCTTAGAATTATAGTAGTTTTTAGTCATGATAGTCTTATTGTGACCACAAAGAAGATGTGCAAGCCTCTATATATATACTTGTAATCCCTTGATTTTATTATAGCAAATAAGTTATATGATGATCTCTGATTTGGTGTGATCTGATTGGTGATGACTCCTTGAATTAGTAAAAGGACTTAAGCTTTGTCTTGGAAATTGACCCTTGGTTCATCCTCCCCCTCCCCTACCATATTTCCTCGAAAAAAAGCTGAATATTTTGGAGGTTCTGTTGAGTAGTTATTTGATGGTCACTGCAGAAAGAATACGACAGCCAATGGATAGGGCACGTAGAATGTTTTATTCTGCATTGCTATTTCTCTTTTCTTTCCTATTCTTTTTTTTTGGCATATGGGAAGTATTTTGCCTTTTCGTTCTGTTGTTATGCATTGCTGCTTATTTGATAAGAGAAGTAAAAAATTACTTAACAAGTTGGAAGTCAACATAAAATGATTGATTATGAAGACCATGTTTGAAATTTATTGGGTGAATGACTTCAAAAATAGCAATAAAAGTAGTGGTGGCAGTAATAATAGTAAACAAGAATATTGGCTGAATGGACTTTTGGCTTCTTGATGCAGATGGGCCTCAAGCCACATGTGTAGGGCCCAAGTAGATGTAGGATTGTTTTAATTCACTAATTATATGTTAGCTTCTAATTTTATTGCAATTAGGATTAGGTTTCCAATATTATTTAGTTTCCTAGTTTAATTAGGTTTCTTAGGCCCTAAGTTATGTTTCTTATTTATATGGCATTGTAGAGAATAAATTCTTAGAGAGTTGATTAATGAAAACTGGGTTTTCCTATTGAGGCGCGTCCTCGTTATCATCTGGTATGCAGCAAGCAACCTAGAAATAGGTTACTAGTATGCACACAATTAAAAACTCGCAAGCGCACAAGATCACTATGTAGTGCAGTGAATTGTAAGTACGAGGTCGATCCCACGAAGACTTGTGATAAAATAATGTCAAAATTAACTAAAAATCAGAATATTAAAATAAACAATTGAAGATGAAAAGTGGAATTAAACTATAAGAAAAAAAAAAACAGTAATTTAAAGTATCAAAAGCTAATTGGAAAGTAACCTAAAAACAACTAGTATGAGAATTGAAAAACAGTAATAATGAATGAATGAACTAGGGTTTCATCTACTCCCCTAACCAATCCTATGCATGTCCCTTATTATCTTTTAATCAAAAATCAGATTTTATTAGTGACATCTATCAACCTAGACCATGGCATATGCGTCTAGATTATTATTCCCCTAAACCTAATTCATGAGTGGCATACTACATGAATTGCTCATTATGATGTAAAAACTAAGCATGGCATATGTCACAGTCAAAACAAACATAATGCATAAAAACAATGGGAAAGATAAATGCATGAGTCTAGGCATGGCATATACTTAGACTATTCATGGTTCTAAACCCTAGATGCATAACATCAAGATCAATCAAAATTAAGTTAGCTACTCTTAAAATTAATTGAACATCACATGGTTGGCATGGCATATACACAACTCATCAATTAATAACATGGTTTAGAATCTCAACCAATAAAACTGAAATCTGAATTAAAAGACGCCAAAAGAGACTACATAGAACTAGGCTAGGGTTTCAATTACACCCTAGCCCTAAAAAAATTAGCTACTCATGTTTTTAATGAAAAATAAACTAGAAAGTAGTCATAAGAAGAAAACTAGAAGATGATGGTGAAGTAGTGGATGGCCAGCAGCTTTTCTCCTTTTCCTCGCTCTGAAAGCTCTCCAAAAGATGCTCCAAAGGTGCTCCCAATAGTGCTGTGCGGCTGCTAGGGTTTGTGGATGATAGTAGCTGATTTGTGGATGGTTTGTGTGATGTTTTATGGCTGATAGTATGGCTGGACGTGCACTGTTCATATGCTATTTATAAGTCTTGCAACAGCCCTCTTAGTACTTATTTCCCTTGTAGAAATAGGTCTTCAACTTTCTTTAAAATTATGTTTCCTAATTAGATTGAATTAGGTGTCTTCTTTTCTTGATTAGCAAGCTTTCTAAATCTGGTCCCACTTGTATCTTCTAGAAACTTATTCACATGGACCCACAAATCTGAGATTAATTGCAAGGAATTAAATCTGAACTTTTGACATAAAAGTGGGCCCTATTTGGTGCGTGCAACATGAGTGTGGGATCCCTCTTTTAGGACTTCTATCTTGACTTGAATAAGACTTGCTTTAACTTTCCTTCTTTTTCTCCTTGTTTTTCTCCATTCTTGAACTCCATTTCTAACTTGAATGAGACTTTGTAATAGATGTGGGCCCCCCATTGGGCGTGTAACCCTAGATTGGGTTTCTTCTTTTTTTTTCTTCTTTCTTTCTTTTTGATTAGAATTTCTTTCTCTAATTCTTTCCTTCTTTGATTTGAATTGTAAGTTGTCCAAATAATTAGAAAGTCTTCTTGAAATCTGGAATATCTTGAATGAGACCCACCATGGTCTTTCTTTGGGATTCGCGCCCATCATCCTCTTCATTAATTCCTCTCTTTTTGCTCCTTTTGACCTTAGCATAAAAATTAACAAAAACTATGTAAAATCAAATGAAATTACTATGACTAGCACAAGATGAATCAAATATTAGGGCTTAGATTGCAAACAATTAAGCACTTATCAAATTCCCCCAAACTTACCTTTTGCTAGTCCTCGAGCAAAACAATAAAATAAACAAGGGAGAAAATAAAAATACTAAAATATGAAACCTATCCTTCCACCATTTGTCTCAGAGATGTCTGATCAATACATGAATCAAAGAAGCAAGAGTCTCAACCAGTTCACAATCCACATGCTCAAAAGGGTCGTGTGAAACAATACCAACATAACTTTTAGTTTAGGCTTTCACACAACCAAACAATCATTTTTGCAATTCAGTTTAACTTCAATCCTCACCATGCATACACTCACAATAAAACACTCAATAATTGGCTAAGAGTGAACAGACAATGATCTCATGAAAAATACCACATGCTTGAAGTGAAATCACACACCATAGGCTCCTATTCCATCTCATCTCCACACTGGGACTACACTTCACCTAGAATCAAGTAGGACTTTTACACATAGGTTATCATGGGGTTAGGGTGAAGGGTTATGAATGAAAGGAAATGGATAACAAGATCTAAGGAATTTGCTTAAAATCACACTTCAGGTTCCTTTATACACTTCTGATTTTGGCGGCGAAGGCTTGCATTTTGAATTTCCACATTGCTGAGTCACACGTGTACCCTCCTTTATTCTTTTTTTTTTCTTTTCTTTTTTATATGTTTTTTTTTTCTTTTCCTCTTCTTTGTGTTTTTTTTTTTTTTTTTTAACACTGAAACTATGGAGATGCAAGGTAACGGCAGCTTTTCCTTTTTTTTTTTTTTCTTTTTCTCAAGCCTTGCACACATTTTGTAATGAACCTTGAATTCATCTTTATACTTCCTTAGATAAGGTAAGGCTATACATATGGTAAGGTAACTCCCCCAAACTTAGGGGTTGGTATGGGTGCAAGAACTGGCTTAATTAAGGCTCAACATGGATAACTAGCGGTAAACATCAAAGGGAATGGATAGAAAAGCACAAACTAGTCAAACATGGCCTAAAATCATCTCCTATGGTTCATGTAGTCGAAATTTGCCTCAATCGGATAAAAATGAGAGTTCTAGCATGTTTTTCCATATAAAATTCAGAACATGTGATCAAAGAATGATAATGAAATCAATTGCATCATATAGATCAAGAAATGAAAGATCATATCACTCAGCATATAACCCTCTCAAGAATAAGCATTGAGGCTCAAATCTCACTAGGTTGCACAAGTTTTCACCAAAAGCATCTAATCATTCAATTATGCGAAAGCTTTCAACCTCAGACTATATCAGCATTGTAATCCACACAGTAATAGCTCGACATTGATAATTGCGATTTTCAGCAATTGAAATATAAATAACCAGTATAATTAAGTTCAATGAACCATGCAAGACAAATCATCATTACTCATCATTGTGGTAGGAAGGAACTATGACTCAAAGAAAAACAAAGAAAAACAAATATTTTTGTGATTTTCGAAAAAAATTTAAAATTTTTATGTATTTTTGGACTATAATGACTTATGTATTTTTGGACTATAATGACTATTAATGACTAAGACTCTTCCCCCAAACTGAAATTAAACATTGTCCCCAATGTTGTAAAATAAAGTAAGAAGAAAACACTAAAAACATAAAAGAAAAGTAAATAGAAGGACAAAGAAAAGGGTAAAAGAACTCAGCTGGATATGGAGTACATCGCCATCTCTGAATCGCCATCCTTAACTTTTCCTTGCAAAGATCAGGGCTACCTCCCAGTAGTGCTTGCTTTAGAGTTAGACTGTGCTTCTCTATCAAGCGGAAGGGGAATCTGTGAATGTAATCACATCCACATCCTTGTCAAAAATCTGCTCCCAATAGGGCTTGAGCCTATGTCCATTGACTTTGAACCTGTTACCATTCTTTGGATTATAGATCTCAATTGCCCCATGCTCAAATACCTGAGTGACCTCGAACGGGTCAATGAATGATAGTGGGAAGTGATACTTGAGATGTTCAGGTAATGGCTTCAATTCTAACTCAGGTGCTATTATAACAGAAGGAACGGGTTGCTTTGTGGAAGTACCAAGAATTTCATAAGAATTAGAATATTTACTTGGTATAGAGGGGAGTACTTCTAGCTGATTTACAATCTCCATAATTGTTGTAGCAAGCTCATCGCTATCATGCTCGATTTCAGATTTGGTGAAGCCTTGCTGAATGCATGTGTCCAACTCCTCCGTGCACCCATGTGCTCTTGGAAACACCTCTACTATAGCATGCTCGATTACCTCAATCTGAAAGTAATTTTCATCTCTAGGCATTTTCATAGCTTCGAACACTTGAAACTCAATTTTTTGCCCATTGACCTTCATTTCAATTGTGCCTTTCTGTACATCTATCTTTGAACCCGCAGTGGCCATGAAAGGTCGGCCGAGTATAATAGAAAGGTGGTGAGGCAATGATACACTCTCCATGTCCAGTACCACAAAGTCAGCAGGTAATATGAATTCTCCTACCTGCACCAAAATGTCCTCCAGAATGCCCCTTGGGTGCTTCACACTACTATCTGCCAATTGCAATGTAATTGAAGTTGGTTTGAGCTCTCCCAAACCCAAATACTCATAGACTGAGAATGGCAACAAATTGATACTCGAACCCAAGTCTAGTAAAGCTTTCTCAAAAGTATGCTCTCCTATCTTGCAAGGTATAATAAAGCTCCCAGGGTCCTTCAATTTTGGAGGAAGCTTTCTTGAAAGAACTGCACTGACTTCCTCGGTTAACTTAACCTCTTTATGATCTCTGAATCTCCTCTTGTTTGTACATAGCTCATTGATAAACTTTGCATAAGAGGGTATCTGCTTGATAGCATCAATCAGCGGAATGTTAATCTCTACCTTCCTTAGAGTCTCGAAGATGTTTTGAGTGAACTGATTTTTCTTCTCTTGTCTCAGCCTCTGAGGGTAAGGTGGAACTGGCTTTCTGGTGCTTTAGAAGTTGTTTCCTGAATAGGAGTTTGCCTTGTACTGTCCTGTGGCTCAATTTCTACAGTTTTCAGATTTTCATGTGGCCCATTAACGCTGGTGTCTATAGTTGTACCATGCTGCCTCATTCTCCTGTAGACCTTCTCTGGCTCTTTGGTGACAGTAGTTATGGCCTTCAGATGCTCATGATTTTTAGGGTTGATTTCAGTCTGATTTGGAAACTTACCGTCCTCCCTCTTGCTCAAAGCATTAGCTATCTGACCCACTTGTGTTTCTAGCTTGGCCAAACTCTGCTGAGTATTTGTAATTGCTTGGCTATGTTGCTGGAAATTAGCCTGAGATGACTGAATAAACTGGGTCACCAAGCTTTTGAACTCATCTTCTTGTGGCTTTTGTGCACTGTTCTGAGAAAAATTATTATTCTGGTAGCTTCTCTGCTGTCCTTGATATTGGTTCTGATTCCCTTGATTTCCTTGATTGTTTTGATTCCTTCCCCAAGAAAAGTTTGGATGATTCCGCCATCTAGAATTGTATGTATTGCTGTATGGATTATTGTGCTTAGGAAAAGTGTTACCAACATAGTTGGCTTGTTCCTGGTCTGTAAAAGATTACATGGGACAGCATTCAGTAGTATGGTTAGTGTGAGAACATATAGCACATACTTCCTTTGGTGTCTGTCTTTGGATGTTGTTGGAAGCCATTGCTTTGATGAGCATGTCCATTTTTTTATCCATTGCCGCCATCTGGGCAGCTATATTTCCTTGAGACTGGATCTCATATATTCCTTGCTTCTTACCCATCTGTCTGTTTCTACAAGAAAATTGTTGTGAGTTTTCACTAAGAGTTTCAAAAAGATCATAAGCTTCCTCACTATTTTTCTCCATCAGGGCCCCTCCACACGCAGAATCAACTATTCCTTTATTCAGCTCGTTCAGTCCTTCATAAAAAGCTTGAACCTGATCATCTTGGGTGAGGTTGTGATGTGGACACTTCAATAATAAATCTTTAAAATGCTCCCACGCTTCCCAGAACTAATCTCCAACTTTCTGTTGATATGTTTGGATCTCACTTCTTAACTGCCTTGTCTTTTGAGCCGGGAAAAATTTCTTCAGAAACTTACTGGCTAGCTGCTGCCAAGAGTTGATAGAACCAGCATCCAAGGAGTTTAACCATATTTTAGCTTTATCCTTAAGAGAGAAAGGAAATAGACGTAGCCTGATGCCCTCTGTAGTAACTCCATGTATCTGTTGTGTCGCGCACAACTCAAAAAATTCCTTAATGTGAAGATAAGGATCTTTATTAGGTAACCCATGATAGTGTGGCACCATATTCAGCAGTTGTGCATGGAGAGTGAAGTTTCCAGCCGTATGAGGTGGATAAAGAATGGTGGACGGCTGTTCGGTGTACAAGGGTATGTAAGATTCCTTCATTGGTCTCTTTTGATTATTTACTACCACTTCTTCGTTTTCTTCTCGGTCAGCCATTTTTCTTTCAGGACCTTGATTTCCGTTAACACTGGTTTCTTCAAGCTCTGAGTCAGATGAGGGTTGTGTATTGGTTCTTGCCCTTTGAGCTTGTCTTCGATTTCTTCTAAAAGTTCGTTCAATTTCTAGATCGTAGACAATAATGGCTAAGTCCTGAGATCGCCTACCTTGCATAAACAGAATTTATGACCGCAAGTAAGCACCTAAAAAAGAGTTAATTTGCTGAAAGAAGAAAAATAGAAATCTGAAATTAAATAGCTGAAATATTATGATAAAACAGTAAATAACAGCACTTTAAAACTTAAAGTAACTGAACTAAAAACGAAACTAGACTATGACACTACACTAAACACAAGTTTTGACACTATTCTATGCAAACAAGTCCCCGGCAACGGCGCCAAAAACTTGGTATACAGCAAGCAACCTAGAAATAGGTTACTAGTATGCACACAATTAAAAACTCGCAAGCGCACAAGATCACTATGTAGTGTAGTGAATTGTAAGTACGAGGTCGATCCCACGAAGACTTGTGATAAAATAATGTCAAAATTAACTAAAAATCAGAATATTAAAATAAACAATTGAAGATGAAAAGTGGAATTAAACTATAAAAAAAAAAAAAACAGTAATTTAAAGTATCAAAAGCTAATTGGAAAGTAACCTAAAAACAACTAGTATGAGAATTGAAAAACAGTAATAATGAATGAATGAACTAGGGTTTCATCTACTCCCCTAACCAATCCTATGCATGTCCCTTATTATCTTTTAATCAAAAATCAGATTTTATTAGTGACATCTATCAACCTAGACCATGGCATATGCGTCTAGATTATTATTCCCCTAAACCTAATTCATGAGTGGCATACTACATGAATTGCTCATTATGATGTAAAAACTAAGCATGGCATATATCATAGTCAAAACAAACATAATGCATAAAAACAATGGGAAAGATAAATACATGAGTCTAAGCATGGCATATACTTAGATTATTCATGGTTATAAACCCTAGATGCATAACATCAAGATCAATCAAAATTAAGTTAGCTACTCTTAAAATTAATTGAACATCACATGGTTGGCATGGCATATACACAACTCATCAATTAATAACAGGTTTAGAATCTCAACCAATAAAACTGAAATCTGAATTAAAAGACGCCAAAAGAGACTACATAGAACTAGGCTAGGGTTTCAATTACACCCTAGCCCTAAAAAAATTAGCTACTCATGTTTTTAATGAAAAATAAACTAGAAAGTAGAGTCATAAGAAGAAAACTAGAAGATGATGGTGAAGTAGTGGATGGCCAGCAGCTTTTCTCCTTTTCCTCGCTCTGAAAGCTCTCCAAAAGATGCTCCAAAGGTGCTCCCAATAGTGCTGTACGGCTGCTAGGGTTTGTGGATGATAGTAGCTGATTTGTGGATGGTTTGTGTGATGTTTTATGGCTGATAGTATGGCTGGACGTGCACTGTTCACATGCTATTTATAAGTCTTGCAACAGCCCTCTTAGTACTTATTTCCCTTGTAGAAATAGGTCTCCAACTTTCTTTAAAATTATGTTTCCTAATTAGATTGAATTAGGAGTCTTCTTTTCTTGATTAGCAAGCTTTCTAAATCTGGTCCCACTTGTATCTTCTAAAAACTTATTCACATGGACCCACAAATCTGAGATTAATTGCAAGGAATTAAATCTGAACTTTTGACATAAAAGTGGGCCCTATTTGGTGCGTGCAACATGAGTGTGGGACCCCTCTTTTAGGACTTCTATCTTGACTTGAATAAGACTTGCTTTAACTTTCCTTCTTTTTCTCCTTGTTTTTCTCCATTCTTGAACTCCACTTCTAACTTGAATGAGACTTTCTAATTTCTGAAATTCTTCTATTTGTAATAGATGTGGGCCCCCCTTGGGCGTGTAACCCTAGATTGGGTTTCTTCTTTTTTTTTCTTCTTTCTTTCTTTTTTGATTAGAATTTCTTTCTCTAATTCTTTCCTTCTTTGATTTGAATTGTAAGTTGTCCAAATAATTAGAAAGTCTTCTTGAAATCTGGAATATCTTGAATGAGACCCACCATGGTCTTTCTTTGGGATTCACGCCCATCATCCTCTTCATTAATTCCTCTCTTTTTGCTCCTTTTGACCTTAGCATAAAAATTAACAAAAACTATGTAAAATCAAATGAAATTACTATGACTAGCACAAGATGAATCAAATATTAGGGCTTAGATTGCAAACAATTAAGCACTTATCATCATCTCTACAGAGAATTTGTTGAAGTATCTACGGACACGAGGTTTGGCACCCTATTGTGCTTCTGCACTTTCCAGCAAGCCCTAACCCTTGGGCCTACATTAGATTGGTATCAGAGCCGAACGATCCCTTGATCAGTAGGCATGATTACCCCTACCATCGTCCCTCACCATCCATTCCATCTGTCCTGTATCCCCAAACCCTATCCTCGTCGAAGCCAAACCACCCTCTGCCAAAACCCTTCACCGGAATTCCACGGCACCGATTGTGCTTTGGCACTCCACGCAAGCCCTAATCTAGGGGCCTGTATCACTTCTGCTGTTGGAACTCTTCATATTAAAATGTCATCTTCTCCACGCTACCACTTTTATCTTTATTTGATATGAGGTGCTGCTTCCAAGAAAAAGAGTTAAAAAGAAGAAAATGCACGGACTTATTTGAGATAATTTTTTCCCTTGTCAGCGTATGCAACTCCTGTATTTGAGTTAAGTATGTGAAGATGAAGGCACTTCATATAACAATATCTACTATCATGCCATTCAAAAAAAGAAAAATGAAAAACACACACACAATATCTTCCAAAAAAGGAAAAAAAAAACACACACACACACACACACACACAATATCTTCCATCACGTCACTTCATAAAGTACTAATTGTGACATTGTGGTCTCTGTTCCTTTTACTTTATGTTGTTAGAAGGAATCCAATATATCTTTTACTATTTTTTTTTTGGAAAGGATTAATCCTTGGTCATGTACTTCAGAATGCAGTTTTCTTCCTAGAAACAAGGAAATGGAACTGGTGCTCAAGTTTCATTGCAATTTATGTTTGATTTACGAGGCTTTTTCACCTTTTTGTAGTTGTATGACTCTAATTACTTCTCATTGTTTTTAACTAAGTCAACTACTTTTGCATTATAGCTCTTGGAAGAAGACCCTGCACTAAAGAAGTTCAAGTCATTCAAAAGGAGTGTCTGGCGCCTCAAAAGAGTTGGAGATGTCCTGACAATTGTTGTTGTTGCTGGTACAGTTATCCAGTTCTTTCATTCTTTTAATTGGTGTTGGTGCCAGTGTGCCCTTCTCTACTTGGTCCTAGCCGACATCGAGTGGAGGTAGAGGAATCTAGGCCCATTCGACTCCTTATATGCGTTTGCTAAATCAACATGGCAATTGGGACAATCCGCCAATGAGGCCAGGCTCACCACCGTTGAAGCAACGATTGTTGATTCTATGACTTGTGGAAGAATCATCTCAGGACCATGATCCTTACTAACCAATCCCGGGCCATCTTGGATCCGCTGTTGTTTCTGATGGTGAACGGCTTGCCAGAAATCAGGTCACCCTGCTGGTCAGATTCCTTCTTTAGCTACCGTTCAATCTTAGATGCCTGGCAATCATGGTTTAAACTTTTGGTCAGCACAGGGTTGACTCGTCCGAGTTGACTCGATGTCGGCCAGAACCAAGTAGAGATGGGCACTGGCACCAATTAAGGCCTGTTCTGACTTGGCTGCGCTGATCAACTCCGTGATCCATCTTATCTCTTTGATGAAACGGATTGATCAAACTCCTATCAGGCCCATTGTCATCGCTTTGGGTTGACGATTCATTCCTTGCAGCCATTCTGGTCACTACCATTCGCTCTTCCATGGGCTCAACAAAATCCTCTTCTTACTCCTGGATTCTTTCTCTTCATCTTCCTCTCCCTCTCCCCTTCCCTCTCCCTCCACCATGCAACATTGTGGTTGGTAGGGAAGCACATGATGCAGAGATCTAGTGGAAGTGTTTGCCCCTGATACCCAAATGATGTAGATCCAACCTATTAATGGTTAGGATTCACAATCTAAGAAGGACCTTTCAACGGCTTTTTTTTTTTTTTTTTGTTAAACAATACAAAAGAAGGCAAATTTCATAGCAATTAAGGAGAAAATCAACAATCATTTGTAATCAACCTTGCCAAAGATTAACATGAACCATGATGAAGAAGGGAAAAAACACCCAATGATGAGGAGGACATCCAACTCTATTATTATGCAATAATGCTTCAACCCCAGAAGCTACTTGTTGCAATTACATAGGTATTTATAAAGCTATGCCTCAAATCCAAACCATACAATTGTTTATTAGATCTATAATCCTAGTGCGGAGGATAGAAAAAAATCAACGGGATTTCCTTTGGAATGATTCTATTTAAAAAAAAGGAGGCATCACCTAGTGAAGTGGGAGACTGTTTGTAATCCTTTGGCTCAAGGTGGTTTGGGTATTCAGTCGATTGATAAGGTTAATAAAGCCTTATGGGAAAATGGTTGTGGAGGATGGGGGTCCAGCCTGTCCAGGTAAAATAGTTTGTGGAAGAAGATCCTTTCTTGCAAGTATAGGTTTGATAACGACGATTGGTGTCAATGTGTGCCTAGTCAAAATTATATTGTTTATGGTATATGGAAGTCTATTCTTTTGGTTGAGAAAGAGTTTGATATGTGGATTCGTTATAGGGTTCATTATGGAAGTTGGGTGAGGTTTTGGCATGATGAATGGTGTGGGCAATCCAGTTTGCATGGTCAGTTTCCTTCTTATTACCTTTGGATTTGAAGGCAGCAAGCTCTAGTTGCAGATTATTTATGTTCAACGGAAAAAGGAGTTGTTTGGGACATTTCTTTTCGAAGAAATTTGACGGGTATTGAAATTGATGATTTTGTTCGATTACTTGGTTGTCTAGATAAGTATTATTTGTCAGGTGGAAAATCTGATGTTAGGCTTTGCAAACCAGATGTTAGAGGTCATTTTTCAATTAAATCTTTTTACAAGGTTTTGTCTACATCAAATGTTAGAATGGAAGGTTGGCACAGCTTTTGGGTTTCCTATGTTCCGCTTAGAGTTTTGGCTTTCTGCTAGGTGGCTAACCAACATAAAATCCTGACTACTGATAATTTGTGAAAAAGGAATCATGTAAGAATTAATGGTTGTCCTTTATGTTTGAGAGATGAAGAATCGGTGCATCATTTGATGATCCATTGTCCTTTTGCTTATAGAGTTTGGATTGTTATTAATCTGTTTGATGTGAATTGGGTTATGCCAATGAAAGTGGAAGATCTTTTTCTTCAATGGCATTTAGATACCGAGTTTGTTTGTGGCAAGATTTATGGAAGATAAATCTTTATGCTACTTGTTGGAAGCTTTGAAGGGAAAGGAATAACAGAGTTTTTTGAAATCAAAGTAAATCAGTAATGGAGATTGCTCAATCTATTATTTGGACAGTGTCTGAATGGGTTAGTAAGCGTACGGAGTTTGTTGGTGTTTCTCTTGATTATTTTAACAAATCTTGGGATCCTTTCCTAAAGGGAAGTTGGCGTGATTAAAGTAGTGCGAAGAGTTATTTGGCTTAGCCCCCCTACTAGTGTCTTGAAGCTGAATTTTGAGAGTAGTTATTTTCACGATATTCGGTGAGATGGAATTGGTGGAGTAACTTGGGACTATGAGGCCAAGGTGATTAGAAACTATTTTGGGCCTGTGGACTCTTTGAATGCTAATGCAACTGAAGTCTATGCTCTATTGATTGGTTGTCGTGAGTTGCTTAGTTTGGGTGGTTACTGTGCAATTCTTGAAGGTGATTCTTTTTTAGCTATTCAGTGGGGCTTTGGAAAGGCTTCTCATCCTTGGAGATGGACAAATTTGGTGGAGGAAGTGCACGATATTGCTAAACGGCTTGGAGCCTCATTTCATCTTGATGTTCATAGGGGGAGGCAAATGTCATAGCAGATGCTCTTGCTAAGGAGGAAGTTTTACGCTTCTTTTTTATGTCTTAGTGTTTTCCTTCCTTTCTTTTCATTTTGAGTTTCGGCTAGGTTTCAGCGGTTTCTCTGCTGTCCTTTTTGTTGTTATTTTCTGATGAAATAAAATTTACTGTTTAAAAAAAAAATCCTAGCCTTACAAAAATGCTTGCTTGGAGAAATAGAAATTGGAAAGAATTCTTTCATAACTAAAATAAGGAAAGACTTTTAAAGAGAATGGAAGATATTTAGGATAAGGGAAAGAGTAAAATAGGGAAGCAAAGAACTTAGAAAGAGTGGAAAGTTGAACACAAGCCATGGGCGTACTGGGTTTTGTGCTAGCCTGTGAAGTGAGGCTTTATTTCTTTAGGCTCTTTGTTCCTTTGGATTGGTGCCACCAGTGATGCAGCCACAGGCCTCAAGACCTACAAAAATAGGCCCACTACAGCCAGCCCATTGGGCCCAGACCATAGTGGGCCAGGCCTGTAGATGATTGATCCATTGGACCGGCCCATGGACAGCCGGCCCCTTACCCCAACAACACCTACTTCCTAAGTATGCCATCTTCTAATAAAGATTTCTACATTTAGATTAGATATCTTTAATCTAGAAAAATATTTGATTGACATGTGATCAATTAAGGATAATTGATTGATTGACATGTAATCAATTAAAGATAATTGATTGTAATAAGAGAAGAAAGAAAATTCCATGAAGAATAAAAATATTGATATGTAATCATTTCATGAAAGGAAAAGGGAAAGCATATCTAAGTCCTAATAGGCAAGATTGACACATCTACTCCTCTATCAATACCTTTGTAATCTCTCATTTGTGAATCAATGAAAATTCTCTTCTTTCCCTTGCATTATTGTGAGAAGTGTTTTTTTTCTCTTATGCAAAGACTCCTTGGGTTACCAATAGTGATGACTCCAAAGGCCAGGCATCTGTGGAGAATTTGTGAAGATTGAATCTATCATTGGGTCCCATCAACCTGTCCATGTAGTTAAGTGCTAGCTCATCCATGCATCCCATCAAAGCATCATTATCGCCGCATCATTGAGACAGCCCCTCTTTCCAATCTGGATCACTGTAATCGTCCTCACTCAAATTGGTCAGCAAGGAGTTCCTCTTAATTTTCAATTCCAGCTCCATTTCATCATCAGACTTCCCACCGGAAGTCTTAGGACCGGCAACAGTTTCTTGGTGTGTTGCCATTAAATTCTTGCACGTAACCCAGCTCGACTCCAGGGGTGCGGAGTTCCTGTGGTCTCATTCAGGTTTCTGCCAAGAGGGCACTTGGATCAGGTGTAGGTCATGGGCTTTCAAACAGTTTGGAAATAGACTAGGGCTGGTACAATTCATGTTTTGATTGTAAAACCTGATTTTAAAAAAAGAATTGAAATCTTGACGTGGACCAGTATGTAGTTGGTGTGTGATTAACTCTACTACTTCCAGTTGCTACAGGTGTCCGACCACTTGTTACAGCGGAAGCTATTTGAAGTGGTTGTCATGATTTTTTCTTGTTCCAGGTTGCTGCTATGAAATTTATGTTAGAGCACTCATGAAAAAAAGAGCCGTCGAGGAGGCACAGGCGAAAAGTGAGAAAGCATGATATAGGGTTATGTCAGTGCCAGTCTTTGATCTTTACAATTTCTGTAAGAGGCAATGTCTGTTCAGTGTCAGAGAACTTTCAATCTGTTTGAATAAACAGGGTGAACCTGTTGCACCTTTGTTACTGAAAATAGAGCTCAAGAAACAGAGGGAAAAGGGTTTCTTTAGATCTGCATTGCAGATTCACCCAAAAGTATCTGGAAATAAGGTAAACATGGCTAGTAGCGTTCTGCAGAGCGATTCAAAGAAATTCTCCTGGTGAAACTTCTTGATTCACTTTATTTTTCCAACCTTTTCCAACCTGATCATTGTTCTTTCAATGTGTATTCTGATGCATGATTTATCATTTTCCCAATTTGTTCGACCTCAAACCAAGGTGTAGCTAACTAACTGACCAGCACGGCATTGCATTCTGATGTTGGCTGTCCATTTTATGTCGTCAGTGAAGAACTAACGACACAGCAAGTTGAGAAACTGTAGGATTTTTTTTTTTTTTTTTTTCAGTTGCAAGAATCAGGATTTGTAGATCCATGAGACTTACATGGATGGTTTCTTTCATGAAAAACCTGACATCCATCCCTTTGAACTAAAGCATTTGGACACCTAAAATTATCCTAAATGGGTTGCTTTCAAAATAGGAGAATATTCATATGCATCTTTCCCTCACCATAGAGTGAGAGATACTTCCCTTTTTGCATATGAAAAGTGCATTTTGTACTTGAAAATTTCCAAAAAGTGAAGTGTCTTTCATCCTATGATGAGGGAAAGATGCATATGAATGTCCTCTTGAGCTGGAAAGAGTTCATGTGGTCTTTATCCCAGGCTGGAACCCTATAAATCTCCTCTTCTTCCTTTTCAGGAATCTTTTCATATTATCTAAAAAATTATTTCTCCTAACCAATATGGCCTTTTCTCTTCATATCGGGGTCGATATGGACTCTCCCTGCACATCTCATTTCACACACACACACAAAAAAAAAAAAAAAAAAGAGGAGAAGAAGTGGTCCTTGACTACTTCTGTGAGGGAAACCAAAAGGGCTTTTTGGTGGTGTATGCATCTAAAAATCCTAAAAAAAAAAATGTCCGGCTTCAAGGATCGACATGATTTTGGTTAATATTAATCTTCTTGGGTTGCATCTGGAGCTTTTGTACCCACTATGCACATTGTAAATAGGTCTTGATTTGAACGTGAGCTTCCCAATGGCTTGAAATCTTCCTCATAAGCCTTGTCCCGGCTATTATGTATGGTCCATTGGTCCGTCTCAAATTGCAAGTATGTACTATGGACCATCTCATCACATTGAAGTTGTGGGGCTGAGGACTTCCTGGTAATTGATTTTGGCTTTTACTTACTATTATTATGCCTCCAATTCAATGGTCATTATCATCTGATCGCTAATCTTCTTAATCATAATGAGAGTTGATAGTCGTCTACTCCAACGAAAGTATAAGTATAAATAGGCCCTTGTGGTTCCAACCACCGGAAAGTGTAAGAGCTACTTGTGATGCATTTGTACAATGCAAGGATTTCTTGGTAGCACCATAAGTAGGGATGTAAACGGATCGGTTTCAGTCTAGGTTCATGGTGGACCCGGACCACAACCGTTAAAGAAGAGGTTTTATGTAGTGATGTTTATACCCAGAACTTTTGGGTGGGAATGAAATTGGTCCTTTAGCATGGAGAAAATGAGTTATAGATGTGACAAAAGTCTGGTTTGGGTGCATCCCCAGAACTTTTGGGTGGGAATGAAAATGGTCCTTTAGCATGGAGAAAATGAGTTATAGATGTGACAAAAGTCTGGTTGGGTGCATCCTGGTTATGACCCATTTGCATCCATAGGTATGGCAAGATCTTGGCTCAGGCCGTGGAGCTAAAAGCCCAAAGTAGTGCCTCATGAAGACAAGGCTTGAAAATGCCTTCCGGATCCGCATCCACTCATTTGATCTATTCTGTAGCAAGGGACGGTCTTGATCAAAGGCTGAGATCTATTCGGTTCCCAACTCATCCTAATTGACATAAGGACTCATTTTTCCTTTAGAGGTGTATACCCCACTGCAAAAATACAAACTTAAATCCTTTGAAGAGAAAAATAAGGGGTCGTTTGTCTTTTACGCGTGGGATATATAAATATAATTTACACATGTAACTGATGAATATTCAAATTTTAAGTATGTAAAGATTACACATGCGTTTATTTTGACAACGTTTGTCTAATAACATCATTTTCACACCATTTACACATGTGATTCATTTTACCATGTTTGTTTCAATGACATGTGTAAATTTATTAGATGATCTTGTAAACGATAGTTATTAATCATTAAATTAAACTCTACTATAATAATATGAACGAGAGACAAAAAGGCCCATTTTATATCATAGTTCTAATCTGCATTTTAGATCATTCAAAAGAAACGTGTCTTTCAACATGAAATATACTTTTCAAAAATATAAATTTCTATGAATGATCAACTTCACAAAATGCATTCCACCATGTTTGGTACTCTACCTTACAAAATAAAAGAACTCCATCTTCACAAAATATATATTTCGTATTTCATTTCAAAAAATGATAGTATGTCCACTCATGAAAAAGAAGATTCATTGCATCTAGTACTCATTTAACTGAATTCACTGCATCATTTGCGCTGCACTTGCTCTTCTATTTATTGATGCATTCCAAGTAAATCATATGTTAAACGCTCATGACCATGAATGAGGTACTGTGTGAAGTCATTGCCAGTTAAAGCTTAATTATGAACTCTCCTTTTGACCCTCTTCTGTTTACAATGATGGTCTACAAGCATAAGGACGACCATTGATAGTGCTACCAACCACCAAAAAACGATCTTCTTCTTTATGTCCATTACTTTATACTGCTTCATAATCAATTCACACATAAAAAAGTGAGTAACTATTTTAGCCCATTCATAGAAACATTATTGTCACATTATAAATCAACATTGTCCATCTAAAAGAATAGCACACACAACAATTGGATAAGAAATAAAAGTCAAATAATACAAACATAACAATAAAATATAAAAGAGTGCCAAAATTTAATAAAATTAAATAGAGAAGTCGCACTTAGTTCAACATAACACTACAATATTAAATACCATCCAAAATGCAATAAAACTACTATAGTAAAAAAACATCACTTGGTCCAACATAACACTACTAGATATCATCACTTAATTCCTCCAAAATCCAATCACGGTCGATTGGAGATTAACACATCATTTTCTTGAGATAGCTACAATAGTGAAAGTGCAAACAGTAGCAAAGAAGAAATATTGGAGATAAGGATGAAGGCGGCAAGATGATATAGGAAGAGAACAGGCTTCACATCCACCTCCAGGAAGTTGGGTCACACCCAAGTATCTCACTGAGAAAAAAGTTTCACACAGGAATCCCATATTGTAAATCTTCACTTGACTTAGTAACAGCCAACTGCAATGTGTATGTATATTGTTTCTCTCAACTAAAAAACCTAACTATAATCCTAACCTTCAATCTAATTTTTGCATTGTTTGTAAATAGAAAGTTTCAGAACAATGGACGATTTGGTGCCAATGGGTGCTAGCCTGAGCAGATTGACTAAATAAATAGTACATTATCAAAGTGATCCATCTGAAAAGCAAAAGCAAAATGACCCAATGACCTTCATATTGACAGATTGCAGCAAGTAAATGTTATTGTCATACAATATGATGAGACGGTAGGCAGACCTACCAAACCATTGAGCCAAAAGCAATAAGGGTCCACCTCCCATCACCACCTAATCTTGGTAAAAAGAAGTGTTAAAATTCATTCATATGTAATGGTGTATCAAATCATTTCAATCCCCAAAGTGCAAAAGGCGAGAAAACCTTTCTCAGTGATCCTTCACTCCCCACCCCAAGATCGATGGTACTTCCAAATGTATAACATAGGAAAAATGACATACATGCTCTAAAGAAAAATCTGGAACAACAATCCAAGAGAAGTATACTGATTTGAGTGGTTTGGATGTCTGAGATTTGATAACTTTTGGGCATCACTCATACTCAATATGACGACCATCAAATGGAATGGTCCCTTTCATAAACCATGGAGTCTCTACTGTGCGTTAAGGGAAGCATTAGAGCACTACTACAGTCTCCTACTAGACATGCACACACAAGTAATGAGTGAAGAAAGAGGGAGCACACCATCCCAAGCTACAGTCAGAAATAACAGTCCCTGCCTCATACACCAACACAACCATTTCTGTAAGCCCAATATATCAAGTCAAATAACTTGTGGCACTATCATCTTTTCAACAAAATGTCCGCCCAAACCATATCAATACATTCATCCCTTCCATCTTCTTGCATGTCAAGGTAACCAATGAATCAAACATTCTGATGACTGTTGGCAGCAGCTTCTGAAATGGAAGCAAAATCAAATATCTAAATGCTATAGCTTGCCATAAGAATGAGTCAGTTAAATGCTAAAATGCTAGCATCTTCAATCATTTCAAATTTCAGGACCTCTCCATTATATATCATATAACAAGGTAAATGCGAAAGGTGTTAGAAAGCCCTATACACATGATACCAGAACATGAGAGTCCAGGGTCTACATACCCATCCAAGCCTTTCATTACTTACACATGCTCATTGGCATGCACATACCCATCCAAGCCTTTCATTAGGTGGCCCAACTTAAGAAATCAACTAGGTATACACTTGTTTGTTGAAGTATGAAATCATCACTCCAATTATGAAAGAAGTGAAATGATGAATAATTAAACTTTCAGCTCACATCCAGATCTTCTAAATATAACTACTCTTTAATTTCTTCTAACAGGAATTTCATCAAACACTTAAAAGGCAGCATGCGTTCCTCAATTTGTGAAGGGTAGTGAACATTGTAACAAACTGAATTCAGCAAAACTATGGACCTTAGAGGACTACATGTTAGAAAAACCCAAAAAGAACACATCAAACCATCATACTTGAATCAACAAACCATCATACAGTGTAAAACACATATGTTGGCCATTAAGATCTCAAACAAAAGCACCATTACAATAAAAGAAAATATATACCCAAATATAATATACATTGATGAGATTAAGCTAAATGTTTTTACTGATTAAAAAAATCACTGATGCCACAATCATTCAGGTTG
Source organism: Litsea cubeba (assembly GCA_012931725.1). Taxonomy (NCBI): domain Eukaryota; kingdom Viridiplantae; phylum Streptophyta; class Magnoliopsida; order Laurales; family Lauraceae; genus Litsea; species Litsea cubeba. Next base: position 64,006,107 of record CM022948.1, read on the forward strand.
ATCTATTGAAAAATAAACTTGGGTTCAATGATGCTTTCAACTATAAAGAAGAACAGGACTTGAATGCAGCTACAAAAAGGTATATATCTGCATTTGACAAATCACTACTGTTACTTTGCAATTGCAATATCAATCTATCATGTATTCTACTTAGCATTTTGTTTTATGGCATCTTACACTATTGTCAGGCATTTTCCAGAAGGCATCGACATCTACTTCGATAATGTTGGTGGCTCAATGCTCGATGCAGTTCTCTTGAACATGAGAGTCCACGGTCGCATTGCTCTCTGTGGGATGATCTCTCAGTACAACAACTTGTATAAACCTGAAGGCATACACAACTTGTTCTTTCTCGTTACAAAGCGTATACGAATGGAAGGATTCGTGGTATTCGATTACTACCCCATTTATCCTAATATGAAGTCAAGAACCCATTTGTGCTCAAGATCATGATGCCCTGTCATAAATATTGGTAAAGAAACAGTATTTGTGCTCAAGATAATGATAGTTTTCTTGCTAGAAAAAATGCTTATAAACCCATTTGTTCATTAGCAGACAGTTGTATTACCTTCACACGAAGAAGACGAGAAGCATGGGTGACCACGCAGGGAGAGAGATGCAGCCACGCAAGAAGAGAGATGCAAGGTGGGGAGAAAGATGCAGTATGGGTTTTTAACGCGAGGACGAAAAAGACAGAGAGAAAGACGCACTATCGGTGGTTTTATGAGAGTTGTCGACTCTGAACTTTTTTTTTTTATTGCGTTTGGGAGGTCTCGAAACCAAAACTTGTTTGACGGAAACACCGTCCGCTTCCAACGGGTGTTCTTTCAAATCCCACCCATTTTGGTATTCTTTATTTTCCCATCTCAATAGGTGTTCAAATTTTTTACACATCTCATTTACACACAAGATGCGTAAATAATTGTGCACAAACATGACTGATGCGTAAGTGTTATACATATTCTCGATTTACATATGTAAATGTGCGTAGACAAACAACCCCTAAATGAACTGGTTAAAATCAATAGATGCATCATGTTCAATTTTACAACTCCAAGGACGTCGCTTTACCACTCGAACCTACTTACATATAATCTCAATTACAAACACTAGTCTCAACACTCTTCAACTGGGCATATCTCTTCACTAGCAAGCACATATTTCAGTAAGTCTCACAGCAAACAGAGAGCAGCTACCACGCAAAATATCAAAATAGCCTTGCTATCGCAGGTCTGTTTTCACTGCTGATACTCAGCTCTCTGCATATGTTGCCATGTGTAACATAACCCTCAAAATCTGCCTCTGTTGTAAGAAATTACATCACTTGTTGAAGGACTTTTTATGGCATCGTGCTTTGCATTGCTGGGAAGCATTGCAGTATTAACCATTTTCTTGAACTGCCTGTAAATAGGAATTTTGGCATTACAATCTGCTGGGGTTTCATGGTGCAATGTCACCAAGTTTGCAAATGCCTGCCCTAACCTGCACACCCTCACCATGGTGCCCCACATGGGGAAGGTGGGGATGAAAGCATCTTTTACAGCAAAAGATTCAATTGTAGTACCAAAGAAATCTCCTTTTGAATCCCCAACAACATTAAACAAGGGGAGAGAAAAAAAAAAAACCAGTATCATCATCATTCAAAATAATAAAATATCATTTCGAATAGAAGCATTAGGTAATATTTACATTTATTATCTAAAATAGATGAAATAGTCATGCTGAACATGGTATGACAGATATACACTAGAGCTGTAGTCTTGGGTACAAGCCCTCACGCTAGACACAACAGACAATGCTTAGAACATGAATAGGCAGAAAAGTATGTTGGTAAAGACTTAATTTCTTTTCATTGGTTGTAAACCAAGAGAAAAGCTCCATGTTGAGCTTCTCATGAAAAAAACATGAAAATAAAAAATGATGGAGAGAGAGAGAGAGATTAGAAAACTCAAGTAAAATTTACAAGGAATATGCAACAGGTCTTTCTCCAACCTCACTCCTTTTTCTCTTTCCACGCACAATTTTAAGAAGAACAGAACATTTACAGATTAAGTAGCTATTAACTAGGAAAACAGCTTTCTTCCTTGTTAGTGATTAATATTAGTTTTCCGTGCTTCTGCTGTATGTCTCTCCTATACTGAATCCTTCTTTGATACCAATAAGTTATTGATGCAGTGCAGAAAGGGTTGGAATTCATGGAAAAGTGGGACCGACGGAAGGCCAAATAATGTTTTGGGGCAACTTTTCGAAGTGTCCGTTTTTGGCGAAATTACATCGTTTTTTCGGTGGAAACGGGCCAATGAAAACAACTCAGTGCATTCGCCGCTGACGCATGGCCTTTTTTTGGGCAAATTCCATTGTTTAGGCCCTGAAAAGGGCGTTTTTCCTATTTCTGGTAAATTTTTGTTTTGTTAATAACTTTTAGTAGGAAGGTCAAAATAGGTTACCGTTTTTTGCGTTAATTTAGTTTTTATTAATACTATCCAGTGGTGTCATTATCTCAAATCTTTCCTTTTTTGGAAAAATTTGAATATCTAGAGTATTTTTTATTTATCTTGTTACTTTTTTCGTTTTAGGGTTATATTTATACCCTTTGTAAGCCTGATGGCGAGGTAGGAATTATTGAATAAAATTTGCAGAGGTTTCCCCTTTGTCTCTTCCAACGTTCGGTATTCTATTGAATCAACGAACTTTGATGCCTATTTCCTAGTATTTCTAAGCAAATCAACAGGTTAATAGAGGGTTGTCTTTCAGCCTTCCGTGTGGATCTTCCTCGTAGACGTTTCCGCTACATCAGTTTGGTATCAGAGCCGTGTTCGTTCTTGAAGAGATGCCTCCAAGGAGACGCCACGGTAACGAGGTTCCAATAGAAGAGGTCTACGAACGTGATCGCATGATGCGGTTGGAGCAGCAGATGGAACTGCTCACGCAGCAGTTTCAGGCATTTATGGCCAATCAGAATCATCCAAATCATGATTTGGGCGATGGTTTTGAGGAGAGTGATGATTCACAGGAGACACCCAGGGGAAGGCGCAGGGAACCTGGTCCTCCTAATGATGATAGGAGACGATGGGAGGCAGGGATGCGTACAGAAGTCCCTGAGTTTCATGGAAGCCTTCAACCAGAAGAGTTTCTTGATTGGATCTGTACCACCGAGGAGGTTCTGGATTTTAAAGGAGTTCCTGACAATATGAAGGTTCCACTGGTGGCAACAAGGCCTCGAGGAAGGGCAGCGGCTTGGTGGCAGCAATTTAAGCTTTCCAGGACCAGATTGGGGAAATCAAAAATTGCTACTTGGGAGAAGATGAAGAAACATCTGCGCTCGACGTTCTTGCCCTATAATTATAAACGTAATCTATATCAATGTTTGCAGAATTTGAGGCAAGGAACACGAACTGTGGAGGATTATACGACAGATTTCTATCACCTCCTTGCGCGGAATGAGATTCAAGAGTTGGAGGATCAATTGGTGGCACGATATATTGGTGGGTTACGAGTGCAGATTCAGGATACTGTGAACCTGCTTGACCCAGTTTCAGTCTCGGCGGCTCACCAGAGAGCATTACAGGTGGAGAAGCAGTTGATGCGGAGATCTAGTAGTAGTGTAACAATCAATCCTGGTGGCAGCAGTACAGGAGGAATCAATCGATCTTCCAACAGCAGTAATCCTGGACCGCGGGCTCCCTCCAACCCAGCACAGCCGAACAGAACCATTAATAGTGGAATTAAGTGCTTTGGGTGTGGTGAGACTGGCCACAGACTGTCTGAATGCAAGAAGGCAGGCAAGAAGGTATTGTTCGCAAATACTGATGATTGCGACGAGGATGATGCTTCCGTGGGTGAAGAACCAGTTTTTGATGACACTCCGGATGAGGAGATTTTAGAGGGTGACACAGGTCCTCTGTTAGTGGTGCGACGGATCTGTTTGACGCCCCGAACTAAAGGAGATGAATGGCTCCGAAATAATATTTTCCAGTCCACATGCACTATCCTGGGAAAAATTTGTCGTTTCATCATAGATGCTGGTAGTTGTGAGAATATTGTGTCGGCAGAGGCAGTACAGAAATTGGGGGTGAAGACTGAGGCGCATCCCAAACCCTATAAACTGGCGTGGCTAAAGAAAGGTGGAGAGGCAACTATTTCACATAGAGCTTTGATTTCATTTTCTATAGGCTCTAAATATAAAGATCAAGTGTTGTGTGATGTGGTGACAATGGATGCTTGCCACTTACTTTTGGGGAGACCATGGCAATATGATCGTAGAGTGACTCATGATGGGTTCACCAATAGTTATAGTTTTTCCTTCAAAAACACAAAGATTGTGTTACTACCCAGTAAGGATCCGCACACACCCATACCCACGGAGAACAGTACCAACCTCTTATCGCTGGCACGATTTCAAGAGGAGATGCGGGATACTGGTACTGTGTATATGCTCATAGGTAAGGACGCTGAAGAAGCCAATGCAGTTCCTGCAGCAGCGGTACCCCTAGTTGAAGAGTTTCGTGATTTGTTTCCTGATGATTTACCTGATGGATTGCCACTTTTACGTGACATCCAGCATCAAATTGATTTGGAATCGAGTGCAGTGCTTCCAAATAGGCCTCACTACAGGATGAGCCCTAGTGAGCATGAAGAGTTAAGGCGACAAGTGGAGGAGCTGCTTTCTAAAGGGCATATCCGGGAGAGCCTTAGTCCATGTGCAGTGCCTGCACTATTGACACCCAAGAAAGATGGGTCTTGGCGTATGTGTGTGGATAGTCGAGCAATTAATAAGATCACAGTCCGTTACAGATTTCCTATTCCCCGTTTGGATGACTTGTTCGACCAGCTTAGTGGTGCAACGATTTTCACAAAACTGGACATGAAGAGTGGTTACCACCAGATTCGGGTTCGGCCAGGGGACGAGTGGAAGACGGCATTTAAAACACGAGAAGGCCTTTATGAGTGGATGGTCATGCCATTCGGCTTGTCTAATGCACCAAGTACATTTATGCGTGTGATGAATCAGGCTTTGCGCCTTTTATTGGTAAGTTTGTCGTTGTATACTTTGATGATATTCTGATTTACAGTGCCAATATTGAGTCACATATACAGCATATTCGGGAGGTGTTCAGTATACTGCGCAGGGACAAGTTTTATGCAGCATTGCAGAAGTGTGTTTTCCTGGCGTCCAAGGTCTTATTTTTTGGTTATGTGATTTCTGGTGCTGGGTTAGCAGTGGATGAGTCCAAGATTGAGGCCATAAAACACTGGCCACAACCACACAGCATCACTGATGTTCGAAGTTTTCATGGACTTGCAGCCTTTTATCGGCGTTTCATACCACACTTCAGCAGTATTATGGCACCTGTGACTGATTGTATGAAAGGGGGTACATTTCATTGGACAGAAGCAGCAGAAGCGGCGTTTCAGCTTATCAAAACGCGTCTAACTACCGCACCTATATTGGTATTGCCTGATTTTTCCCAGCCTTTTGAGTTGCATTGTGATGCTTCAAAAGTTGGCATTGGAGCAGTCTTGAGTCAGCATGGTAGACCAGTGGCCTATTTTAGCGAGAAGCTTTCAGGCTCTCGAGTGCGATATAATACCTATGATATTGAATTTTATGCGGTGGTACAAGCAGTTCGGCATTGGCGGCATTATCTCTTCCATCGGGAATTCATCCTCTATACTGACCATGATGCTTTAAAGCATCTCCATAATCAGGATAAGGTTTCAGCCCGACATGCTTCTTGGTCTGCCTACTTACAGCAGTTTACATTTGTTATTAAGCATAAGGCGGGGACTTCCAATCGAGTTGCTGATGCTCTTAGCCGACGGAGCAGTTTTCTGACCACTATGAGAGTAGAGGTACCTGGGTTTGATTCTTTTCGTGATCTGTTTGACACGGACCCCTACTTCTCTGTTATTATGACTGCTGTGCGGGCGGGTGAGCGGACAGACTCTCTTACATGATGGGTTTCTTTTTAAAGGAAATCAATTATGTGTTCCCGATTGTAGTTTGCGCCTGCAGATTATTAAGGAGCTTCATGGTGAAGGTCATGTGGGTCGGGATCGCACTTTGGCATTAGTATGAGAGTCTTACTTCTGGACTACTGTTCGCAAAGAGGTGGAGCGTTTTGTGGAGCGGTGTAGAATTTGTCAAGTGTCAAAAGGAAAAGCTACTAATGCCGGGTTGTATATGCCCTTGCCTATTCCTACCCAACCTTGGACTGATGTGAGTATGGATTTTGTACTAGGTTTGCCAAGAACGCAGCGGGGAAATGATTCTATTTATGTGGTGGTTGATCGATTTTCAAAGATGGTGCATTTCATCCTTGCAAAAAGACCACTGACGCAGTGCACGTTGCTCAGCTGTTCTTTCGAGAAATTTATCGTCTCCATGGGTTACCTTCTTCTATTGTGTCCGATCGAGACACTCGCTTCCTAAGTCATTTCTGGCGCAGTCTTTGGAAGATGGTTAACACCAAACTCGACTTCAGCAGTGCCTATCATCCTCAAACTGACGGGCAAACTGAGGTAGTGAATCGTTCTCTTGGTGATTTGTTGCGATGCTTAACAGGTGATCGTGTTAAATCTTGGGATCAAAAGCTTTGTCAAGCGGAGTTTGCTCATAATCATGCTGTTAACCGGAGTTCCGGATTCAGTCCTTTCCAGGTAGTCTACTCCATGCTTCCTCGTGGTCCTCTTGATTTGATTCCATGGCCTAGCAAGATTAGAGTCCATGGCAAGGCTGCAGAGTTTGTTGATGGTCTACAAGCAATTCACAGGCAGGTTCATGATAATCTAGTTCAGGCAGCTGCTAAGTATAAGATGCTTGCTGATAAGAAGCGTCGCCATGTGGAGTTTGAGGTGGGTGACTTTGTTTGGGCAATCCTGACCAAGGATCGATTTTCTGTGGGCGACTACAACAAACTTTCTGCTAAGAAGATTGGACCTGTTGAGATCATTGAGAAGATTAATCCCAACGCATATCGTTTGCAATTGCCAAATCATATTCGGACTGCTGATGTGTTCAACGTGAAGCATTTGATTCCTTACTTTGGAGATTCTTCGGAAGATGATACCACTGGCAATTCGAGGACGAATTTTCTCCACCCTGGGGAGAATGATGCAGTGCAAAAAGGGTTGGAATTCATGGAAAAGTGGGACCGACGGAAGGCCAAATAATGTTTTGGGGCAACTTTTCGAAGTGTCCGTTTTTTTGGCGAAATTACATCGTTTTTTCGGTGGAAACGGGCCAATGAAAACAACTCAGTGGCATTCGTCGCTGACGCATGGCCTTTTTTGGGCAAATTCCATTGTTTAGGCCCTGAAAAGGCTTTTTCCTATTTCTGGTAAATTTTGTTTTGTTAATAACTTTTAGTAGGAAGGTCAAAATAGGTTACCGTTTTTTGCGTTGATTTAGTTTCTATTAATACTATCTAGTGGTGTCATTATCTCAAATCTTTCCTTTTTTGGAAAAATTTGAATATCTAGAGTATTTTCGATTTATCTTGTTACTTTTTTTCGTTTTAGGGTTATATTTATACCCTTTGTAAGCCTGATGGCGAGGTAGGAATTATTGAATAAAATTTGCAGAGGTTTCCCCTTTGTCTCTTCCAACGTTCGGTATTCTATTGAATCAACGAACTTTGATGCCTATTTCCTGGTATTTCTAAGCAAATCAACAGGTTAATAGAGGGTTGTCTTTCAGCCTTCCGTGTGGATCTCCTCGTAGACGTTTCCGCTACATCAGTTATCATTCAAGAAAAGGAAAAAAAAAAATCTCAGGAGATAGGTGCTTACTACAGCACAAGAATTATGTCAACCACTCCATGACCAAGCCAGCCAACTTCATTTGCAATAGAATGATTATAGACTCATAAAATAACACCTTTCTAGAGAACTTTGAATTGCTAGAATAACTGGAAAACTGGATATTAGAAAGAAATAACCAACAGTCCATATTCATCGAAAATGCTCTTAGAAATGCAACAGACATTTAAGTATACGTCAAAAAAGAAATTTAACTAAAAAAAAAAAACACGCTTGAAAAAAAAATCAGTACATGAAAGAAGCACCAACGCACCAGCTCTGTCCAGTCTCCTCATACTCACAACCTGTTAATTGATAAACAAATAATGACAGCCATTAGAGTAAAATTAATTGAAAGATGGAATTGGAAAGTGTTCCAATACCTAATAGTTTTTTAAATTTCATTTACTAAAATGTATACCTGGCATTGTTGCCTTCATCGTCGGAAGTAGACATTTCCAAAGTGTCACCTTCTTTAGATGCATCATTGCCATCAACCAATCTACTTGCACAGCCATACTTTCTTTCGATTTTGCATCTGAAATATAAAGGTTGCTCCAACAATTTAATCTAATAGTGAAGTGAACATCAAGTATAAATATCTCAAAAAAAAAAAAGTATGATGACAGAAGGAAAAGAAAGAAAATTACCTCTTTAATAATGTAGGACAATTGCGCTTATCATGTGAAACACCATGCTTGTTACATCCATTGCAAAGTCGTGGTTTTGTTTGTGCTTTTCCATGAAGGATTTGTGTCTCTTCCCACGTTCATTCACATTAACACGCGGTGGATTACGATAATGTACATAGTCACACCTCATCTTTCCTTTTTTTCTTCTTTTCCTCTGCTAGTTTCTTGTTTTCCTTTGCTATTCTCCCTTCATCCAAATTTATTTCTTTAACTTTTTGGTACATTTCTGCCAAAAAACCTTGAACATACTCGCATGCCTTTCTAGACAAGGACGCCTCATTAATGAGTAAATTAAGCAAATATGACAAGTGCCGATGCCGTCCAATTAATGACTCCTCACATACAGCTTAATTTCAACACCATTGTTGTCATACACACAACCTTCCTTCGCATGCCTATTCCTACCTCTCCAAAATATATTGTTGGGGCAAGTGCGCAATTTTCTCTTGCTTCAACACACATAAAACATGTCCACATGGAATTCCTAAGAACTCAAACATTTGACAGCTACAGGCTGCATATTTGTCTTTCTTTATAAAAATGACCACCCACTGAATTTCCTTTTCATTCCTAAAGATGAAACAATATAAGCAGTCCCATCTAAATTATCTTTAACAAGTTTTGCCACATATGATATGGTTAACAACAACTCATCTTGAAACTTGCAAAACATTTTTTGTGTATATATTTCTGCTATTTGTTTCTCCATTTCTAAAGTTGTCTTCAATTTCGGCGTCTCATACAAAGTGTCAAGATCTGCTTTATCTCACAGTCTTCATGGCATGCAATCTCTCTCTCAAATTGCAATATAAAACCATACAAAGTGGTCTTCTTTGACAGATATCGTTCAACAAACATATCGATGCTTTCATGTCTACAAATGATGGACATGCCTCCAAAGAACACATGTTCTAGACATATTATTGGGACCACTTCTCACGACTATTATACAAATCTGTTAACCAATTATTATCTGTCATCTCAAACTCCTCTAGTGTCCTCTTCCATTCCAATTCAAAACTGTTCCGGTGTATTAGAGGTGCAAATACAATGCTTTAATCTCTCAAAAAAATCATCTTTGCGGATCACAATGTCCCCTAACTTTTCATGCATTTTATAAAGAACGTGCCACAAGCAGAAATGATGGTATGTGGCTGGCATAACAAACTGAATTGCCTTTGTCATGGCTTCATTTTGATCTGTTATAATTACCTCTGGTGGACCTCCTGGCATAGCTTCAAGCCATTTGCTAAACAACCACACAAACGTATCAAAAGTTTCATTTGGTAACAAACCACAACCAAATAATATCGATTGACCATGATGATTCACACCCATGAATGTGGCAAAAATCAATCCATACCGATTTGTCTTGTACGTCATGCCAAATGAAACAACATCCCCGAAGTAATTATATGAGATACGAAAGGTAGGATTGGCCCAAAATATGTGTTATCCTATCCTTTTTGTCTTTCTCTATGTTGAAAATGAATGCTGCGTTTATTTCTTTCATTTCTTTAAAATAATCATACAACATTTGAGCATCTACACATTTTTTTCCTTTCCCTCTATCCCAAACATCTTCCTCAGAGCAGCCAATGTTTTCAAAAGCCTCATCCGGGTTAAAAAGTATCATCCCTAATTCTGGCGTCTCTGCCTCATCTACTTCTGGAATGTGTGTTTTGACTGCTGAAGATGAAGCCGCATCCATGTTATCAACCATTTTACATGCCGTCACTACAATTGTCATGAACATCATCATCACCACCACCACAATCACAATAAAATAGCATTCAAGATATTCAAAACAACAGCATATTAACTAAAATTAGGTAAGAATAATTAATAACAAGAACAAAAAAACATACAACTCACTTTAGAAGTCTATCTGAATTGAAATATAAAGTTGGACAGTATAATATGGTCACCTTGAGTGCTTTTTCTTTCCTTTTTTTCTTTTTTAGTTATCAAACATGGGATTTTGAGATTTACAAATCACTACAAATCAAATAGCAAACCAATCAAAACAAGCTATTCGTGATTCGGCACCCTTGAAGCTGAATTAGGTAACTATGATCGAAACCCAAAGACAAAATTCTTCTATTATGAATAGAAAGAAATCATATGGAATAGAAATCAAATAAATGAATGCACAAACCTAAAAATAAAGTCAAATACAAATCAAATGTTCAGCAGGTGTGTTATGTACTACATAACTGAAAAAAAAAAAAAAAAAATTTCAATTCATCTATGTAAAGAATGTTGGATTAACATAGGCCCTTTCTGTACAATCCATGACAAAAACACATTGGTCATGTCATTCCTTCCACCATATTTGGCACCATCTACCTTCAAAAGATAAAGTTGAGATTGAAATAATTGTCACTTAGCACAAAACAAAATCAATAGAGTGCAAAATGTATCCAGTTCCAAATCAAGTGCAAGTCACCAAGGTAGGATGGTTGGATGAAATCTCTTCATTAGATGGATGGATGTGATGAAAATTGGAGCATAAACAGTTAAAAAAAAAAAAAGGCAATTTCAAGGACCAACCATTTCATTCAACAACAAAAAAAAAAAAAAAAAGATTTAGAAAAGAAAACCCAAATATATAAAAACTGGCTCAGATGATACCTTTGGTTAATCTTACATCATTCTACTACCAAAACCAGTATCCATGGCAGCTGTAAGACCGGCCTTTCTTTCTTCATTGCCAGATATATTTATATATATCATCAGATTATATATATGCATGCCAAGTGTATGGTGGATAAAGAAAGGGAGAAGATGTAACTACCTAAGCTTCTTCTCCACTAGAAATCAAGAGCCTGCTGCTGATCTCCCAAAGCCTCACTTTGCCAGTCACCAAAGAAAATGGGATTTTTCAAGGGTTTAGTATGAGGTTTTTGTGAGCTTTGTTTGGGGGGTATTTAAAGGCAAAAAGAAATGGGTTTTGGCGGTAGAAAAGGAACCCCCATTTTTTTGCAGCCCGCCAAAAATCTGTCCATAACAGCTCACTGATCATTATGAGCCCTAACAATGTAATGTAACTATGTAAGGGATATATATTATTATAATTTATAAGCACCATCATCTTCTTGGGGGGCCACAGATTCAATGGGGTTGTCTGTATGTGGGCCCCAATTGTGCTGTCCTTATTAGAACAAAAGATGTGCTTTCAAATCCTACTGTAGCTTTTACCAAAAATAAAAAATCCTACTATGGTATTAATGAGCCATGTTATGCATTGAAAGTGGGCCCATTATGTATAGACAGTGATCACAAGCATACAACCGTCCATCTAGCTATGAGGATGATCAAGGGCTTGCAAAACGGTTGGTTTGGATGACCCTAATTAGATGGTTGTTCCCTCCCTTCCAAGTTCCATCCATCCTAGAGTGATTTCGACTGCAGGTGTGTGCGAATAAATGGACCCATGACTACGAGAGCCTTCTGGTAGTGCTAGTGTGGACTGTGTGGTGCCACTGCCACTGCCAGTACAAAGTAGATGGATGGCTAATCATCTGAACCAGGTGATGTGATGAGTCCTACACAGCATCGTTTACACCTCGGAAATTGGAATCAACTCAGGAAGGTCATGCACATGAGCCAACTTACTTGGGCGAGAGCCTGGCCAAGTAGTCAACCAGAATCATTTTAACTCGCATGACTCAGCGACCTAATGAACCTAGTCAACCAGTCCAAGTCTGGATGAGCCAGGACATTTTTGTAATCCACTCCTAACCACAATTTATTACTTAAGGGTAATTTGTTTGCATGTGAAAATGTTAAGCATCATCTTGAATTTGAATAAAATGATTTGGCATAGGCAAAACCAAAAATTTACACATATGAAGACATGGCGAACAGTTGTCCATTTTTCAATCTATAGGCCTTTAATTCACAATCGGAAACATTCATCTCCTTAATAGGCTAAAAAAACTGGGGTAAGCTTTCGTCTTAATGCATCGAAGATTTTGAGAAATTTCCATAAAACTCCAACCATTAGATCTTCTTTTCCGAACTTCTATGGGCCCTGCCCTTTAAATGGCTAAAAACAGCTAGGGGGTCAAATTCCATGCCTTCATTCATTGTGAATTTTAAGAAATTTGTGAAAAACATAGATCCATAGGATATAATCTGATTCACGTGAAAAGGAAAAACACTGAAATGCATTTCACATGTATATCATTTGCATATGTAAATGATTGCCATGAAAATCAATTTACACATGTGAATCATTTTCACAGCAAACAACCAACACCTTAAGGTCCGAGGCATTTTTTGTTTTTTTTTTTGCAGTTTTAGGCTGTAGATCACCCTTATCATTTCGAAGATGACATTGATGTTATTTATAAAATGGCGTGCATGTTTTTTCACTCATCCTTAATTTTTGAAGATAAAAATTAGAAGCTTTCCCTCTTATTAAATGGCTTATACTTCCCTGCAAATGGCTCATACAAATTGTGGAAGTAGAATACATGTCAAAGGTGTAGTGATCATATAACACCACCATAGGAGATCAATGCTGAGAATATTTACTTTAGAACTCTAGAAGAGAACTTGTAATCTTACAGTACACGAATAAGCATAAAAAAAAAAAATGCTGCTTCAATTAAAACCGCACTGAACAACAGAACTCAGAAGATTGTTCAGAACCTAGTTCTTCGTATCCTCTTCATCCTCGAAACTCAGATTCAAAGCCTGCAACTTGAACCCCGACCCTTGAATTATCTCTACTAGATTTGAAGCGACACCCGTTGCTTGTACTGTGGTCTGTTTCGTCAACTGTACAGAGATAGATAGTATTGTCAGGTAGATCACAAAGGAAAATGCAGCAATGCCCGAAAAGATACTTTCTGCAGTCTATTTTGTTAAGAAATAAGGAATGCACTGAAAATACATTCATGTGAATGCATGCAGTTAATTTAGATTCAGTAATTGAGATTGGCAACAAAAAAATAATGAGAAAGATTAGATCTGTATGCCTTTTGAGTGTAGTAGGTTATGATACGTGAATATTTATATCGCTGCAGATGCAGAAAAGGGAACTATAGATATTAGACACCCCATTTTCCAAAATTTAGAACAAAAATATGATACCCATTTTCCAAGTTCAGGACACAAATACAGCTATGGGTATTCCGATCATAACATACTCTTTATGTTTAATTTTATTAATTTTACTTGAAATATTTTACATATGCAATTAATGTTTTTATTCATATTTACGAGATGAAGCAGCCTTTCAAGCAATCAAAATGTAATATGACTCTTCATTTATTCAAGTTCTTGATGTAAGATCTTAAATGGATCATGGAAGCCAAATGTAACATGACCCTTAATTTTATCCATTTTTCACTGCTGGATTTTCGAGTTTTTTTCTGTTAACTGTAAAAGAGCATAGCATTCCTTTTAATCTACGAAAATTTTCAAAACCGTCAATATCTTCTGGGCTTTTTGTTGGTACTGTATCTTGAACCCATGACCTAATGTGGTAAACCAACGGTTTAAACCATCAAGGAAGAGATCAGCAAGTCGGTACCTTCTGGGCTAAATTTAAAACAGGTCAAATGAATAGCAGATGTCAAAATAGTTGGTAAAATTTTCTAATGACCATCAAACTAGCCGATTTGTTCAATAGCTGTAACGCCATCACAAATGTCTTAATTGGAGGAAGGAAATGACCAAGGATTGGGGTTTTCTCCTTTCACTATATCAAATTCAGAAATCATCCAATCTAACAATCCATTCCCCATAAATTAGACCTCATTAGAACCTATTACGGTCCAACACCACCTCTAATAAACCATATTCGCCTGCATTTTTCTTGAAAATTAAAAATCCTATAGAAGTAGGGTTTCTGGATTTCTCAAAATCTGACCCTTCTTATCATCATCAATGATGCAGGCCTGAACACGAGAGAGAAATGGACTAAAACATAAATCAAACAGTCCAGATGGGTCCAAAAATAAATTGCATATTAAATGAATTAATAAGGAACCAAATCAGATCTTGAGGCCAACATTCCAGAAACAAAGGAAAGCAACCTGTTCTACTTTGGCCCAATTAAATAGGATCCCAAACAGATCCAACAAGCAATTCCAAATAAATCCAAATTTGTTAAAGCAATTCCAAATAAAATCAACAAGCTAATCAGAGTATCAAACAACATTTTTATCATATTCAAGGAAAAAATGCAAATAAAGTTACTTGTACATATACCTCAACAGAAGCAATACCCTCAAGGACCTGAACTGTTAGATCACTAATGCCCTCCTGTTCCTGCATAAGAAACTAAGCAATGTTAAATACACATGCCCTGCAGCTTTGTAGTTAAAATTTTAAGCACCTTCCACTTGTAGTAATATAAGAGATAAAGGGTTTAAAAAAGAGTAACAGAGAGTTGCACCTCTAAAGTTTTCATCATGGTAGACACAGCTGATTCATCCATAGTTCCTTCTGCCTTCAGTTTTATATAGGGGAACATATTAGAGATAGACAACAAGAACTAAGTCTAAGAGTGCACATGAACATATATTCTGTGAAAATTCAGATAATCTGAACAAGGACCAATCAATGGCGGAGCCAGGATTTTCTCTTAGGAGGGGCAAAATTTTCTCTTAGCAAGGAATTTATAAATAATTAAAAAATAATTTATTTTGCTAACGAAAAGTGATATAAATATTTTAACATAAATTAATTAGTTAATATAATATCATAAATTTAAAATCATGTGCTCAATCCAATTTACCTGATAAATTAGTTATTAAATTATCTTTAAAAATGATGAACTTGCGTCGGTCCCTAAATCCAACACATTCAACAATGGGTCCAAAAGAATAGAGAAGATTTACAAATTGTATGAATTTAACAAATTTACTTGTGACCACATTATTATAATTACAAAACAAAAATTAAATTAAAAAACTATCTTGAATGTTTCTTTATCGATATAATTTCCTTGAATGTCATAATATGGGTTTGATAATCACATCATTCAGATGTAATTTATTTTTTAATTATCAATCGTATGTAAATGCATATCCAGGTGACATTAGTATCATTAAGGGGCAGTTTGTCCGCATTAAAATACATAAGAATTTAATACAGAGG
The DNA here is from genome assembly GCA_012931725.1 of Litsea cubeba. NCBI lineage: Eukaryota > Viridiplantae > Streptophyta > Magnoliopsida > Laurales > Lauraceae > Litsea > Litsea cubeba. The sequence continues at coordinate 64,021,715 of CM022948.1, forward strand.
AATTCTTTTAAGGGTTTAAAAACAAAGACCAAAGCCTACATATTCATTTCTCATCTTTCGTTAATTCTGTTTTCATAACAAAAGGTTATTTGATGCTCATTTTTTGGAAATTCACCTTTGATCTTAATTTTTAATTGCTTAAAAAAAAAAAAAAAACTCCAATGCATGCTCATCAACATGGCAGACCAAAACCAGGCAGGAACCCTCAATTCTACCTAAAATTCAATTGCACTTCAAACACACATGCTTGACTACAATATTTTATAATGCAATGATGCATTAATTAAAATTTAAGGAAAATCCATTTGAGCAACTTAGATTTTCATTAAGTGGGCTGCATTGTGGGTCCACTCCTTGCACTCACCTTAAGCGTGTGGGAGGTCACTTATTACATCTGGCTCTCGTGAGAAGTAAATAGGTAAAGAAAGAAAAAAGAAATGATTGAAACCATATAATTCAAATGGAGATGTTAATTGGATAGCTTTGATGAGTTGTCTTTTGGATATAAGTAAATGATGAAATTATTGTTATGTGTTGTGTTCAATTTAAGAGGGGAAAATTGTTTGGGGGCAAATGAGAAAAAAAAAAAAAAAAAAAAACTAAATTGAGGAGGGGCAAAGTGGACCAAGCTCAAAGTACACATCAAACTTTATATATATTTTTTCACATTTATTAAAGGAATCTAAAGAGTTGAGCCCTCCTCAACACTACGTGGCTCTGCCACTGGGAGCAATGTAAGTGGAGTGAAAGACAAAGGAATTTTCAAGATAAGAGATGAGCCTTAGATCAGTTTAATCACATGTAACAATAAAAATGCAGTCATGCATAGTATGATGGTATTGCACATGGTTTTGCAGCATGTACATTAAAACATGTAAGGAACAAAATGAAAAGGTAAGTGAAGTTTGGGCTTCCAAAGGCCCTTTCTTTTAAGGTTAGGGAAGCTAATATTTGAACCGCAACCAGATGGTTGCAACATTGAGCAACTGCGCTACAAGCTCAACTAATCTTAAAGACCGGGACACTTGCCATAATAAAATAGATGCCATTTTGGATAGTGTATTGGATCTGACAAGAAGTACTGGGTATTGGTAGTTAATTAATTGAGAGTCCATTCTGCACCCAACCCAAAATGGATGTTGACAGAAGACAAGAACCTCACATTACTAAGCCATGTCATGAAATGACTGTGCCAAATCTTACAAAATAATTATCTGATTGCCTGGAGAACTACAAACATAACCATATCAAAAGACTGTCCAATAAGAACTTTTTTTTTTTTTATAACCATCCAATAAGAACTCATTGATTGAATGAATTTTAAAACTAATATATTTCAGAACATCGAGAAAGAGGGATGGGGAGAGGAGACTCTTCGTTTCTATTCAAGCTATGATGCATAGATACGGGAAGGATATGGCAGGGAAAAGCCATGGACAGCAGGAGCACAGATTTTACCCACCAAAAAAACGAAAATTTTGGGACAATACAGTACAGATACATTGCTGTTTTGAAGTATTTAAGTATCATAGTTTTTTTTTTTTTAAAAAAAACTCCTATTTTTTCATCAAACTGTTAAACCAAGTTTAAAACTTGCTTTTTGGAGGGAAAGATTCCTGCCGCACAACTAGAGAGATGGTTAGGCATCACCCCGTGAGTAGCAGACCTCTGCAGGTCCTGGGATGACATGCTTAAGAATCTTCTTTTTTTTTTTTTGAAAGATAACATACTTAAGAATCTAATCAGGAAATAAAAGAGTTTTAAATATACAAATATATTTATTAAGAAAATTGCAAATTTGTGGGCAAGTCTGGTCTGCCAAGTCCACTTGGCACAACTCAGATCACCAATCTAAGCATGAGTTGGACCCTACATACCTGGGTAGCATGTTGTGTGCTTAACGCAGTGCGCCATGCACATGGCATGATCCTCAGCCCAGAGTTGGTTCCAATCTAGAAGGAAACTGTTTACCTAACCACTCACTGAAGACAAAGTGAGCCCTTAAGGCCCACTCCCCATTCTCATGGTCCTAAACAATTTGTGACATGTTCGAAGGGATCAGAAGAATTGGGCATGTGGGCCCCACAAACCACTTGGGTCTTCTGAAAAGTTTCAAATTAGCCTGAACTCAATTCCAAGAAAAAAAAAAAGGGTATATAATCCTTGTGCTTGGCCATTCTTTAACATTTGAGAACAACAAGGGTGAATGAAAATAGGTTTGAGGCCAATGGAAGAGAAGAGATATGAGAAGGATCCCACAGAGTTTCAAAGAAAGAAAGAACAAATAAACAGAATCAGAACAAATAAACAGACTCAGTATCTTTATCAGCCCCTACATAGGGCGCAGTTTTTTTTTCACCAAAAAATTGGTTGTTTACTCAAGGCAATGGGCCCCATTTTGAGAATTCTAAAGGACCCACCACCTTGAGGGGACATTTGCAGACCATTAAACGGATCGGGTCACAGCAAAGAAAAAAACAGAAAAAGAGAGAAAGAGAGAAAAAAAGAAAAGAAAAGGCGAGGGGCATGTCCATGCACAATGCAAGACAGGCATCTGCCCGTCTCTGGAATTTTAGGGTTTTTACCTCATTTGCTTGTTTTGTAAGGCATTAAAATTTATAATTAGGGGTCAATACTCACTAGTGTTAATGACGAGTAACACCAAAAGCTCGCGCTGTTAGTGAACATCATAACAATGTATATCAACGAAGAATTTTCAGAACCTTCCAAAGAATTTGAAGATCAGAATTAGAGGGGTTTTCCTTCTCATTTGCTTTTGCACAATCAAAGGTTTGTAAAAGGGATATTGAAAAGCTTAGATCTTTGGTCTTTGGTCCACCAAAGTCTACTGCCATTGTAACCTAGATTAAACATAAATAAAACCTATATTTGAGTTTAGTCTTATCATTTGTTTCATTCGATTATCTTCTCATGCAAACATCCTGCTTTATATTTTCTTTCTTTCAATTATGTATGTCCAGGGGAAGAACATTGGACTTTGTGTCCTCTTCTATCTTCTTTAAGAACATCTCTTTCATTGGAACCACTCTGTTATTTCATCTAGTAAAGGAGAGAATATATGAATTGGCCTGGTTGTTCATCACATCCCAATCATACAACCAAGAACATCCAAGCAAAATTCGTGCAATGTTCATCAGAATAACACTGTACATGTGGAGTAATGGAGTCCTTGACTCTTGCAGTATGCATGTCCACTAAGAATCTCTTCATCACTGAAATCATTGACCCACGTGATAAGGTAAGAATTAGGATGCACTTCCATTGGTAGTTGCAGCTTGTCAACAACCTCTTGCACCACAATGTTCATACAACTTTCTCCATCGATGACAAATCTTAACTTTGCACCAAACACATCATACAGAATATATAATTGCACCTCCAATCATCATCAATTCATCATCCTCCACATTAATTGTAACAAGTTGTCAGACCAATATAAGAGGGCCTTAATTTCTATTCTTGTTCTTTCCACTTGTTTTGCTTTCTACTTGGCTAGTCACTCATTGTTCAGTTCACGTGGACAGTTGATGCAGCCCGACCCAAGACTAGGACCCGCAAGCCCTGATGGACCCATATGATGGGGTCCACATGATCTCTGATTCGGCAGAGATCCCTATCCTTATTTGAGACAATCTCTAAATTAGTGATATTACTTAGTTGCTTAATAGGATTGCTTTCTAAATTCTATTTTGAGTAGGATTAGGTATTTTCCTATTTTCAATATCCTGGTTAGTTTAGAAACAGTGTGCTCTATATATACAGATGAGCCCTATTGTTATTTTTCATGCTTTATTCAATTAATTCAAGTTATCGTGAGTTCTCTCCTGGTATGGTGTGTTCTATGCCCTAGGGCTGGAATCCTTTGGATTCAGTCAATCTCCTGGAGATTGGTCTACAATTTGTACCAACAGTTCTCCGTGCTAGTAGGAGGCTAGGTCAAGGGCTGGTTGCCAATTTGGTTAAAGAGGGATAGGTTTGCAAAATTTGAATTCGTTATTGGGCTAACAAGGTTCAGATTAGGAGTTATTTAGGGGTCAATCAACAGGTTCATTTTTTTATTTTGTCAGATCAAATTGGTTAAATTTATGGGTTTTAATTTGACAATTGGGACTTTGACAAGGGTCAAGTTAGGGTGAAAAATGAAGTGTTTGCGAGGGAAAAGTTAGGAGTTTCATATAGGTATTAAATGGGATTGTGATGGGGTAGAAATTCATTGGATTTGAGGGGCTTTTGCAGGCCAATTCTTGAATTAAGATTAAGTTTGGATTTTCCGATAAATTCTTGAAAGTGTTTAGATTTCTTACTAAAGCTTTCTAAATGTGAAAGTTTGAGGCTGGGGTTTCTTGAGGTTCTTAATGGTGATAGCTATTGAGGTCAAGAATTCGATGGAGAGTGAGTTTAGGGGGTGGGCTTGAGGTTCCCTAACAGTGATCATACTGAAGTCATTGTTCAAATAAGAGATTGAGAGTTGAGGGCCAAACTGTATGTGAAGGTTAAGGTTTCTATTCATTAAGAGAAGGCAAAAGGATTAAAGGAGATACAGTGAAAAGACAGGATGTATACTTTGAAAAATCTAGGTGATGATAGGCTAAAGGAGAGATCTTGGGAAACCTTACCCACTCCAACACCTAGCTTATGCAAAAGGAGGACCAGTATCACGATTCTCCCTCTCTTGCATGTAATCTCCATGAGAGCACGCTCGGGATGAGATCACACCATCACCAAGATGGGGGGATAGAAATCCACAATTTTCACCAAAAAACAAAAAAAGAACTTCAATAATATTTGTGGATAGCTGTATTTATATAGGAGATTGGATGTTGAGAAGAAGTATAGAATCCTCTTTACACTATATTAACAACGTTGGAACCTTTCTTGATTAAAATACTAGTAAAAGACTTAATAAAATTCATGCAAGACGTGACATTTTGACTGTAACATCAAAACCAACTAGGATACCAAAATTTGTTATTAACCCATACCTTGTCACTAAATACGCCATAACTTTTTAAATCATCATCAAAGCCTTGTCCCAACTATGTCGGGGTCGGCTACACAAATTTTATTTCTCCATTCCGATCTATCTTGAGCCAAATCCTTAGATAAGTAACACTTCTTCAAAATTGTATAGTCTTGAGCTCGTTGGATGGGGAGTTGGATAAACCATAAAACATACCTAATCATGTGTAACAAGCTTACACACAAAAAATTTTCATGACTAAAAATAATATAATATATATAACTAGGAAGGACAAAATTAGAAATAAGCGTTTTCGAGAGCATTTAGAGGTAGCATCAATAGGGAATAAAATTAGAAAAAACCCGTTTGAGATGGTTTGGGCATGTCCAAAGCAAGCCGGCAACGGCACCAGTAAGAAAAAGTTTGGCTATGCAGGTTGACAGCCCAACAAGGGAAAGGGGTAAGCTAAAGAGGACGTGAATGGAAGTATTAAAAATAGATATGAATAAGTGCAACTTATCTAAAGATTTGGCTCATGATACATTATAATGAATAAGCAAAATTCATGTAGCCGGCCCCAACATAGTTGGGACAAGGCTTTGATGATGATGATGAATATATATAACTCAAAAAATAAATAAAATTCTATTTCATGAGTTTTCCACATAAATGACCCTCAAGGAGGAGACACGGGCACCCTTTTGAGCTTGTTGAAAACCGTCCATTTGCATCATGTTTTGATAAGGAGAAACCACGAGTGGAGAATCCCCTCTGGTTGAATTGAAGAGAAATGTAGAGGTGGAGAAATCCCTTCCGGGGATCCACCATCTTGCTCTAAAAGGAGAGAAAACAGGTGGAGAAAACTGTCCACTCTACAATTTGAAGTGTGGACAGTTCTCTTGCACCTTTTCTTCTAATCCAAAAGTGACTCCGAAAAGTCCCAAGCAGTTGCTTAGCTGGCAAGGGACATGTGTTGCATTCCTTGGTGTGTGAGTGTCCTTCCTTCTAAAAAAACAATAAAAATGACTAGTGATAGATCTCCACTGGGTGGAGCAACTAGGAGAGCTCTAGAGGTGGAAAATCCCCAAATGGAGACCCCCCACAACTTTTCCCTAGTAGTTATTGTCAACTTTGTTTGTATTTGAATCCAAAAAACTATATAGAAGAAATCAGTTTCCGGAAACTTTTTTTCCATAAAAAAACAATTGTAAATTGTTAGATGTCATTTTAATATTTGAAAAAAAAAAAACAATCCATTTAGCTAGGCCCATTGTTTGCATGAAATCAAATTCCTATGTGTCTATGGTAACATGGGTTCCAACATAACATTATTAAAGAGGTGAGGGGTGAAGGATATGAGGTGGAGGTCATAGGGTGATGGCCGAGTATTCATTTACCATCTCCCGTTAATTCAGTATCCATTATTTGATGACCATGACTATTTATGGATATTCACCTTAGGTTCTTCATTTATAACCACTTTCGGGAATACATTTCTCAGAATTTCTAGGGAAGTGGTTGAGAAGAGAATTACTTCTCTGCTCCCAAATTTTTTTGGCACATCCAAAACAAGCAGGAAAAAGTTTTCTATTTTCTCTTTTTCTTGGAACGCACAGAAAAGAAGTTTCTCTGGAGAAAATATTTTCGGCAAATCCAAACGAGCCCCAAGTGAATTTCAGGGCTAAATAATTCCTACCCCAAGTGAGTTTCAGGGCTACAGAGTTCCTAGCATCCAAACAGGTTCTTAACGAACCATATTTCATACATAAAGAATAAAAGAGAGAGATAGAACCTTGAAGAACATGGTGAGCATGTCAGAAGGTGAGACGGGAACTGAAACTGGCTGCTCGGTGGGAGGAGCTTCATCCTCTTGCCCTTCAGGAACTAGGGTTTCTTCTGAAACTGCCCTAATCCGTCTCATTTCTGGGTATTTCTTCCTCCCCCCAAGAGAGAGAGAAGAAGTAATTGCAGTCATGCTTCTTCTTCTTCCATTGTACAGAAGATACTGAAAGGGAGGAGTTGCAAAAGAAGAAGAAGAGGGAATTGATTTTTCATGGAAACTCCTTCTGCAAATGCAGGAGAGAGAAGGGAATGCAAGTGTTGCTGCCATTTTTATTCCCTTCCCGTTTTCTCTTTAAGAGACGCGTTTGTGTTTTTGGGACTTCTTCGGCTTCTTCTTCTTCTTCTTCCCTCCCTATCTATCCACTCCCACTGCTTGTGAACTCTTCTGTATAAAATACAGAAAGTTTCAAATCCAGTCTTATCTTTTTGCCAATGTTCAAAAAAGGGTCTTACATATTATTGGTTATTTCAAAATAATGAATTTTTTTTTTTTTTTTTATAAATTCCCCTTCTTTCAAACAGGTCGTCTCCTGTAAATACTCTTAGAATTGCAATTTGTAAATGATTTGTGATTATTTGGGTATCCCAAATCTCATGTTAAGAAAGAAAAAGGAGCAAGTATGGATCTTATTTTTAGATTATGAGGAATTCACATCCAAATTTTGATTCGTGGATATAGGATCTGAAACATTTGGATTTGGACCTTATTGTGCCGAATAATGATTTAGATTCAAATCCTATTTGTGATTTTGTTGGCTTTATACTTATGTATCAATATTCTACACAAGTAGTAACACAACGTCATGGTCAATTCAACTTGATATTGTGAAATTTTGGTTGAAAAACTTGATCCATTGGCTAATCAAATTAAACATTAGCCTCCAAAATGATGATTTTTTTCTTTTACTCTTGCCCCGGTGGTCCATAGGTGCTAATCATCATGAGGAGAATCCCAACGTTGGGGATGATACCTCAAAGCATTGTGCGGTGTGGGAGATTTTTTTTTCTTTATATCTATAATTAATACTAGCACGACAACGATCTGTGTTTAGCACGAACATGTTCACCAATAACTGAAAAGGCATATTTGATGATTTATTAAGAAAAACTCGGATTACGCAAAATAAATCCTCGGATACCCACAACAATGATTTGGTGATTATTTATAAGTCCTTAAAAATACACGTTTTCATTACTATTTTTGGTAAGTTTAAGGACTTATCAAGCCAAGAGAGCCTCATTTAGTGTCATATCATGATTTTATGCATTTTTATACGTTGTAGTACTTTCATGCATAACTTGCTCAAAAACCATCATTTTGGCATCAAATCATGAAACCTGCCATTTTTAAATTTATTTTTGGAAAGATTTTCAAATGTGTTTTTCTCATGAAATTAATTAATCATCAGGTGAACTTATGAGAGATAGAGCCCACAATCATGCAGTTGTGAATTAAGGGTAAATTTGTCTTTTCACATGAAATTCTTTTTTTTTTTTTTGCTTGCAGGAAATGAGAAAAAGGGTCCACACATACACATGTGTAGGTCACTGTGGGGCGGCCAAGGTGGGGTCCATTCATGGCTAAAAAGATTTCAGAATTTCTTTCAAATTGTTGAAGATATTTTTTTCAAAGATTCAAAATTCAAAAGTAAGAAAGGAAGGAAGATCAAGATAATTGTGGAGCAAGAGAAAAAAAGAAAGAAATAATGCAAGGACCCTTCTTTCCAAAGAAATCAAAAGAAGAAAGTGAAGCAAATGAGGATTTTTCTCAAAACTTTCACATGGACGTCCAAGCCATTCAAGTTGTACCCACCTCATGTGGGCCCACATCAAGACTCCAAATTTGCAAGGAAATATTTGAATTATAGATTTGATGGCTCAAGTATGGAAAAATGCACAAGAAGACCCACAATTGTTCCAAGTAAAGGAAATAAATTTGATTTTTCAGATTTGGATTTTTCAAAACCAATGTGTGCCCCTCAATCAAGGATTGATTTGCTTGGATTCCAAAGTTAGAAAGTGTCATTAGCAAGATAATTTCTTTTTGATTGACAAGCTACTAATTTATTGCAGACTTGGTTGCCAAGAAAGGAGATTGTTTCCAAAGAATGAAGATTTCAAGCAAGAAAAGAGGAACCAAAAAAAGAAACAAAGGGAACCCAAATTCTATACAAACAGCCCTATGGGAGACCCAATGTATGCTTGAGAATTGCTCACCTCTCACTCTAGAGAATTGCATACCATCTCTCCCTTTCTTTGCCCTTCCATCTTAATTCATCAAGGGGGTTCTTTTCAAAAGTCATACCACCAACCTTGTGGTTTCAACTAGAAAGAGGGATTCTCAACATCCTAATATGTATTCTTTTTTTTAATGTTATATTCCTTGTAAAGAATTTTCATGCTAGTAAATAAAGTTGTTTCTTTTAAATTGTGTTCTTGATTTGTGTATCTCTTAATATTAGATTTGTGATCCATACAATAGGGTTAGTTCTTACTTTTGGTTAAATATTTTAATTGGCTTGGAATAATTACTAACAACTCACCTTAGCATCCTCACAATATACCTTGTGTTCTATGGATACATGGTATTTTTAGAGGCAATACAATGTGAAGTTGAAGAGGGTTGGCCAAGAAAAGTTTAAGAATCCAAGTTTAAAATTTGTTTATTAAAAAGTAAGGATTTATCATTCTCAACCTGGATTGACAACCTAAGTTGAAGAATGGGACCCTAGGTTTGCACTTCTTATTTTTTGGGGCCTAAAATTGAGAGATTTTAAAGAGCAACTCACCACATTTTTATTTTATTACCACCTTTGATTTATGCACAACCATCTTGATTTTCTGCATTTTTTTCTGCACTTTATCTTTCCATCTTTACATCAATATGTTAGGATTATGTTATTGCTGAAAGTGCATTAGTTTTCATGCATATTTTTCATATTTTAAAACACGTGTAGTGGTGTAGTTTATGTTAATTTCGGAAATCAGATTTGAAAATCACATGAGCTAAATATGTTTGGATTAGAAAATAGCCCATTGAAATTTATTAAAAATGGACAATTGCTTCAAGACTGATTTTTGGAACCTTTTGCATAATTCATGTAGACCATGTAGTAGTGCTTAGTCATGAACATCCCATGCATACTAGCTGTCATACATAGCATTTTAGATTTAGTAGTTTTATCCACTTGTTCTCTTTTGGAATTTCATGCATACTAGGATATTAATAAAATAATAATAATAAATTTCGGCAGTAACTATGATTTAGATAGGTTTTTGTCTACTGATAGATGTCAAGCGTTAGGAAGTAAAAATAAAATAAAATAAAAATTTTGCACTAGTTCATGCACGTCCATGCATTGTGTCCCATAATTATTTATTAGAAGAGTGCATCCTCATCATTCTTATATTTTATTTAGGAAAATTAATTCTCAGATTTGCATTCATTTAGAAAGTGCATCATTTAGATTCTTATCTTAATCTTGTGTTTGACTTAGGAAAGTTATTTGGATTCTAATCTAGTGTAGGTTTCTAATCTTAGGGAGTTTGATTTTAGATGAATGATTTGTTTCCAATTTAGATTGATTTGATTTGATACATTTTTTTTATTGATTTTTTTCTCATAACTTGTTTTATTTTCCAGTTTCGTTTTTTTTTTTAGTTTTAATTTTGGTAAGTGATATTTTAAGAATATTTTCTAATTGGATGTTCTAATGTGTTTTCTATTTTGCAGCAACTTGTGATTTATTTTAGATTTAGGAATTTTTATTTTTGGAAATGTATTTAATTTTAATTTAAAGTAGGAATGGTTTTAATTAGGCTAGTTTTAGATTTCATTTAAGGCAGGTACAAGTTGGAAAACCTTATCTCATTAGCTCCCTGTGGATCGACCTGGTCTCACCAGATTATTACTACAATCGCACCCTACACTGGGGTCCGATCAATTATATAGGATTATAAATGAAGTTTCTACAAAAAAAGTGAAAAGTGAAAATAAGAGGTGGTTACATGGAGTGGAGGAGATAAGTGGTTAGATGTTAGAACTGGAGTTAAGTGGTTACATATTGGAAGTTAGGAGTTATAACTCCTAGTAAAAGTCATAAGTTATGGTCAAAATTATCTTCAAAACCCATGGCTTTAATATAATACATTCTTTTTATAATATATATATATATATATGAGTTCTTTATTTTTTACCACAAGCATCCTCAAATATTTATTTACATCCATAAGCATTTTGAAATACATGTAATGCCCCAAAGCATCTTATACAGTATACTTTGATTTTTTCTCGGACCAAATTGCCCTCCAACTCCTTTTTTGCAACATCGATACTAGACTGCATTCGTGCATTGAAGTAGTTTGAAAATTGTTATTTTTGTTTAATTCTCGAACTTGCTAGTCTATGACATTTTAGAGAGATGAAAGAAGAATATAGAAATAATGTTTGAAAACACAGTGCCCTTAGGGTCGACTGTTCATTTCATTATATAGGGGCTGAATGCCCTGATTACATGCTGAATACCAATTATCCCTTCTTATCTAAAGCCTAATTATTCTGATATACAAACTAAGTATGTACAGGTGTAGTTGACTAAGTAATTGATGAAGACTGGGCCCAACATGGGCCTGGGCTTGGATTGACACCCCCCCTCAAATTGATGCTGGAGAGTCATAAAGCAGCAATTTGGAAACAAGAAATTGATGTCGAGGCCGAGGTAGTCCTTTTGTGAAGATATCCGCAAATTGAAACTCTGTAGAGACATGAGGTAGACTAATGACATCCCGCTTATATTCATCCCTAATAAAGTGACAGTCAACTTCAATGTGTTTAGTACGTTCATGGAAGACAGGATTTTCAGTAATACGGATAGCCCCAGTATTGTCGGCATGCAATGGAGTAGAAGAGGTTTGAGTGAACCCAAGTTCCGAAAGAAGCCCCCGTAGCCATAAGACTTCAGAACAAGCAGAAGACATCGCCCTATATTCAACTTCCGTGGAAGATCGGGACACACGTTCTTGTTTCTTGCACTTCCAAGAAATGAGTGAATTTCCAAGGTACATGCACCAACCAGTAGTAGAACGACACGTGTCTTGACAGCCAGCCCAGTCAGCATCCGCATAAGCAGTCAGAAAAAGAGGATTATCCTTTGGATAATATACACCACGAGAGACAGTTTTCAGCAAATAACGGATAATGCGCTTCACAGCTGTCAAATGAAGATGTCGAGGAGCAGTCATGAACTGGCTTACAAGATTAACAGCATAGGATATGTCAGGTCTAGTGATAGTGAGATAGACAAGACTTCCCACCAGGCGCCGATATGTATGAGGATCAGGAAGAAGCTCTCCATCATCTTTACTCAGCTTTAGATTGACTTCGACAGGTGTATCAACAGGTGAAGAATCTTGTAGGTCAGCCAACTCAATAAGGTCTGATGTGTATTTGTGTTGATTTAAAAAGAGACCTTTTGGAGATTGATGCACCTCTAAGCCCAAGAAATAATGCAAAGGACCCAAATCCTTCATATGAAAGTAAGTCCGGAGGGAAGATTGGACAGATTTGATCATACCATCATCTGTGCCAGTGATAATAATATCGTCAACATACACCAGAAGTACAGTAACCCCGGTAGATGTGTGGCATAGAAAGAGAGATGGATCATAAGAGCTCTGAGTAAAGCCACTTTCGCATAAGCGACCCCGAAAGGTTTCGAACCATGCCCGAGGAGCTTGCTTGAGACCATAAAGCGATTTCCGCAGCCGACAGACGGACCTCTTGGAGGGAGAGGGGATGCCCTGTGGGATACGCATATAGACTTCTTCCTGCAAATCCCCATGGAGAAATGCATTTTTGACATCCATCTGGTATAATGGCCAAGAGTGAGATGCAGCAATGGCGAGAAGCAACCTAACAGATGTCATCTTTGCCACAGGTGCAAATGTCTCCTCGTAGTCGATGCCATACTCCTGTCTGTTTCCCAGTGCCACAAGTCTGGCTTTGTGTCGATCCAAGGACCCATCAGATTTAAGTTTGATCGAGTAGATCCATTTGCAACCAATGGGCTTAACTGCGGAAGGACACTCCACAATATCCCACGTGTGATTCAGATCCAGTGCATCTAATTCCTCCTTCATGGCTTGGTTCCAGCAATCTTGTTGGACAGCCTGTAAATAAGAACTTGGGATAGAGAGAGAAGATAGTGTGGTCATCAAAGAAGTATGGGTAAAGCCATACCGCTCAGGCGGTCTAGAATTTCTGGAGGAGCGACGTAAGGCATGAGTAGGTGTTGAACCAGTTGTCGGTGGAGGATCAGGAGGAGGACCAACTGCAGTGGGAGCTTTCTCCCGTCGGTGGTATACAAAAGCAAGATTGAACCGAGTAACAGAGGTTGGATCCGAAAAACCGGGTAAGAAAACTGGGGAAGAGGGATGAGGACAGTCCATGTGAGTTTGGAAAAAATATTGATTTTCAAAGAAAATAACATTCCGAGAAACCCTGATACGACAACCAATGGGATCATAACAAACAAAACCCTTTTGATTAGTGGCATAACCTAAAAAAGCACACCTGCGAGATTGTGCGGTTAGTTTCGTTCTTTCTGTGGGAGGTAGATGAACGAAGCAAACACAACCAAAGGTATGGAGGTGATCAAACACAGGATGATGACCAAACAATTTAAAATGAGGCGTTAAATGATCAATGGTAAGTGATGGAAGGCGGTTTATGAGATGGACAGCCGTGGTGAGAGCTTCAGTCCAAAAACGAGGGGGAACTGATGATTCAATCAGAAGAGTTCGAGTTACATCAAGAAGATGCCTGTTTTTCCGTTCCGCGACTCCATTTTGTTGAGGAGTATACGGACAGGTACGTTGAGAAATGATTCCTTTATTGTTTAAAAAAGATTGAAAATCCTTGGAAACATACTCCCCCCCTGAGTCTGAGCGTAAAGTTTTAATGCATTGAGAGAATTGGTTTTCAACATAGGTAACAAAAATTTTAAATGCATTAAGAACATCAGACTTCGAATGTAATAAATAAATCCAAGTGAATCTGCTATAGTCATCAATGAAGGTTACAAAATACTTGAAATGACTATGGGAAAGAGTCGGAGCAATGCCCCAAACATCACTGTGAATCAAGTCAAAACATGCAGTGCTCCGTGTTATGGAGTGTGGAAAAGGTAAAGTTTTACTCTTTCCTAACTTACAAGCATCACATTCAAAAGAAGCAGTGGCAATGGGTGTATTTAATAATCCAGATTGAAATAAAGCAGACAAAGTAGAGGCATTGGGATGACCAAGTCTATTATGCCACAATCTAGAATTATTCTGAACAAAAAAACAAAATAACTGAGGGAAGGATTTATTCTGAATAACGGAAGACATTGGTAAAGAAAAAAGCCTGCCACGCTTAGGCCCCCTCGCGATCACTTCCCCCGACTCCTGGTCCTGCACAACACATCCAGAAGAAGAAAAGGAAACAGTGTTATTATTTTCAACAAGTTGACCCACAGAAACCAAATTGGTAGCAAGATTAGGAGAAACTAAAACATTGGTTAAGGGTAAGGGGCCAGGGATATCACCAACAGAGGTGATGGGGAGATGATCGCCGTTGGCAGCTTGAACAGATTGATGACCAGTGTAAGAGACGACATTATGTAAGTTGAGGGGAGAAGATGTCATATGATTACTTGCACCAGAATCCAAGTACCATGTATGGGATAGAGAGGAAGCATTACCTGCGATGTTCATGGATGCCAAGGCATTGATGATCATTTGGTTGACCATCTCAGGAGTGAGAGGAGCGGAGGATGCAGCTTGGGTGGAAGAACCAGGTTGTGAGGAAAAATCAGATTGCATAGAACCACTGAAGTCAGAGGATGCATAGCGTGGAGTGGTTACTGAGTAAGCACTTGGAGCAGACGGCACTGGATAAGGACCAGAGGATGACGTTACAGAGGGACGAGAGGTAGAATTGCGACCCCTCTTCCGGCATTCATCAATAACATGTCCAGTGGCCTTACAATATCTGCATATCTTCGCCTTGCACTGATTTGCGTAATGCCCATATTTCTTGCAGTTGTGACACTGAACTTTACTGATATCCCGAGAAGGAGATCTGGTGGTGGCAACATAGGCAAGCGGAGTCTCAGAAGATCCCTGTTGTGCCAGAGTAGTTTTAGTTACCAGACGTTGTTCTTCCCGTAGGAGCTCCTGAAGACAGTCATCTAAGCTGGGAGGAGAAGCCCTGCTCATCAAGTTAGATCGAACGGTCTCAAACTCCAGACGAAGTTTCATGAGAAACTGATCCCGATGGCTACTCTGCTGTAACGGAAGTAGTTCAGGTAGTAGGGCTTCAGACACCGTGGCAAACTTAAGCTCATCATATTCAGACCAGAGAATGCGAAAGCCATTGTAATACTCTTGAATAGACTGGGTGCCTTGATTAAATTGAGAAATGTCGAGTTCCAATTGAAATTGGCGAGCAGCATTGCCTTGGTGATAGATCTTTTTAAGATAGTCCCACATTTCCCGGGCAGATTTGCAAGGTCGGAGGTTAAGAATAAAATGTGGGTCAATCGAGCCCAGCAACCAGGTTTTGATTTTAGCATCCTTAGTCTTCCAGGCTAAAATCTTCTTGTCATCTTCTACCGGTTTTGGGTCAGATCCATCAATGTGAGCCCAGAGCTCCTTTCCTTCTAAATAAATTTGAAATTGGAAGGCCCAGGAGGTGTAATTTTTCCCATCAAATTGAACCAATTTAATGTCAGATTTTTCCATGACAGTAACTAGAGATGATGAAGAACAGTGACCAGCAGACAACAGTAATGAACCGCAGTGCAGAAAGCTCAGTAAGTGATCCAGACGGGAAAAAAAAAAAGCAGTTCACTGAACGACTTTGTCGTTAGTGGCTGGATCCAGACGTGGGCCCCATAAGATGATCAAATACCAGATCAAAGGGTGGGGATGGAAAAATGGACTAATTTCGCACCTTGTGGAAGTGGTTTCAGGCAGATCCAATTAAAATCCACAAAACTGGACGGCCGAGATGAAAATAAGGTGATAAAATAGAATTTCCACAAAAGTCAGTAAAAAACCAACCTCTGATGATCCATAAATGCTGAAAAAATCTTCAAAAATAAGAAGAAAGCCAGGCGACCAATATGTGCTGCTTCCGCTGATATGGTGATGACGATCGCAGGTGGGCCACGACTGATCAGAAATGATCAGGGATGATCACAGACGATCAGATCATAGAAATGGCTTCCAGAGAAGAAGATGTGCCTGATAATGAAGAAGATCCACAAATAGGGACTGTGCAATCAAAACTGTGCACAGAACTGCATTAAAAAAGGACTGACGACCATCTCGGCAGCCTGATTCCAGGAACATGGGCCCCACCAGTTCATCATCGGACAGATCAGAAGTCGGAGATGAAGGCACAGCATATTTACGCAAGTGAGGGAAGAAGATTCAGCCAAAAATAACCAAGATCCTTGATTCTGGACGGCCAAGATGAAATCAGATGGAGAAAACTGAAATACCACAAATGGTGCTGGAAAACCTACGCTGGATGGGAAATAAATTCCTGAAAAATCACCATAAACACCTATAATTCCAGTCGACCAACATGGTCTGGTTCTGCAGAGATGTGGAAGAAGATCTCAGGTGGGCCACACTTGATCTGAGATGATCTGTGATGATCTGGGATGATCGGGGATGATCGGAGAGCTTCCACACTTGGAAGATGACTTGGAGAATCTACAGATCCTTGTTAAGCAGGCTCTGATACCATGACATTTTAGAGAGATGAAAGAAGAATATAGAAATAATGTTTGAAAACACAGTGCCCTTAGGGTCGACTGTTCATTTCATTATATAGGGGCTGAATGCCCTGATTACATGCTGAATACCAATTATCCCTTCTTATCTAAAGCCTAATTATTCTGATATACAAACTAAGTATGTACAGGTGTAGTTGACTAAGTAATTGATGAAGACTGGGCCCAACATGGGCCTGGGCTTGGATTGACAGTCTATTGACGACTTCATAAGTAGTTAACATTTATTTTAAACTCAAATTCTAGAGCAATAAACATCGAGGAAAAACGTCATCAACTTTGAAAAGTAATCCTCTCAATGAATATAGTAAAAGTAGGGTTATGAATAGGGAATGGAGTGGAGCATATATATATTTGTTATGTTTTTATAAAAATAAAAATGTCATAAATTTTTAGCAAAATCTCCACAAATTGTAGTACGAGAATGCTTGCGGTGACTACATTCATTATTGAAGAAACTCATAATAGAATGATTGAACTCATATATTTACATAAAGCATTCATTCATACTCAAAATTGTTAGTTAATCCAAATGCACCTACATGTATCATATTTTTGTTAACTTGAACTATTAAACTGTTAAGTCTCATATTGACATCGGAAGTTGTTTATCAACATCGCGACTTAATCACATTAATGTTCAAATGATGTTGGACACATATAGACAACAAAATCCTGAGCTTGCGAGTGGCGTCTTAAACTCGAAAGTTATATCTCGAGCTTGTGAGCGTCATGTCTCAAACTAGGGAAAGATAAAGTGAAAGGCAATTTTGCCTGGAAAAAAATAAAGCCTATTGTATAAGGTGCTTTTGGGCATTACGTGTATGCTTTTAGAGGTATGGGGATATTTGTGAATGCTTTTGGTTTAAATCTAATAATAAAATACTCCCAGTGCATAAAATGTACGTGAATGTAATATATTTAAATTTTTTGAAGATTAGGCTCTGCTTGAATGATTTGGTACGTGAAAATCACCATAAAAATGTGTGAGGTAGAATATACTTTTTGACTCATTTTTTTTCATCGATAAAATGAATAAAATCGTACATCTAGAATCCAAATTACCAAAGCACATTTGACTTTATATGATAAAAATAAGATAGAGACCACACGTGTTCTTCAAACATTTTATGAGTGGTAACCTTAAGGGCCCGTTTAGAAATTTACTATTAAAGTTAAAAATAATGTAAAGCCTTAATTTTTTAGACAAGTGGTCTCACAAAAAATAAACATCTTTAAAATTTCCTCATCCTTAAAAAATACGTAAAAAAAAACCTCTTTTCTACATTAAAATGGCAAAAAAATACCCACATAGAAAAAGTAAAAAAAATTTCATATCAAATAACGAAAGACGATATACAATCATAATTTACTTATATTTTATTTTTTCTTAATTTAATATTTTTCTTAAAAAATTACTAAATGAGCCCTTAGGCACACTCAATACTTGACAATATTGTAGAAACAATAATTAAAATAAAATTTTTTATTTTATTTTATTTTAGGGTAAGGGCCAAGAAACTAGAAAGGCCTCGGAGGCCTTCAAGTTCAACCCACTCAGGATCTGCAGACAGTGAGGATAGTAGGGTAAGTGCAACCCGGGGCCCGTCCCTTTGACAACCCGAAGGAGCCATACCTACATTTAGGTGACGGGCTCAAGAGCAAACGGTGTGGCCGTGTAGGGATAGCAAGATGTCTGGAGTGACACCACATCTACTTCCCGCCCCCTCTCTCTCTGCATTCCCTCCAAAGCTTCCTCCAACTTTCTCTCCTTTCTTCCCCAAAACACACCACAAAATCAACTCCATCTCTCTCTCCTACCCCACTCCCTTCCAATTCTCCCCAGTTTCTAATGTATGGATAAAAACAAACACTACCCTTATTTTTTTTTTTCTTTTCAATGATGCTCAAAACCCCATCTGAAATCTGCAATTTTTTTCAACAGGGACAAACTGGGTTCTCAAATTTCGCTTCGAATAATCACAGAACCAGCAACAGTATCGAAGATGAAGATGAAGAGGAAGAAGTAAAGGGGGAGGAGAAATCTATGTTGATGATGCCTCTTCATGAGATGCAGAGCTGGTTTGAGAACAAGCCTGTAGGTTTTGGAGAAGGGAAGATTTATGATACTTCGGCTGAGGATAAGATTGTGGAAGAGATGGAACAGACTAGAAGAGCACAGCTTGCCAACATCAATAAGCTGAAGCACAGTTCTCCTCAGGAGATTGCGGCGATGAAGAAGAAAGAGATGGAGATGCAGAAAGGTATTTCCATTTGTCTATTTGAACTAGTTGGGATGTGGGTGTTTTCAATAATTAATGAATTGATCCTATTCAGAGCTGCATTGTCGATTGGCAAGAACTGGGATCTGGTTTTTTTTCTTTTTGTTGGTTTTGATAGTGAATTAATGCAATTTAGAACTGTGCTTGTCTACCCCATTTGCCCATTTCATGAGAACACTGAGAACTAGATGTCTCCCTCTCTCTCTCTCTCTCTCTCTCTCTCTCTCTCTCTCTCTCTCTCTCTCTCTCTCTCTCTCTCTCTCTCTCTCTCTCTGTAAATGATAATCACGTGTATATGATTAGTATTACGATTCCCAAATCAATTCTGCAGATTTATATACTGATGAAAATGAAGAAAGTTCCTTTTTTTTTTCTTTCTTGGTGCTACATTGAAGAGTCAAACTCACTAACTTTATCTCACGCACTCATGTCCCTAACCTGCTCAGCAACTGCTGGACACCAATGAAGAAAGTTCTGTCACAATAGACTACTTTGTGGGCTGTCACATTTGTAACGTTCTTTCCTTTTAGGATATATTGGTCAAAGCTTAAGGGTATATGGTGAGAGAGATATATGGTCAAAGCTAGTATAGTTTGAGAGAGAGAGAGAGAGAGAGAGAGAGAGAGAGAGAGAGAGAGAGAGAGAGAGAGAGAGAGAGAGAGAGAGAGAGAGAGAGAGAGAGAGAGAGAGGGGTGATTTTGTTTCTTTGAACGAGTTGGGATCTCTGTTCTCTTTAAAACCAATCAATGAATCCAATTCAAAGCTATCATTTTGTCTACCTATCTGTTAATTTCATAAGAACTCCCAGAAATAGATTTTCTTCACAAAGTAAATGGCAGATATGTATATATGATTACACATTGAAGGAATTACTTGTCTCAAATCCAAAAAAAAAAAAAAAAATTGTATTCAATATACGTACTGTGAAAAAGAAGAAAATTCTTCCACAATGTGCTGCTGCACATATACTGCATATTTAGCTCGGATACTACATTTGGGGAGTTAGGTCCCCCCTTTTTCTGTCCCATCGGGCCATCACTTCAGTCTAATTTTTGCGGCTATTATTGGAATGACTGTGTGGATGTCCATGGTGGCAGTTTCATTGCTCTTCCTATTATATGGTCGCCTGGAGGTCTGCTGACCCATTCAACAGTTCAACAATCTACTTATATGATAGATCTCACTGTTTTACATCATGGATCTGGTGCAGGTTGGGGACTGCTGCGGTTGGCTGCACTTGAATTACTGGTAGAGTTGGGGTTATATAATCAAAGCCTAGTGGCTGGCTTATTTCTGTTAACTTTGGAAAATTTAATTGTCGGTTGATTGATCCTTTGTGCTGAATCTTATCAACCCGGAGTAACCAAATATTGACCTGGTTTAATTCAATTTACATCAAATCTCTATGTAGTATGTTGCAGCTCTTTTGTTTTATCAGCTTTCTGTTTGAGTTAATAATATCTGACTTTGCAGTACTTTAATGGAGATATGCAGCACTTGAAGCTGTTCAATGTGGAGTTGAAGTTCGTATTGGGAACCTTCCTAGGAAAAAGAACATCCATCGTGATCTGCAATCAGCCTTTAAGGGCTTTCCTGGAATTCTCCATATAAGCCCAGCAGTTTCTGGAAACAAAAAGACAAGGGACCCTATTTGTAAGGGGTTCGCTTTTATTTACCTGGAGTCTGAAAAGGCCGCAGACAGGTAATAACAGTCTCATTTGTCCTCTATCTGTTTATCTGCAATTAATTTCACCAATAGAAGTACTTAAAAAAATGTGTGTATGGAATATATCATGCCAGTTATATACATATATTGTATGGATTGGTAATTAAAGGTACTCATTTGTGTTTTAATACTTAGGTTCTTTACCAGTTGGTCAGGTTTAAGGGAAAACTGATAAAGCCTAGAAACTTGGGTAAATCTATTTTAAATTGTTTTCTCTTCCTATGTCAAACTTTATCCAGTAAATGGAAATTCTTTTATATCAAGAAAAGTGCCTGGGCATGAGTTCTTTCAAAGGCTTTGCCATCGCACCCGTTGCGTGGTATGCAGTTCCAGAGAGTGAGATCATGAACAATTATTATGTTTTCTGTATTCAACACATTGATTAATGGAATTTCTGAATTTCTAACACTGATTAATAAAATTTCTGAAAATTTCTTCCAATGCTGGACATGTAATTCTTTGCAGTGCCAGTGATGGTGAATCCATGGTCATGTTTTTGCCATCTTGAGGTTTTGTCTCTGGAAGTTGAACCGCTGGTAGTCTTCCTTCTCCTTGTTGGCATTGCATTTGATGAACAAAGCTTGGTGGCCTTACCTTTCAGATTCTCTTGGCAACACCTCTTTTCTGAATAAGCCTAGGAGGATGAGGTGAAGGTGGCCTTGAAAAATACTGGGTCTTGATGGTTTCACCTGAGGTTGCTTCCAAGTTTTTAGGGATCTGATTAAGAGTGACTTATTCAAGATAATGTTCGAATGATAGTATAAAAAATGACACGTTTCTTGACGACCAAAGATCACGAGAGCGGAGGATCTTAAAAAAACATGGTCTATCACTTTTCTTGGGAGCATCTGTAATATTATGTAACCATTCTCTCCAAGTGATTAGGGGAAGTTTTACGCCATAATCTCCCCTTTGCATTTTTTTTTTGTTTGTTCGAGAAAGCTCAATTCTAGGCGAAGTCCTAAAAGTAAATCGATATGTGAGATCCAAGGCAAGGCAGGAGAAGGTGTTACTAAAGGTGGACACGGAGAAAGCATATTATAGGGTAGATCCGTGCTTCCTCTTTGTATATGCTTAGAAGGTTGAATCTTGTGCATAGGTGTCAGCAGTGGGTATTTTTTTATTATTATTATTTTTTATAATCTCGCAGCCACTGCCGGAACCAGGGAGGGACGGGGGGTGGCCATGATCCCCCCAAAATTTATGAACCCCACCCTAGGACTTGGGGAAATTATATATATTTTAAATATGGCCCCTCCAAAATTTCAAAAACCCTCTTAAGTTCTTGAGAATTCCATCCATTTTTTTACATATGGCCCCTCCAGAGTGTTCTTTTTTTGTTTTTTGCATAGTGCTAACCCCCTGCCCCCCCCTCTTTTCCTGGGTCCGCCCTTGCTTTCAGCTCACTGAGGGAAAATCCAAGATCCCCGTTGACAATGGTTCGATTGTAGAAAGATTAGAAGAAGTCTTACTTATAATATATATATATATATCTCTGTGTGTGTATCGGCATGTGAATCACTTCAATTAATTACGCATTGCCTACTGGTTTGGTATTCTTTCATTTGTTGTTTATAATACTGGTATTGGTGG
Source organism: Litsea cubeba (assembly GCA_012931725.1). NCBI lineage: Eukaryota > Viridiplantae > Streptophyta > Magnoliopsida > Laurales > Lauraceae > Litsea > Litsea cubeba. Next base: position 64,043,984 of record CM022948.1, read on the forward strand.
CAAAGATGCTTGTGAAAGTTCAAATGGATTCCCTTTGGGGAAGAGAGTAGTCTTGCATATCTCACTTGAGTGGTTGGAACGAGGTTAAAATTTTTTAAGTTGGCTTGGGAATTGAAAGGATTTAGAGAAGGAATTGATTGCTTGTGACATAATAGTGGCAGCATAGTTTTGAAACAAATGCCCTTTTTTGAGAAAAGTTGATAGCAGTTTTTAGGTTCTTAGGCCTGTCTACAATGGGACAAGTTGTATCTACAAAGAGGATTCACAACATGAGGGAAGTGAATTACAATGTTGGATGTCAAACCAACATACCAAACTAAATGTGAGGACTGGAAGTTGTATTCTTTCTAGGATGATGTTTAGATAGGGGACACCTCCGTTGCCTTGCAATTTCCAAGGCTTCTTAATATTCCATTTAAGGTAGAAAAAAAAGGGGGAAGGATGTGAAAATTAAACGAGTTATGAGTTTTTAGGTGAAGGAAAGATCATTTGACTTTAGAGTCCCAATTTTGATGAATAGATCCATTATATTGATGATGTTGAGTATTGAATTTGAATGAAATGGTGTTGATGTCCTCGGAAATCATTTTCAAAAGAGGACTTCATTCCAATCTCTCTTCAGATCCTTTCACGTGGGAAGTGGGATTTATATGCCTTGTGCATGTGATGCAGCAGCAATAGTTGCCAACGTGAGACAATCATGGGCAACACGTGGGACTCATTGATGCTTAAGAGTTTTCTTAATTGTTATTAGCTTTAATTATAGCAAAGATTGTAATTAGGATTAGTTTCTAACTTAGATAGGATTCTTATTTTGTTTCCTAGTTTAATTAGGATTGCTTTCCTAGTCCTTAAGACTTTTTTATTATAAATAGAGCATTGTAGAGATCAATGATTGGAGATTTGAGTGAATAGAATTTTCTCTTTGTGGGTTTATCGTTGGAGAGTGTCTTCATCGTGTGATTGTTCCATCGGAACCCTAATTGTGCCCTGGCACTTGCGATCCTAACCCTAGGATTACATCAGCATGAGTATGGGATCATGGCGCACCTAGAAAGAGAAAGTTGTAGATGATTTGCTTTCCATTTCAGGAGCAATTACAAGGGGCCACTTTGTGGAACTCTTTCAGGTTAGGTGATTCAATAGACAAGTACCAATATCCTGCATGGCTAGAGCCTGTAGTACAGTTGTAAGGTCCTATTTTCACAACAATGAGGTTGTGGGTTCAAGTCATGTATCATGCACTGGGTGTCTTTTAAAAGAAGTTTGATAGGATTCTATTTGCTGACATTAGTGGGGCATCTTGGAGAAGCTTTTTTGGAATGAAACATCTTGGAGGAGTTCCATGTAGGAATGATGTTATCACCACTCTTGCTATCTTCCTCTCTTTCTATATGTGCTTCTAGCTTTTTGGGTTTTGTGAGAGAGATCCTTACAAATTTCACTCAGCTCTTTAATTTTACTAATTAATACCACACCCATCTGGGGCATAGTAATACTTAGGTTTATTGTTGATAAAAAAAAATCACAAGCAAAAGAAGAATTCACCACATAATTTGTATTCTACTTGATGTGATATATTTGAATCAAGATGATATAGGAGAGAATGTTGTTGATTTTATCGAAGTGACAAACCTCCAAGGTGTGCTCCATGGTCTTCTTAAAACAACGTTCAAGTTTCATCAGGGGTGTCTTTGCCTGCATATTTTTCCATGAGAATGACCTCTTTTTCCAAGATTTATGCCAAAAACATAGTTCTTTTCCATTTGAAAGTCAGGACGGGACCTAACTATCCTTGAAAGGATACGAAACGTGGAATTGCTAGAAATGACTTCCCTGGATTTGTTTTATTATTTGAGATTTGGGGTCTGTTTATCCTAAAATTGGCTAAAATTACAACAATTCTGTGATTTTCAAAAGTAAAGATGGGCTTTTTACCAGATGGTGCATTTTCTTATGCTACACTCTTGCTTCTGTTTGCTAACTATTTCATGTTATGAAATCTGTCATTATTACAGAAAAGGTTTCATGTAGCCATTTTTAGATATATTATCTTGATTCTTTGTGATATATATATTGAATATGAAATAATTTGGACTATTTCTCGGTTTGTGCATGTCGTCCTTGCGCAGGGACCAAGCTATGTATCATTCCAATTTTATCGGATGTCTCCGAAGTTCTTTTTTATATTATTTTTACATATTGAAAAAAATAGTTGATATTTTGAATTGGGATATTATATTTAAATTACTCATCTTTTTTTTTAATATATAAATACATGAGTATTGTCTGATAATTTCAACATATCAATGATATCCATGGCATGGTACATTACATGGGGATGCCTTTAACACTCTAGGACTAGAGATTGGAGTATGACTTAGGTGCCAGTAGCAATACAAGACATTGCCCTTGTTTTTACGACTTGAAGATTGATAAAAAAGTGACATAATTCGTGAGTTGAGCCAGTGGAGCCTGTTATTCTCGTGAGCACTACCCATGGCAGTCCTGCTACTGGACCTGAGAAAATGAAGGAAAGAATGTTATTCTACAATTGTTGAATAGGGTAGACCTCAGAAAGAAAGTAAACTAGTGGACAACTTGATGTAAGACAAATAAATCTCGCTAACTAAACTATCACAAATCTAAATCGCACTGCTTCAGCCCAAGGTCCATCTAACAACCTGTGTAAAAATACCCAGTCGTGGTATCTATCACACCCTATAAGAACTCGTACCACAGTTGGAGTTATGTTACTGATAGAAAGAAAGCAACTGCTTATTGAACTGTCCAGAACTAATCAATACGGGACTTTGATCGCAACTCTGCAACTGTATTTTCATTGGCAAACAGACAGACACAAACAAGTACATGTGCTGTCCAGCAGTTGCTTGTATATTGAAACTATAATGATGGTATATTAATATAAACAAAATATGCTTGATTTTTGTAGATCAAATGGTAAGCATGGTAACGCAATTGTTTCCTTTCTGTTTTCGAATTTTACAAACTTCCCTGTTGTCAATCGGTTTGTTTTCTCTGCTTGTACAAGACTGCAGGCTGTTTGGAATGACAGTCAGCCTATAACAGGCTTGCCTTTAGCCAGGCAACATTGATACAATCTCAACAACAACCAAGAGAGCAAATCTCCTGCTGTTTGTAAGCTGATAGGAGATGAAGATGGAAGAAGGCAGCAATAGCAATAGTTAAGGGAAAAGAAACCCAAAGAAGATGATAATGAGAAAAAGCCTCACACATGTATTCACAGTGAATACAGATAGGGCAGATCTTTCACACACAATTAAACACATAAACTCATGGTTGCAACAAAGAGAACATTCCAACCGTGCTATGGGCTCATCTATTTAAGTAGAAAAAAAGCTCCCATAAACCTCCTGGCTGAGTGGCCTATATCTATTTAAACAAAACCTCAAAGCACAGAAATGCTAAATCATGCGTCCATTGAAACCCTCTTAATATGACTTGACTTAATGCATGATATAGATGAATTAGTGCAAAAGTATACGGACCTTTAAATAATCATGAATTCAATGTAGAGGTGCCAATTTGACATCCAGGGTAACTAGCAGGCCCAGCCGACCAACCAGGTCCCATTGCTAGGCCTAAATGCCCGATCCAACCAATAATAGGCCCATTTGTGGTTTTGTGCAGGGGCCACTATAAGGACCTGCACTGAAATCTAGTGTGGTCCACCACCCTGTGAGGTGCACAGCTTTCACTTGTGCAAGCTTGGGCACAGGATGTCGTCCTCATGTTCTTTTCTTTTCCTAATTTATTTGCATTTAGAACACTGTATTTGGATAGTTTGGATTATTTCATCTATTTGGAACTTTTGGTTTGCATTAGGTTGTGTTTAGACCTTATTATTATTGAGAGGCATATAAATTTTAGCAGTAAAACAACAGGCATATCTTGTTGGCTTTTCTTTTTTTAAAATGAATTCTCTTTGCATCAAACGATTCCTAGGAACTTGTGCTGATATATCTGCTGAAATTCTATTTCTCTCAACTGGCTGAGTGATTGCCTATGGTTTGTGCTGGTTTTCCCTTGATTTTACTGTGCATTTTGCTATCTTTTGGTGTTTGAAACATACAAGCGCTATCTAAATCTAGATATGGCTCCTTCAACAATTGTAGATCTTTCCAAAGAGGCTGGATTCACATTATAATGTTCGCCCTTAACAGTTTAGAGTTAGTTAGGAATCCTAGTAGAGAGAGAGAGAGAGAGAGAGAGAGAGAGAGAGAGAGAGAGAGAGAGAGAGAGAGAGAGAGAGAGAGAGAGAGAGAGAGAGAGAGAGAAGTCAACTAAAGAATCCTACGAGTAATAGAGATTTCTGCACTACTGGGGGAACTTGCACAGGTCCCTCGTATGTTATCTTTCCTCACAAGTCATCGAGGACCTCTGTGGGCCTCTCTTCACTAGTGCGCCACAATTAGGCACATTTGAGTATTGAGGCACTGGTGAGGGAAATGACTGGGGCATTAGCTTCTTGAGAGACGAGAAGTATGTGATTAAATTATACACCAATTGAGAATCTTACTAGTCTGAAGCAGAAGAGATGGTTTTTGGATTTTTTGCGGCTACATTTGGACTGAAGGAATATTGTGGAAAGGCCCCTACGTCTCAATGGATTAGATTTTCATTTTTTTCTTTTAATAAAAAAAAAAAAAAAACGGTTTGGTCTTTCTTGTATCTTGTTATCATTCCTCTACTGATCTTATTGACAATACCATGTGCCCTTTTTGTTAAAATCTGACCATGCCTTGATAACACTTTGTTAGCAATGAATTTAACAAATTCAAGTAGATCTGAAGACATTTCATCAGTCACATGGATAAATATATTTTCATTAATTTATGTTGATGATACTGATGTAAGTCACAGGATTCAGGCCGGGTGGACCAAATGGAGGAGTGCTTTGGGGGTCTTGTGTGATCGGAAAGTCCCCCTCAAGGTTAAAGGAAAGTATTATAAGGTGGCGGTACGACCAGCGTTGTTATATGGATCAGAGTGTTGGGCAGTAAAGCATAATCATGTCAAGAAGATGGAAGCTGCGGAGATGAGAATGCTAAGATGGATGTGCGGGATCACAAGGAGAGATAGGATTAGGAATGAGGAGATTAGGGGCAAAGTAGGAATATCACCGATTGGAGATAAAATAAGATAAAATCGACTGAGATGGTTCAGTCATGTTAGAAGGCGTCCAACGGAGGCACCTGTTAAAAGGTGTGAAAGCATGGAGATTGCCAGGAGTAGGAGAGGGAGAGGGAGACCCAAGAGAAGTTGGAAAGAAACTATTAAACATGACCTTGCCTACATAGATCTAACGGAGGACATGGCCCTAAACAGATTTGATTGGCGTCGTCAAATCCATATAGCCGACCCCACCTAGTGGGAAAAGGCTTGGTTTGGTTTGGTTTGGTTCTGTTGATCTCTGGGTACTAGGCACTACACAACAGTAGATCTAAGTACAAGAGGTGATCGATGTCATTCCTTTGACAATATCAAGGAAATAGAAAAAGATAATGAAAGGGTGATGGAGAAGAAGGAAGGAAAATAGAGAAATTTCTAGATCTTCTCCTTAATCTTCGAAGAAATCACTTGCGTGTGGAGGAGCAGAAGGAGCTCAAAATTGAAAATGAGTGATCCTCTGAGTTTTGGATGCTTCTAGAGGGGTGAAATAGTCTTTCCAGCCCATGTCAGCCTGGGCCTTGTACACAAGTCCCTGTTTACATGCGCGGGCCTTCTTCTACCTGTGTGAATACTGAATACCCATGTCAAAATAATGAGGCTCTGTTATGCAAATACTGCACTTGTCTGGACAACTTATACTTCATTTTAACCCTTTTCCAAGCTTCCTCTCTTTTGATCCTTAATGCTTCTAGGGTTGGGTCTTCAGATCTCTTGAGATGCCCCCCTTTGACTTATTTTCTTTTATTCTCGATTCATCATGCTTCTTGAAGTCTTAACATTACAAAATGGCCTCTCTTGATGACTAGACTAGGACTAAATTTTATTTAAAAGCCTCCACCAGTCCTTGCTCATGCACAACCTGATAAAATCTTCCATTTACATGTTTTGATTCCAGATCACCATGACCATCCAATCTTGATAGTTCAATTCTCCTAAGATGATTAAAGCTTGATTCCATGCAATTCATAGAATTTAAAAGGCTTAGATCTAGTCCAGAGAGGATTATCCCTTTAAGTCCTGTGAGGGTACTGTGTATTGTACCTTTATACCCTTGTTTCTTGTTTCTCTGACCATTTTGTGGCTCCATTTTGATGCAGTGCGGTCCAAGAAGAAGAGGCCCCCCCTAATGGACCCCACCAAGGAATCTTTTCCATTAAGTTATTTCCTTAGTTGGGATTGATTTAATTTTGTTAGAGAATAATTGATTTGAGTCAATTAGAGTGATTTTAGCAGTCATTAGACTGATTTGATTCTGTTAGAGAATAATTAGAGTGATTTTAGCAATCATGCATTAATTAGATTTTTCCTTATTAAGCCATTCATCTGTTATAAATAGAGAGGATCATCTGTTATAAATAGAGAGAAGCTTTTGATTGTAAGGAGGCGACTGATAATAAGAAAATCTTCAATGTTCTCGTGAGTTATTTTGGGTGTTTTCATTGAGTGGATCACACCGTCGGAGGTGGAGATGTGGATCTTCGATTGATTGTGGCTGGGCTGCATCAAATTGGTATCAGAGATATTTTGCCCATGGATTAATGCACTTTACATGATTCAGGCTTGATTATCATCCTTCACAGATATTTTAGGGGCTCTGAGCTATCTTTCAAACAAAATGGGCTTCTCTCCTTAGACCAATGCAGGTACACCTGCACTATGCCCTTGATCACTTCAAATTGGCTTTGAACACCATCAAATATCTTGACCATTCATTTTGACCATTCATTTTGAATGGTTCACACATCATAGGAAACTAATCATTATTGCATCCTGACCACTGTAAATAATATAAAATAATTTATTTTTGTATCCCGAGTCCTGACCACTGCATGTTTTCAGTCTCTGTTAGTAAGTTGAGATTTTCCACCATGTGTCAGCTTTTTGCAGATGTATTCCAATCAAAATATACAGTTTGGTAAGATCCAAAAGCAGATAACTTGTGAGATGACAAATTCACAAAGATCTTCTAAATCTGCTGCTGAACGATCAGCTGTCAGCACCTCTGTGTCTGCTGCACAACTAAAGGTTGCTGACATGAGAGAAGAGACTGATGCAGATTCTGATGTGGATAGCCTGACCTGGGATTCAGAGGAAGAAATGTTCTCAGAATGGTCTGCAATGGGCACTCATGATGGCACTGAAACATTGGCTGAGATCATTTATAATATGGATGATGAGCCTATGTTCTCAGACACTGAGGTAATTGATGTGGGTACTGAAGATTTCAGTATCTCAGAGCCAAATAAGAAAGATGAAGGGAGACCAAGTAATGAAGGAAAGAGTGCTAAAGCTGATTCTACATCCCTAAAGCAGCCTAAAAAGCGGGTAGCTCAGAAGCTGCAACATAAAGCAAAATCAGGCAAGGATTTGAGACTAAATGTTATTGGCGCTGCCAAAAGGTATAGATAAAAACAGCCACATCTTGTGTCTGGTTCCATCCTCTAGACAGTCAATTTAGTGTATGTTTTTACTCTTGGTTTTTCACCTTGCAGATTACAAATCAAGGAGAAGGCTGTCCTAGCTGGTGTGTTCTCGAAGTACGGGGGTAAAGCTGATTCAGGGAAAAGCTGATTGGGTTGCTTTCTTCACGAACCCATAGGTAGATAAGACCATCTTATCATCATCCTTTATTTTGTGCAATCCTTTACATTCATTTTGCCCAGCTTTCTATATAGCATTTGATGTGCACAGACAAGATATGAGAACCGAGTTCAGCAGACTACATAGAGCCAGTGGAAATGAAAATTATTTTATGCAAAGAAATGAAAACCTTTTCTTTTTCCTTTAATGGGTCATATTCAGCTCATGATATAAAGATTTTTTCAATTTCTCTGAACAAACTGCAAATGTTGAGGAGTCTATAAATAAACATTAATCATGAATAATAAGCATATTATTATCTTGAACCTGAGTTGGATTCCGTAAGAATCACGAACTCCCTTTCACCGAACCATGGAATCTGGTTAAAGGGTATTAATTGCAAAATTTTTTAGTCTAAAGAAAAAAAATCTTAAATTGCATATTCTTTTTATTTGCCACTGTAAAATCTCATTGAAGTGAGAAAGAAGATGCATGATCCTGCAACTGCATAATGATCCTGCAAGTACTAATATTTTAGAACACTGCCCATTGTGCAATCTTTAGATCATGCAACTAGTTGGCTGCTTGATCAATGGACATGCTTGTCCCCGAGTGCTAGTTTATTGGTGCTAATGTTTGTTTAATATCATCCACTGGTTTAAATACAAAAAGTTGGAGCTAACAAACCCATGGTTCAGTGGTGTTTGGCACTCTACTTTCAAATACATGCCCAGTGATCAGTCCCTGGGTTCTCAAGTCATAGTATCACTCCTTAACCAGTAGCCCCACATAGCCGGAAAAAAAAAAAAAAAAAGGAGTGGCAGTGATATTTCTCGAAGTTATGAGAACTACATGCCTGCTAATTACATAACCGTCCTTTGTGAGTGGGAGCCATGTTCTGTTATCCTAATATTTGTACAATATCTAGTGGTGTCAATGGGCTGGTTAGGGCCACAGGATGAGCCAGTTCTGCTTATAATGTGGCCACAATATGGGCCCAAGCCTGGCTCTAGTGAAAAATGCGCAGTAGTTTTACATGATACATGGTCAGTTCTTTTTACTAGTATTTTTAAATAGCATAATCCTCTCTTTCGGTTCTAATTATGTAGTATGAAAAATCTCCTTCAAATGCTATTTAAAGTGTTGGATTATCTCCATCTAGTGGACACATTTCAATTTCAATATTACAAAGGAGTGGTGTTTTTTTTTTTCCTTATACAGACACATTTCAATTTCAATAAAGGCCTTATTATGGGCCAGGCTGATGGGCTCTTATATAGAAGCCTGGGCCTGATTCTTATATCAAAAAAACTTACTTACGGCGTTTCTTGGGCCCACAGGGCTTAAAACTTGTCCAAACTTGGCATGAAGTGGCTGAGCTTAAGAGCCCAATGGACCAGCCCAGCTGATTTCCTGGATAGAAAAATTAGTAGATCGCTGTCGAGTCTTATAAGATAGATGGGCCTTTTTCCATACAGTTACAAAGATCCACAATTACATCCATCGAGTCTTAAATGTCAACTTGAATCCAACCCAGAATTCATAGCATCAGTCCCTGTCCTTGGATCAGGTTGGCCAGTCAGTCTAATAAGTCAGGTTGGATGGATTCCAACTTCCAAGTCAGGTTCACAGGTCGAATGCAAATAACCTATGTAGTTAATAACCAGGTTAAAAATGTCAACCCAGACTGACCTGTATTAGATGAGTAAAAGGCTTCCAAGCCCAACCCTACCCAGAAAAAAAATGCTTTGGCTTGATAGAAATTCAATAATAAAACAACAGCTGATTGAGGGTATTCAGATAATTTATAAAATTGCCCACTTAAAACTAATGTATCTATTTATGGAAAGATCCAAATTGACTTGTGCTCTTCCTGAATATTAATTATTGAGTAGGTTTGTGGGGCCAAATGTTAAAAGAGAATTACTTTATTCTGTTTTGCTGACTATAATTTATCTTGTTCTATTTTGATGTCCCAAACTTGAAATGAAAGGCTACTATATATATATATATTAATACGGAATCTAGTGATGCACATTGCAAGGATTGTGATAGGATTTTGGATTATTCGCAACTGGGACCCACCATACAGGTATGAAATATTAATTTTAAACCATGCATCCCATTTATTACCACTAAATTGAATTTTGCCCCATTGTTTTATGTTAGATTAATCACATTTAAAAGAGGTGAAAATGGTTTTGCCCCGTTGATTTTTTTCAAATTAAATCACATTTAAAAGATGTTAAAGGTTATGGAATCACATTTTTAACACTTAATCAATTTAATAGTAGGTCCAACTATAATATTGAAATTAATGAAATCATATGAATCTAATTCATCTACGACCAAGCCATTTGGATACAAGGGTAAAGAAAAAAGTAGCAAAAAACAACGAAGCTTCTTTCAGTAAAAAAAAAAAAAAAAACCCGGAAATCTAAACCTATTTCAAATCTAGATAATGGGTCGTCCACCCATGACTAATCACACAGGTACTTACCTACGTTATAGGCCACCTGTTCCCTGCTGAAGGCATCCACTCATATAGATGATTGGCCACCTATAGGACAGACCAATTGATGAGCATCTTTATACCCCGAGATGTTTGGTCTCGTCCTTGCCACACGATCATAGTCGCACAAACAAAGAAAAGAAGAGTGTTTGGTTGATCATTAGAAGAAATTAGATGGACTGAATTTTGTTAATCATCATATCTTATTTTATTTTATTTTATTTATCAGTAACAGTAAAATATATTAAAGACTTAAGAAATGTATAAAAAAGATGAAAGGAAAAAAAAAAAAACATGTGAAGATATTAGAGCTAAATACCAACACAAAACAACAAATTACAAAGGAACAAGCAAAGTTACTTCTCTTTCTACCCCCAACTTAGCCAAAGCATCCGCCATGCCATTTTCCGACTGAAGCACATGATAAAACTTAACATTCAAAGATAATGACAAAGTCTTGATTTCATTGAAAAGAAATTTAAATTCCCATGGACCCTTCTCCAAACAAGAAATTCAAGAAATTGCATTTAAGGAATCGCTTTCCACCACTATGCAATGAAAATTATTTGAGAAGAGCTTCCAATATAGCTAACACTTCCGCTTCATTAGAATCTTTGATGCTTATATACTTTGAGAACATATACAATACCTCTCCCTTGTAGTTCCTCAAGATGTCATATATACTTGCAGGTCCTGATTTTCCTCTTGCCGCACCATCAACATTAAATTTAAGAATATAAGTGCAAAAATGATGACTCACAAGATTAGGGGTGCCTGATAGGACTTATCCAAATGAAAGAAAGAAGATGATCTGCTGCCTCAAAGCCTGAAAGGGAAGAACAAACAGTCAGAGGACCCTGGCCTGGGCGGCGCAAGGCTCTCCGATGCCTAAGTTAGTATTTGAACTGAACTAAGGAAGGAGAGGAAGAAGCGAGGCAGAGTAATAGCTCTTAAGTGTGTAAGTTGCGTACCTTGGTTAAGGAATGGGGTCCTATTTATAAAGGACTTTTGATGATATTTTGGATGATATTTTGGAGTGGGTCCCTTGATTTGATAGGGAAGTTCTTATCAGCCCACAAAGTAATAAATGCGGGTCCATCTCAGCCCACATTGCATTTATTGCCAGTCCGATCAGCCTACATTGCATTAAATGCAAGTCATGTTGGGCCAGATCATGTTGGACGCCTTTGGTGGTAGAGGTCCCATCGGATCCATCCTCGGGCCTTGCCCTGATTTGGCTACAGTCGCTGGATGCCGCCCTGTCAGTAATCTGGCGAAGATTGTGGACGGCTGGGATGTCGCATCTGTCCCTATGGCTCGCGCCCCTATTCTGCCACGTGTCTGATGACGTGGCGGGCATGGGGCGCGAGAGGGGATTCTTCTTCATTTCGGCTTCCGTTCCGGCTCCTTTGGCCGGGGTCAAGCTCTTTAGCCGAAGTGGACCCTTGGTAGCCGAGCTCGGCGCTAGCAGCCAAAGTCTGTCTGATTTCGGCTGAGGCCTCTGTCCCGGCAGCCGAGGCGTGTCTGGATGGCACGTGGTTGACACGTGAGAGTGCTAATTGACATCTTATAGCCGAGATTGGCATAATCTTGGTGTCTTGAAAATCTCCCCACACAAAGAACATTAGGAGAAGGATGAGACCAAGTGACTAAATGTTTCTTCGTAATACATCCGCTTCCCAATTACTTAATATATTATCCAAGATCAAGTGCTCTAACTCTTTTTTGATACTTGCCCATTTAGTTATTTGAGGACAATCATAAAAATAATATCCTCCATGTCCTTTGACTTATCATTGAAGATTCTGTTGTTTCTTCAATGATTCTGTTGTTTCTTTCCTTCCAAATCGACCAAAGAATAGAGAAAGAAATCAACCTATATAGGATTAATCCCACCCCTTTAAGAGGACCTCCGAGTTATCTTATTTTATTGCAGATGCCATCCAACAAATCGAATTCATTGGCCCATAATGGTTCTCAATAATTTATGTTTAGAAAGACCATTGTCGCACAAGAAGCTTTCGTAAACACAAAATGTACCCCATCCAGACCTTTGCTGGTGAGGGAAGGATACTTTGAGTGAGGTGAAGAGCCCTTGAGTGAGGGAAGGTGGTATCCCTAGGGTCGATCCCTTGCAACTAGGTGAGAACGGACACATCTTACCACTAACTAGGGTAAGGTGCCGGTAGCGTGCAACTGGGTAGAGAATTTCTATAGGGTTTCAAAAGGTCTATTCGATCCAGACGCACCTGTGTGCAGGCCTGAATTCATTTACAAATCGAGGAGTCCAAATGCGGGTCCATTTCCAACATGGACCCTAGTGCTTGGATAGAGTCCACCCACATTAAAAAAGGGGCAAGCCCGAGTCTACCGGTTTAAAGCCCATCAGTAGATTTGGGCTTTTGAGGTGAGAGCTCAAACTTATGAAAAACCTGAGAAAATCAGAAGATCCATTATTATTTTTATGTATATAATATGTTTTATGTCATTTTGTTTACTGTGTACACACACAAAAATATAACATACAAACGGACGTAACAGGAGTTTGTGGGGCTCGACTCTTAAGCTTGGGTCTGGCCGGTTAAAGATAGGGGACCCTACACAGATTTAGGTCCGGCCCATTGGAATGAAATGCATGCCCACCCCTGCCTTGTTGCCTAGAAAGACAGGATCTTCCGGTCCCTTGATAACTTTACTATTTTCTACTGTATATAAGTTATATTTTAAAAACCTCAGATACCCTTTTTTTATATATTTTTTAACGATTTTTATACTAATTTTCAAAATGAGACAAGTGACAGAGTTTGTGTGACTCATTTTATTCGTAATGAACCAAATCCATAGGGCTTTAAGAATTAGCCATGTATGAAAGCTTGTATATGGTGGACAACCACCTTGCTCGATCTCGGCTTGCACTCATATCGTCAGCTCAAGCTCGAGTCAAGCTCATTGAGCCTAGCCGAGCCCAAGCTCGCGTGATATAAAAGACCACCCAAAATTAGGTAAGCTCATGCTTGAGTCAATTTCAAATATTAGTTACTTTATTTGAAACATAGATCAAGATCAAACTTTACCTTTAGCTGACCTTGGTGCAACCCTGTAAAATCTATTGGAGATTTTATAATTTGTCTTTTGCTTTCCAGCTCTTTCATCTCCCACTTGCCATTTCATTCTCCAGGCCCAGCCATTGGTTATTTTTTTTTGTGGGCCTCAAATGATAAGTGGCAAGTGGACCACCAGGTATCTTATTCAATCTTCTTGTGTCTAGCTGCTTAATGTTGTTACATGAGACAACTCAGATCAGCTTATCATGTCTCTATTTGAAAGTAAATTAAAAACTGATAGCAAGTCTCCTTCATCCTGTCTTTAGTGAGGGGCTATCTTTTGTTGATGGACTAGGAATCTTCCGAGGTTTTATAAAGATAAGGAAGGAAGCAGTCAGCAGCCCAGATTCAGTACTTAATTAAGGATCATGGGTGTCCATTAATTTACCTGAACCTGACCATGATCTAACCCATAAAGAAAAAAAAAAGAAAAGAATGAAGTATGAGCACTTACTTATAGTTCCAATTTATTTAATGGTAGTACTGAGTTTGGGTCTACTGCATAGGACCTGAAATATTTGGATTTGGGTCTGAATCCATGTAGTTCTGGACACAGACCCGAAATAGAGTTGCAAACCCTTGGATATAGACCCAAACTGAAAAGAGCTCAATATTATACTCAATATTGAAAGAGCTTTCTCAGGCCCATTTGGCAATTTACAAAGTTTGTAAAAATAATGTAAATTCTTCATTTTTTATAAAAGGGGTTACATCAAAAGTACATATCTTCAAAATTCATTCATTCTTTTACAACAATAAAAAAAAAGTAAAAAAATTAACCCCCCTTTCTCCACTAAATGACAAAAAAATAAACTTTTTACACAAAAATTCAAGAAGATTCCCTACCCATCTTCTAAAGATAAAATATCATCATAACCCCTTTATATTTTATTATCTCTTGATTTGATGCTTTACATTACTTTTATTTTTATAGTAATTACGAACGGTCTACCATGTGGGGCCACCTGAAAGCTCAATATTTACTATGATCTACCTGAGTACAATAGAGGAAAATCTGGTCACATGGGGTACTGTTCTGTTCTGATGGAATTAAAGTTTTTCAATCCTTTTTTAGTTTGATAAAGCTAGATTCAGGTCCAAGTAATTGTCCTAAGATTGGGACCCGAGTTGGACGTATACTTGGATCCAGATCCAATTGACTGTACGCTTTTCTTACTGGGTACATAGCTTGTCATATCCACATGGAGTCTTCTTATTTCTTAATAAGATGGTCTAAATTTGGGTGCATGTGTACCACTTGTTGGGTGGTGAGTTGCCATAATTTGCTCTTGATAACTAAAACTCGACTAGCCCAATTCAGAGAGAGAGAGAATATATACACTCAGCTCCTTTCACTGTCAGAAGGAGTCATAATATTCTGACACATATAACTGTACATGAGAAGTGTATTCAAGGAGTATAGTAACATGATGGCAGACCTGCTGAAACCTAGAAAGAAAACCAGTGTAATGAAAGAGATGCTTCCACTTGAGCTGTGACTGTGAGAAGAAAAAAAAGTGGGGATTAGATGGGGAAAAATTGACAATGAATTATTTAGCACAAAGATACAGTATCCTGATAAATACCCATTTAGTGGGACCCACTGTTTGGTGAGACATACCATTGATCTAATTGGATCCACTGTGGATTGGGACTTGTGTCTGGATAGAAAGGTCAAACACCAGATGGCTATCTATGATCTTCTCTGATGGGACCTCCTAATCAGATAAATGGCCTGGATCACTGAAGCTTGGGCCCCACCTCACATGTAGGGGATGGGCAGGTTAGATACTTACTGTACATGTCATAGATCATAATGCCCCAGAGGAACCAATAATAATTCCCCAAAAAGTGCATCCCTCCCACCAAACACATCTTCCTTCCTCCTCAGGGAGAGACAAGTCTCAGCCACATCTAATCAGGACAGTCTCCACTCAGTTATTATTGAGTCCCAATGCCTCCCCTGCCCTGCCCATATCAAACCATACATACAACTGCCCATCAATTGCCAAAGCCCAGTGGCAAACTCTGACAAAATCCTGGGCCATCATCATTTCAGAATCTTATGATATTCTAACAGAAAACATACCCATTTCCCATTACAGTTTTGTTTTTCTGTTTTGGAGATGTAAGGAGTCTTAAACTAATCATGGTTTTGGATCCATAAAGCAATAACAGAAGGTCAAAGGGGAAGTGTTTGAGACTGATTGCTGTGTTGCTTCCTATGAATGTTAGGTGCATCAGACAATGACCCCAACAAAGGGAAAGAGGCACCCAAAATCCATGTTGGAGAAAAAAAAAAAACTGTGCAATTGTGGTCCAAACTTGTGGTCCTGCCAGTGAAATCGTTGTTGTCATCATCACGAGGGATTTGTTCCATCTATCAAAGGTTGAGTTCAGTAGTGCTACCACCTTGGGGCCACATGGGTGTTTACCCGGCTTCCCTCTGGACTCGGAGGGATTAGTCCAGCCCAAAGAGTTAAGAACCTTTCGATAACAAAAAAATAAAATAAAAATCTATCTATAAGGATTAAAATGAACTATGGCCATCTATCCTAGTAATGATGTTGAGTCAAAAGTTGTGATGAAATCAAGTGCATTAATGCTAATGTGAACATTAAATGTATTGGGAGTTCATTCTCCAACCTTTATATGACATTGTTCTATGTACATCCAAAGCATTTTAAATAGATAAAAAGAAGAAATGAAGATTTTATAATCGTTTGGTTTCTTAATGTTTCTAAAACGTTTTCTTTCAAGAAAGGGCCATAAAATGGGGGGCACAACAAAACAAAATATGAGTCAAAGACTGATATACTGCTCTGCTTTTGGGACCATTACATAAATTGGTTTGGATCTTGTAAATTTATGTCATGCACCTGGGGTCTTGAGTTAAATAATAGTTTGGAGTTAATTTTGTTTGATCAGTCCACCCTCTTCAGAGTTCAGACTCACTCTGAATTGAGCTTTAAAAAAAAGAAAAACAAAAAGAAAAGGCAAGTGCTTAATAAGAGTTCAGCTTTGAGACAAATAGATCAAGTGGTTGGGATGTACCTAATAGAGCTGATTTTTTGAGTAACTTATCACATGGCCTTTCTATGTAAGCCCACAAGCTGAATTGCCTAGGAAGTATGAAGAGGAAAGTCCTTTTGTAGAAGAAAATTTTATGCTTAATGACACTTATTTGAAATTTAAATTAGAACTCTTTAAAAGTTGATACCGAATTTTGATGAATAAGCTTTGATGATGATGGTAATGAACAAAGAGTGACTTCTCAACCAAAGAAAAACAAGACTATTGCACAAGCCTGGAAATAAGAAAATAAACAAGTGTGTGGTCAAACTGAAATAAGGACATGGGCCTGCAGGGTCATTGCATTTTGGCTATTACAACCATTGGAGGAGCCCATCATAGGTTTAAATTAGATTTAATGCCAAAATGGTCTTGTTTGGATTATTAGAGATTAAAGTAAGTTGAATTGAAAAAAGATAAAGAGATGAAAGCTACTTAGCATAAGAGGATTGCCACATTTCCAACTCAACTTGAATTTTATTTATAGACTTGTAGATGAATTTGTCTTTTCTAGTTTCAATCACAAACCCCTCATTCTATGCCCAATTCATTACCTGTTATTGTAAGATACTGACAACCACAATTTTATATTTACTTGTGGCATTTTATATGGTCTCCTTGGATCCTAAAACATATGAAATGCTGACTTCAAACAGATGCCGATATGGTGAGTAGGTTGGTGGGTTGGTATCCATGGGTGATTGGAAGGCCTCAAAGGATTCAATGAGCTTGTTTTGTTCCCTTTTAAAATTATTAAAAGTAAAACAATCTATCTTCCTTGTTTAGGGGTTCCACAAAGGTGTCAATAGGCCTAAATATTATGGCCGAGATCCAATGCTTTTGGGTCGGTCCTGTAACGCACCAACCTATACACATGCATGATATTATCCGCCTGTGCAGTAGCCTGCCAGCCCCTCCTCTTGGCCCGCCCACATGGAAGCCAGCCCACTTGCAGCAGACCACGGCAGGGGACCCACACTCGAACTAGTCGAGAGTCGGCTCTGATACCATTTGTAACGCCCCACCCCTTACCCATGCATTTTGGGTCCGCACAAACGCACAACGCGGCATGGGGCACCCCTTACCCATGCATTTTGCGTCCGCACAAACGCACAACGCGGCATGGGGCATTTCTGCCCTGCGTGGTTTCGAACTCGAGACCTCAGGCTCTGATACCATGTCAAAGTTGTTAGCCAGTAATCCCAAAACCAATTGGTGATAGGAAATGGCACAACAATAGTTTTATAGTGAGGGCGAGGGCTTGACCACAATTATGACCGCTCAGGAGCGAGGGTGGACGTTGACCTCAACAGGTCCATGTCCATGTTTAGGGTCTAAAACCCTTGATGGGCTGGATCTTAATGTAGCATCATAAGCCTATCTTTAATGTTTGCATAGAACACATAGAAACTCATTGTTAAATGAGCTTCATGAGACATGTGCGCTACCACACTGGGGCTACAGAGAATTTACCCGGCTTTTCTTGGGCCCGTAGCTAGGGATTAGTTTAGTCCAAAGGGCTGGGACACCCTCCGTTATAAGAAAAAAAAAAGTTGAGAGATGAAAAAGATAGGTAGAAATAAGAAGAAGAATACGAATAATTATGAAAACATTCCAATTTCCAACATAAGTTTTCCCCAAATTCTGTAAATCAAAGAGACAAACGCACAGAGTTTCAAGATAAGATCTAAGATCCAAATGGGCCCTTTAAGAAATATGTATGTGTTAAGAATTCTCATTTTAAAATGAAAATGGTTTTCAAGGGAGGATTAGCATGTGCGTCCAAATGAGAAGAAAAAAAAAAAAATTGAAAAAGAACTCTAATAACCTATCTTCTTCATTATGCATGTCCTGTTATTTGTCAGTGCATTTGAAATTTAGTTTAAACTCTTTTGGGGTGATTTAATTGCTTGTATATATAGATACAGCCATACAGGGGCGTAAGTTAAATTAAAAGAAACGAGTGGTTGAGATGATTTCCCCCCGCATCTTGTGGCTGATATGCTTTCTTCAGATTTCCTCATCTCTCTATAGGGTGTATGTGAGTGAAATTTTTCCCATGATCGAATATCACAAAAAAGGACCCTGACAGATTAACTAGAAAATGTAGCATTTTCCATCACCTAAACTTGACAAGGTACTCCTTTAATGTGACACTCTGAAATAATGAACCCACTGGCTTCCAAATTGACTAATCAATGCACATTAATTAGAAAAAAATGATCATCTTTAAAGACATGCTTGTATAAATAGTTTTTGCAACACTGTATTTCCACATTGATTTTTTTCCAGGTTTTTTACAATTTAAGTTTTTATTATTTGATATTGAAAATTGTTTCTACCTTTTGTATAAACTGATTTTCTACTAAAAAGATACTCTATATTGATTTGGTTTTATATTATATTTTGATTAAAGTAGATTTGATTTATGATGTGATTAGGTTCTTTTTCTTATCTTACAATTAGATTGGATTCTTAGGTTAAATTAATGATATTTATGATAGTCTATAGAGGACTTAACCAAATAAATCCCATTAGATTTGTCAAAAGCAAAAAACGCCATCAATGTCTTATATAGACCAGTTTGGTCCTCCCGCTATTTTCTTTTTTCTTTTTGCTTTTGGCGCTGAGCGGGGATATCACAGTTCATTCTAAGTAAATGAGTAGGGATATCCCCGTTCATCGTTCATTACAACATAAAGAATGTCGAGCTCCCTTTTCCCATTTGGCTCTTTTGGGATCCGGATGGATATCTCTGCAACCACGTTCACAGCATTAATTTGGGCGTAGATATGCCCGGCTCAACTAATACAATTATGAGAGATAGCACCCACAATACTCTAGTGGGCGAGGATATCTCCGCTTATTGCACTAACACAGGCAGGGATATCCACATTCATCGCACTAATTTGGGCGAGGCCGACAACGGCGAAGGCGAAGGGGCTACCACAGTAGGCGTCCATTTGGATAAGGAGGGCGGCGGCATTGCCATAGGTGGGGAAGATGTGCTTGTTGAGGTCAAATGGGGTGGGAGGAGGGAGCTGGTAGAGGGCGATGACAAGGTTGAGGACGACAACAATGGCGATGAAGGGCTTCATCTCGAAGCAGCCCCAGGACAGGGAGGCGGCGGCGGCTCCTCCTCCATCTTTCTCATCGGTGTGGCTACTTTGCCTTCGAATTTTTGCGCCTTCGGATTTCAGGATTTCAATTTTGAAACGATACATTTCAGGATCGATTAGGGATTTATGAAAGTGGACTATTTTTTACGTAACATTTGTGACTTTGAAGGAGAGGATGCCAACGGTTGCATCCTCCTTCTGATCGGGTCTTTTGGTGTTCTTTTACTTTGAAAGATCTGAGTTTCAACGTTGTGGAAGAGAGAAGAAGATGGGAGAAGAACCAAAAGGGGAAAAAACGGTTTTTTGGACTTTTTAAAGTAAAAGGAGGGGGATATCCTCACTCATAGAAGAAAAGGAAAAAAAAAAAAAAAAAACAAACAGAGCCCCTGAGACCACTATAGTCGTTATAAGACATTGAGGGCGTTTTTGGCTTATAACGAGTCTTAGGAGATTTTTCAGGTAAAACCCTCTAGTCTATAACTAGCAAAACTATTACCAATGAGAAACATCATCAATTTATGAAAAAATAGTCGTTAAAGTCCCTCAAGTTTCTTTCAATTTCTAACTTTTGGGTTGGAGTTCAAGTTAGATTGGTGGGTTAAATAATGAGAATGGATTCAATCCCAACTTGAGCTCAACCCATTTCTTAATGGGATAAAAATTGTATACTTGAATTAAACCTAAAAATAAGAAGGGTCAACATGAACCATAGATCGATATAGCTAGTTTTTTTTTTTCTTTTTTTGATAATGCAGGGTTCCCAGCCTTTTGGGCCAGAATAATCCCTATGGGCCCAGGAGAGAAAGCCGGGTAAAATTCTCCTGTGGCCCAAGTGTGGTAGTGCAGTTTCAAACCCACAACCTAGATATAGCTAGGTTGAATTGAAGTGGGTTAGGAGTTTCTACCCCTACTTTCAAACTTTGTTTTCTTCTTTTTTATTTATTTTATTTATTTATTTTCTGTCTAATGTCAATGATGGCAGTAATGATCATGACGATGATGATGATGAGAAAATCAACCTATGTATTCCAATAATAGAGGGCTGGAGGTTGAAAATTTTTATGCATAGCTTATGGATGCCCCAAAATCAACATAAATAGGTCATTAAACATATGAATTGAGTCTCCAAAGATCACTAGCAAAAACGAATTGCACAATAGCCACACCCTTAAATTTGATCTTCATGGTCGGCTTTACCATGAAGCAAGGAAAACCCTTGCTTTAGGCCCAAAAAAACATAGCCCCCAAAATACAATACATAAGGCCCCATAATAGCAAATGACATCTTTTCAAATTCCAAAACAACAATTGACATCCTTTTATTTCTCCCTAAAAATAAGGCTCCATAATAACCAATTCTCCGGATCGCGCGGAAATTTATGTCCATTTCTTGTCCCCCCCCCCCCCCCCCCCCCCCCCCCCCCCCCTCTATATATATTGCCTCTCTCTGCCCACTTTAAAAAGGTTTGACCGATGCTTGAAGTTTTAGCTTCTCAGAGAGTTGTGACTTAATTACTAATAGCAAAACATAAGGCCCCATAATAGTAACTACAATCTTTCAAATCCTAATTACTTGTAACTCTGCAAGGCACTACTACTTTGTTATTTGCAATAACTAATTAGATATAACTAAATTTACGGATAATTCGTGCATTAAGTGTAACTTCTCAGGTCTATTTTATTGTAAGAATTTGAGAAATTCCTTTTTTTTTGGGTGCCCTAGCTAAGGGGGTTGGGACCCCAACAAACCCACGCTAGTGGGAGTAACTCGAGCGAGGGAAGGAGACCTCAAGTGAGGTAATTTGGAGCATTTCTCATATGAT
This sequence comes from Litsea cubeba, assembly GCA_012931725.1. Taxonomy (NCBI): domain Eukaryota; kingdom Viridiplantae; phylum Streptophyta; class Magnoliopsida; order Laurales; family Lauraceae; genus Litsea; species Litsea cubeba. The sequence goes on from CM022948.1 coordinate 64,065,408, forward strand.
ATTTTAGCTATTTTACTAATAGTCTGTTCTTGAGACAAGGTGCAACTACATTTTAAATTCTTAGATGTGTGGGTGTGGGTGTGGGTGTGGGTGGGGTGCTCTATTAATTAGGCTTGTCAATCTGGTCCTTTGACGAGGGAATAAGGGCTTTTATTTTTCTTTAAAGGCCGTAAGGCCGAGCTTGGGCAGAATTAGAGGGCCGATCTTGGATAGTAGTGAGCCCGGCCTAGCCTGGCCCAACAATTGTGTTTTCTTATTTCTTTAATATCTATTTTTATATATCCTAAAGAACCCTACTAATATTCGAATACTCGTAAGAAAATGGGGATAAGGGTAGTAAGTGGTGATCATATGCATCAATAGTGGTGGAAAATCCAAAATAAAAATAATAAGAAACAAACAATAATTGTGAATTGGTGTTCATTCTCATTGTTTTCATTTTCTAAATATCTAATATCTATAGTGACAATAAGCGTTGATCTTTATTTTATTCTTTAACATTTATTCCACTATAGTTGCCAAAAGGTTTTTATATATTTTTAATTTCCCTTTGGATATCTAAATTTGCCAATAGGGATAGTTTTAAATCTTTACATATGTATTAATCTATTTGTATTTTTGGAAAGTCTCAGCACCTGTCTTTATTGGTAGATGAATGCACACTTTTGTTTCTTTGATTTCTAAATTTTGAGCTATATCAATTACAATTGTATCCCCCACCAAAAGAAAAAAACTACAATTGTATGAATAATATAGGATGCTTGATGGCCGTGTAAGAAAAAAGAAAAAGACTGATTTTTCTTGTTTTCAGGTCCTGGGCCCTTCCCTAGCCTGGCCTTAGCCCTCAAAGGTAGAGTAAGGACCTTGGTAGAGCAGGCCCTTTGAGAGCTTTGGTCTATTCGGGCCCAATATTGTGTATATTAAGGGTAGGGCAAGGACAACCCCAAGCCTGGTCCCTTGACAAGCCCATTCCTAATGGCCATGTGTGGAGCCCCCTCACAACATCCCCTTTGTTAAAAGAGATTGGAACAAAACCCAATTCATATTTATCATTGCACAAGGAGTTTTAAAAAAAAAAAAAACAAGTTCAATCTTCACATTTGGTATGATTTGAAGATTTAATGCCTTCCACTTTCAACTGAAGATTTTCAGATTCTATAGGAGGTCGGACCCAAAGATGAAAATTAGTTGCCAAGCGTGACCTAAATCTCTATAAAAGGGGTTAAAATCTTATAAAGATACACTATGAGTTTAGGAGAGATGACTTTACTCACATCCATCCCATCTAGATCACACACCACTGCTGCACTTGCATTTATCAAATTACAAGCTTGTAAAGAAAGAAAAAGAAAGGAAAAAAAAACGAGGGTGGTGGTTGGGGATGAGAATGTCCAATCAACTTTAAACTTGTCATGGGCCACCTATTATGCCCCAAATGGTAATACTTCTCACTTCTGATCAAATACAAAGTGGGGGACACTTGGGAGAATAAGGCCGATTGGTAAGGGAAGGAAAAGAAGATGACAAAAACCTGATGTTCCTTCTCTTCAAATAATTCATATGCTATTATTAACAAAGTATCTGCATCACTCATTCGAGCTGAATGAACAATCTGATATGAAAGGTTTTTACATTATGTTACTTTCATAGATTTCCTGATAAAATCTTCTGATTTCTACCGACTTCCACTCTCCTAGAAGTGAACACATCTAATGAGTCTCACTTATGAAAAATAAGGGTTTTCTCAGTTGGTTGGCGATCATGTATGTCATCCGTTTTTTGGGAATTTAATCTTTCAAATCTTCCCAGTTGTGTAAGCTATCCTAGATTCCTAGGGTACAAAAAGAAACCTCCATTCGATCGATCCAATCAGAGAGTTGGGATCATTCGATCGTTTGTGATGGTATCCGCTCCTCAATAGAATATTGGAGGATATTTATTTGCACTTAATAATAATTCGATCATAAAAATCTGTCACAACCTTTTACATAAGGAGCTCATATTGATGAGATAATAATTATGATGATAACAACAAGTTATGATAGAGGGCGAGCCTTGGCGCAACGGTAGAGTTGCTCCTTTGGTGACCTCGAGGTCACGGGTTCGAGGCGTGGAAACAGCCTCTTTGCAAAATTGCAAGGGTAAGGCTGCGTACACATGCGCCCACCCTCCCCCTACCCCCGCTTAGCCGGGGAGCACTTTGTGCACCGGGTGAGCCCTTTATAACAACAAGTTATGATAAATATATCACCGAAAATAAATGGGCACGCATAACTCAAATGGGCCAAAAACTAATATCAGGTCCCATTTAACTTGGATATGAATTCTCTCTGGTTTTTTATCCCAAAATCTTTTTTCTTATTAAAATAGGATTATGAAAATCTTTACTAGTTCACTCAGCACCAAATCTATTCTTTTTCAAACATTTCATGGATAGGGGTTTGGTATGTTTCATTTAATTGAAAAATAAACTTGATGTATATTAAGAGATTATACTATATTTGACAAATTGTCAAACATACATTCAAAGTTATATACGTAATTCTCTTTAAAAAAGTTTAAAAGTTATCTAATTGACATCCTTATAAAAGTTATTCTTTTGATACTGTAGGTGCAAAAAATAACGACCCACAAGGATGGGGGGTGCCTTAGAGGACTTACCCAAGTGAGATTAGGGACACCGATGCCTGCGCCTGGAGCCTGAGAAAAGGAAGGAGAAATGCAGGTCAGAGGACCCTGGCCTGGGCGGCGCAGGGCTCTCCGATGCCTAAGTTAGTATGTGAACTAAGCAGAGGGAGGAGATTTTTGGGGAAGAAGATGGCATACCAGAGTGGTAATGGCGTCCTCTCTTCCTTTGGAGCTGTAGCCGTGTTTATATAGAGGAAGAGGAGGCAAAGGGGTAGTTGGCTGTCTTGTCGTAGCCCATTTTGTCAGGTACTAGGGAGGCGCTGGTCCCGTCGTAGCCTGTCTTGTCCCGTTAGGCCATATCCTGGCGCCTTGGGAGCTGTGGACGGCGATCTGTCAGGAGATACGGGCTGTCCCCCTTGTCTTGTCGCACGGGCCATAGCGTGCTTGAGCGTCCATGGGAGGACAGCTGTCAGTGCTCACTACTTTCATCGATATGAGGCGCTTGGCCGGGATGGAGTATCGTGCCGGGTGAGACCTGGCGGAGATGTAGGGCCATGGTACTGTTGCCGAAGTGGGAGGGGCTGACACTGCAGCCGAGCTGGGTAGCCGAAGTCGGGGTAGAGATGGAGCGCTAAGCCGAAGTGGGATGCTTGGCCGAAGTGGATCCTGCCGAGGTGGAGTATCTGGTCTTGCTAAGGCGTGCATTGCCGAGGTGGGGGAGTTGCCGGGATGGACTTGCCGGAATGGATTTGCTGATGGGCCCCCCGGGGTGGAGCACCTTGTCCAGGATTCTCTTGGGATTTTCCCCACACAAAGCCCCCCAGCTTCTGAGCTCAATAGGCTGCTCTTTTGAGGTTAGAAGCTAAGTACCATGGAGGACAACACTTATGCCTTGGAGCTGCTCATAGTTTTGAGATGACTGGCTGGCAATGGTCCGGAGCTGGAGGTTTGCATCACTGTGAAGCTGTAACAAGATGCCTCTGTCGAGCTGGAGAGTGCATTGTTGCTGGAAGCCAAGAGAGATGGCTCATTTATTTAGGAGTATCTTGCTACTGCTGCTGAGGAGGCAAGCTGAGGAGGCGAGCTACAGACTGGGTGCTGCTGCTAAACCGGAGACTGGCACTGCTGCCGAGCCGGAGGAAGGATTTCCTGCCGTACTGGAGGCTGGCGCTGCTGTGGAGCTGCGAACTGGCATGAGGCCGAGGTGGAACCAGAAAATGCCAACCTGGAATCCGGCACCGATGCCGGGCTGAGGACTGTCCTGAGGCCGAGGAGGTGATATGGAACAGTCTCTACTGCGATCTTGTCGAGCTGCCATTGGCCGAAGTGGCCAGCTTTTGGCCGAGACGAACTACTTTTGCCTTGAGACAGTGGATCGGAGATGAGCATGAGTTCGGCAACGGTCTTTGAGGGGTGTAAAAACCCTGATTTTAGGAATCCGGCCGAGTGTCTGGACTCGAGGCCTTTTTCAGGGCGGTAGACCCAATCCTGGCCGAGTGTCTGGACTCGAGGCCTTTTCCAGGGCGGTAGACCCAATCCTGGCCGAGTGTCTGAACTCGAGGCCTTCTCCATGGCCCAAGGCCAGGAGCTTTAGGAAACGACCGAGTCTGGACTCGAGGTCTCTTCCAGGGCGGTGGGCCCAATCCTGGCCGAGTGTCTGAACTCGAGGCCTTCTCCATGGCCCAAGGCCAGGAGCTTTAGGAAACGACCGAGTCTGGACTCGAGGTCTCTTCCAGGGCGGTGGGCCCAATCCCGGCCGAGTGTCTGAACTCGAGGCCTTCTCCGTGGCCCAAGGCCAGGAGCTTTAGGAAACGACCGAGTCTGGACTCGAGGTCTCTTCCAGGGCGGTGGGCCCAATCCCGGCCGAGTGTCTGAACTCGAGGCCTTCTCCATGGCCCAAGGCCAGGAGCTTTAGGAAACGACCGAGTCTGGACTCGAGGTCTCTTCCAGGGCGGTGGGCCCAATCCCGGCCGAGTGTCTGAACTCGAGGCCTTCTCCATGGCCCAAGGCCAGGAGCTTTAGGAAACGACCGAGTCTGGACTCGAGGTCTCTTCCAGGGCGGTGGGCCCAATCCCGGCCGAGTGTCTGAACTCGAGGCCTTCTCCGTGGCCCAAGGCCAGGAGCTTTAGGAAACGACCGAGTCTGGACTCGAGGTCTTTTCCAGGGCGGTGGACCCGTGGAGATGGGTGAAGACCCGGAGTTTAGGAATTGGCCGAGTGTCCGAACTCGAGGCCTTTTCCAGGGCTGTTAACCCTTGTGACTTGTCTTTCTGGCACTCGCCGAGGTGGAGAAGCCTGGGTGTACGAACCCGAGGGCAGTCTCGATGGCACTGGCCGAGACCAACATGAGGCCAAGCCTGTGAAGCGCGTAGCTAGCACGAGGGCGATACCAACATGAGGTCGTTAGATGCGGTCGAGACCATCATGAGGCCGAAACCAGCGTGAGGTGGAAACCAGCACGTGGACGGACCAGCATGAGGTCGTCAGATGCGGTCGAGACCATCATGAGGCCGAAACCAGCGTGAGGTGGAAACCAGCACGTGGACGGACCAGCATGAGGTCGTCAGATGCGGTCGAGACCATCATGAGGCCGAAACCAGCGTGAGGTGGAAACCAGCACGTGGACGGACCAGCATGAGGTCGTCAGATGCGGTCGAGACCATCATGAGGCCGAAACCAGCGTGCGGTGGAAACCAGCACGTGGACGGACCAGCATGAGGTCGTCAGATGCGGTCGAGACCATCATGAGGCCGAAACCAGCGTGAGGTGGAAACCAGCACGTGGACGGACCAGCATGAGGTCGTTAGATGCTGTCGGGACCAGCATGAGGCCGAAACCAGCGCGAGGTGGAGACCAACACGTGGACGGACCAGCATGAGGTCGTTTGGAGGCCAAGGAGCCTGGGTGCGCCTACCCGAGGACTTGGTTGCTCTGGCGCCGAAGGCGAGTCACGCCTGAGTGTATAAAACGACCCCAGGGTGAGCTCGGTGGCACTGGATGACTGATGGCGGTAGAGGACCGTGCGATCAAGGCTGACAGCAGAGGACCGTGCCGTCGAAATGACGGTAGAGGGTCGTACGATCGAAGCCGACAGTAGAGGGTCGTGCCGGCGTCATCAAAGCTGACGGCGCCATCGAAGCTGACAGTAGAGGACCGTGCCGCCGAAATGACGGTAGGGGGTCGTGCGATCGAAGCTGACGGGCGGTCGAAGCTAAGTGACAGAAAAAGGGGGTTCGCCTAACTGGTCCCCGTGTTGGAAGAGATTTCTGCGGAGCGGGGGGCTGCTAGCGAGCTGGAGACGTCCGCCGAGCTGGAGGCATCCGCCGATCTGGCAGAGTCGGCCGAGCTGGAAGCGTCCGTCGAGCTGGCAGGTTCGGCCGAGCTGGAAGCGAACTGGTCGCTCTTGCGGAGGTTGAACTACTCCCGGGCTCGGGCTTCGTCCTCTCGCCTGATGAATTGATTTACCCTAGTCATGAGCGCCGCCGTAGTGACCACGAGATACATGACCAGGTTGCTTCGGAGCTCGTTGCCTGGTACGAGGGCTTGCTGGAAAGACATGACTGCTATTGCCTCTGAAGCGTTCTCGATCTGGCTGTAGACAGCCCAGAATCTTTTGGCGAACTGCGCGATGCTCTCGGTCTGCTTCATTCTGAGGGCCATCAGGTCGGCGGCTGACCTGGGGATGACCCTGTAAACTTGGAACTTCGTTAAGAATGAACTCCGGAGCTGCTGCCAACTTTTGATTGATCCCGGGGGGAGTGCGCAGAAACACCTTAGGGGGAGGTCCCCGAGGCTGGAAGAGAAGGCTCTGCAGTTGAGGTGGCCTGCACTGCCCCATATCGACATCCTCTGACTGAAGTGCCGGAGGTGTGCTGCTGGGTCCGAGGTTCCATCGTAAATGACGAATCTCGGGACTTTGAAATCTTCGGGAAGGGGGAAGCTTCTGATCTCTGGAGAGAAAGGAGATGCGCCGAAAACACTAGAGTTCATCCGAACTTGAGCGTAGTCGGCCATTTCCATGTGCTGTCGTACTGCTTGCTCTATGCGTTGATCGAGCCACTCTCTGGAGTCGCGGTTGCTCCTGCTCTTCAGGGTGCGTCTTTCGGAAGGTAGAGTCGAGGTCGAATCCTTGGAGGATGAACCCGACCGAGTATCCTGAAGATGGTCGCCTGCTGGACCAGATTTTGCTGCCGACCTCTCTCGGGGGGGGACCGTCGGCAGCTGGGTCGACAGTGCGATAGGTTCCTTTCCCTTTCTGGCTCTTCGAGGCATGGTGATTGGAAAGATTGAGAAGGTTGGGAAGGCTGGGATGTTACTTCCCCACAGACGGCGCCAATTGTAGGTGCAAAAAATAACGACCCACAAGGATGGGGGGTGCCTTAGAGGACTTACCCAAGTGAGATTAGGGACACCGATGCCTGCGCCTGGAGCCTGAGAAAAGGAAGGAGAAATGCAGGTCAGAGGACCCTGGCCTGGGCGGCGCAGGGCTCTCCGATGCCTAAGTTAGTATGTGAACTAAGCAGAGGGAGGAGATTTTTGGGGAAGAAGATGGCATACCAGAGTGGTAATGGCGTCCTCTCTTCCTTTGGAGCTGTAGCCGTGTTTATATAGAGGAAGAGGAGGCAAAGGGGTAGTTGGCTGTCTTGTCGTAGCCCATTTTGTCAGGTACTAGGGAGGCGCTGGTCCCGTCGTAGCCTGTCTTGTCCCGTTAGGCCATATCCTGGCGCCTTGGGAGCTGTGGACGGCGATCTGTCAGGAGATACGGGCTGTCCCCCTTGTCTTGTCGCACGGGCCATAGCGTGCTTGAGCGTCCATGGGAGGACAGCTGTCAGTGCTCACTACTTTCATCGATATGAGGCGCTTGGCCGGGATGGAGTATCGTGCCGGGTGAGACCTGGCGGAGATGTAGGGCCATGGTACTGTTGCCGAAGTGGGAGGGGCTGACACTGCAGCCGAGCTGGGTAGCCGAAGTCGGGGTAGAGATGGAGCGCTAAGCCGAAGTGGGATGCTTGGCCGAAGTGGATCCTGTCGAGGTGGAGTATCTGGTCTTGCTAAGGCGTGCATTGCCGAGGTGGGGGAGTTGCCGGGATGGACTTGCCGGAATGGATTTGCTGATGGGCCCCCCCGGGGTGGAGCACCTTGTCCAGGATTCTCTTGGGATTTTCCCCACACAGATACTTTTTGAAAAAGAGAGAAAGAGGTCAATGTGAGAGATACGCATGAACTTTTACAAATAATTAATCTAAAATAGATGAATATGTATTTGAATCAAGAGGATTTTACGGGAAAGGTCCCGAAATTTGGCCATTTTTCGCAAAGGGTCCCTGCATATTGTGTAGCACAAACGGGGTTCCGTGAGGACCTCTTCCATTTTTTTTAATGCTGAGGCGTCGCTCGTGTCTGATAGGAGCAACACTAGCATCACTCTACGGGGTTTTCACAAAACTTCCTCTGTTTCTTCTTCCTTTTAATTTTTAATCTTCTCCCACCTATTTCTCTATCTCCTCCACTCTATTTTCTCCCAATCATCTTAGAAAAACACTATCACAGGCTTTATAAAAAGATTACTATTGACCGGCATACTATTTCTTTCTTTTTTCTTTTTCACATTCTCAAGATTCATCTTGAAAAGTGAAAGAAACAGGGAAAGGAAAAAAAAATTGACAGACATAACATGGAAAAATATTTCCAATAACAATCTTATATGGGTACATTATCATGTAGATGTTACCTTCAACCCATGAACCCATTCATGAGAAAACGAGAGAGACAAACGTTGCTTGGTAGGGTAAACAGGTTTGGACACAGCTTTTCCGCCCTTATGAACAGTGAAAAACTTGTATTCGCAGCTTTTGCACCATATGAACAGTGAAAAACTTGTATTTGAAAAATTGTATTTCTCCCATATCATGAAAAATGAAAAACTTTTTCCTCCCATATGAACAATGAAAAACTTGTATTCACAACTTTTCTGCTAATATGAACGCCGAAAAACTTGTATTTACAACTTTTCTGAATAGTGAAAAATCTGTGTTTGATATGGAGAATTATGAAGGAGACGAGGAAGAAGAAAACGTGAGAAGTGATGCTAGTGTCCCCCAATTTATTTTGGGCGACGTTATCGTTGCTCAGAAATTTTTTTTAAAAAATAAAAAAATATCGGGAAGACTGAATTTGGGCTGCACAATCTTTGACGACCCTTTACGAAGAATGGCAAAATCTCAAGACTTTTCCAGTTAAATCCTCTTGAATCAATTTTAAGTTGAATAAACCTTATTTTCATACTTGCCAGATATCCCCTTGGTCTTTCATATTCTTAAAGGGCTAATAGAGGTAGCCACAAACTTTTGAATGCTATCTAACTTAGATTAATATAGATGTTCATTGAAAACGAATATATTGTATGGATAATTGGTCTAACGTATGCAAAGTTGTAGAGAATTAAAAAAAAAATTCAGCTCAACAAAAAATCTCCCATTTGGGTAGGTATTTTTTTTGGATTACATATATATCCCTTAAAGTCTTTGACCCAACAGGACTAGCGTCACTCATGAAACCTACACACATAACACCCAGTAAATTTGGGGCGAGTTTCGAACAAAATTATACTACTCGACCAACTCCTTGGTGGGTTCCAATTAGGGTTGCAAACGGAACGGTTCTGGGTCCGAACCATACTGGATCTGGACCTGTTTCTAAATAACAACTCCGATTCCGGGTCCAATTTTGACTCGGAACCTATTTTATTTGTTCCGGACCTGGTTTCGATAGGAAAACTCGGGTCTAGTTCTAGAACTGGGTCCACCTAGAGGACTAGAATTTAGTTCCAAAATCTGTTCTAGTTTCTCTTCTTCTTTTAATTCTTTCTTAAAATAAGCATATCATTCATTTTATAACAGTGCATCAGATCTATTACCTCTAATATCATACATGAAAATGTAAAAAAAAAAAAAAAAAAAAAAAAAATTTCATACACAATTTGCAATATAAAAGACTCATATGCCAGGTCCTGAATTCACGGGTCGAAATTTATAAGGACCAAGAATCGAACATATTTATCCATCGGAACCTAAATTAGTTTCATATCCAAATCTATTTATGAATTGGAACCTAAAATAGGTTACGAAACTTCTGCATAATCGGAGAATCGGATACATGAAAACTTTTATATAAATTCACCGTAAGTTTCATAAGAGGAACTCCACAAAGATATTTCAAATTCAAAATCAAACTAACTCTTATCCTAATCCTAACAATTCTCTGACAACTCAATATTCTCTAACAGTTCCAATTCTGATTTATTCACTAAATATGGGGCCAATGTGTAAATGTACTTAATCACATTCATGTGAAAACAATAAGGAAAGAGAGCATTTGTTTTTATTACCTCTCTGTCAGAGGACTATTAATTATTAAAATCAATGCTTACTAATAATATAATCTAAATCATGCAGTAATTAAGAAAACCATCTGATATTTATATGTCGAGAGAGAGAGACACATTTCATTGAAACCACTTGCTCTCTCCTTTCTTTCTGTCTTTTATCATAGACGGAAGAAATTCTCTTACAAGCTGCATTTTCCGACGAAGCAGCTTCATTTCCCGGCGAGATCCCGGCGGATCCGACGGAGATGGGAGGGCGATGACGAGCTATCGCCGGCGGTGGTGGCGGACATGTCTCTCTCCTGCACCGACTGCTTCTCCGATCTGCTCTGCTGCGAGGAGGTTGGATCTCTCGACGGCGACGATGGCGATGAGTGCGACTCCTCGCCGGAATGCTTCCCGGCCGACGTCGAGGAGTCGATCGCCGGATTCGTAGAGGGAGAGGGGGAGTACTCTCCGGCGACCGGCTACGCCGCGAGGTTCCGGTCGCTGTCGCTCGACGCCGCCGCCCGGGAGGAGGCCGTCGCTTGGATTCTCAAGGTACGCCGCCGACTCCGCATATTGCTAACGTGCGCCCGCGGCCGTCGGGTCGGCGGAACCTGCTGCCCTTGCGCAGCTTGCGCTGGAAATCCCGGCGCACGTTAGAACGCGGCTCGGGCCGCTGCTAACGTGCGCTGGCCCCCCCCGGTGCCCCTTCGCTCACACCGAGATCCGACTGGCCGAGCTTTTAGATAGTGGTTGAATTTACGAAAATGCCACTGGTATTTTACACTGGTCTCGCTAACCTGCGCCGGATCATCTGGGCCGTTGGATCCACGGTGGCGGAAGCTGGCGTCATATATTATACAAAATGACGAGAATGCCCTCCTTTTTTTCGCGCCAGCGCACGTTAGAGCATGGCATTTTTTAATTTGTCGTTTTATTACTATAAAAACCGGAGATGACGGAGTTTTGTTTTTCTTATTTCGCAGGTGCATGCGTATTACCGTTTTCAGCCGGTAACGGCGTATCTTTCCGTTAATTACATGGACCGTTTCCTCTCTTGGCACCGTTTGCCGGTTAGACGCCGTCACATCACTCTTAACAAACACACTCTCAATTCCACAAAATGCTCATATAACTTCATTACATACGAATTCCCTGCAGCCTCTTTTAATTAATAATATATTATTGTGAAAATAAAAAAATTTCTTTCATTCTCACCCAAAATTAGAAAAAAAAAAAAAATTTCTTCGCGATGCCCGAATTCGAGCTTCTTTTATCTCAAATGTAATTTAATTAATACATGATTAAACAAGATTTTGAATGATATATATATTTGATAATCTGTTTTAATTAATATTCGCGCAGCAAGAGAATGGGTGGCCATTACAGCTATTATCAGTTGCTTGCTTATCCCTGGCTGCTAAGATGGAAGAAACCCTAGTCCCTTCTCTTATTGATCTTCAGGTACTATAATCTTTATATATAATCAATGGTCCAAATGCACTACATTGTCATTATCAAGGTTTTTATCTCCACTAACGCGATGCCTAACACATTACACTATGTAATAAATTAAATATCATTATCATCGAAGTCTTATCACATTTATTTTTTAAATAAACTTATCTTAATGTGCGAGTTATAACTTAAACTACAGGTTGAGGGTGCACGGTTCATCTTTGAGCCACGCACCATATTAAGGATGGAGCTTCTGGTACTCAACGCGTTGAAGTGGAGGCTTCGATCGATAACACCCTTTACTTTCATTGAATTCTTCGCGTATAAAGTTGATTCAAGTGGGAACTTTTTTAAGTACTTGGTCTCTGGAGCCACCCAAATTATCCTATCTACCATTCAAGGTATCGTTATATAAAAAAAATTAAGTAAAGAAAAGCATTTTTCACATCCATTTGAATAAAAAAATTATTTGATCGATCGTCTTTTAATGTGGCTTAGTGATTGATTTTCTGGAGTACTGGCCATCATCTGTTGCTGCTGCTGCCATACTATGTGCGGCCGATGCATTCCCTGATCTTCCTTTGGACAATCCTTTAAACACGGAATCCTGGTGTGTCGGCTTGAGCAATGTAAGGATGTAATTGCGATTTATCATTTGGGGTGTGTAAAAGAAAGGACTGTGCCAATTTGGTGAATCTATCCTTTTGCAGGAGAGGATCACAAGTTGCTCTCGATTAATGCGAGATGTCGTGGTTGATGGTGGCCGCCGGAAGCCCCCGAGAATTCTACCGCAGCTCAGAGTAATGACCTCGGCGAGCATTGGTGCTGAATCATCTTCATCATCATTATCATCTTCCAACAAGAGGAGAAAGCTAAACAATTGCCTGTGGGAAGATGATGACAAGGAAAGAGAATAATAAAAGGAAACATGCTGATACAAAGTTAAAAAGGGTTTTCTTCTTCTTCAGTTGATCAAGGCAGAATCCTCAGCATTTTTTGGAGGGTTTTGCAGGATTAACAAAGAGAGGTATATATATTAGATAGGTTTTGAGAGTTTGGTTGGGTTGAGGGATTTGTTTTTTATACTTTATTTTAATGTGGGTATTGCTATTTGTTAATATATTGGGGATTGCAGATTCCCAAGAGAGTGGGATTTTTTTATTTGTTTTTTTGGTGTGTTTGAAAGTGAGAGGGAGGTGAGTCTGGTTGTGGATTGTGAGAGAAGTGGCTCTTGAATTCAAAGACAGCATTGATTGTTGAATGAATGAGAGGGAGATGGTAGGGCCATGGAGACATGATGTGGGTAGGTAAAATAGCTGAATAGGGTTATGGAACTGTGGTCATGTGAGGATTGAGGTACTCAGGCTCCTCACTCAGTCCACCATCATTACTTCAACTTCCTCCTTTTTATTTTATTAATGAGATGAGAAGAAAGTAAGAAACAGCTCAGTAGGCTTTGGGGCCTTTTGGGTTGTGTGTGTGCATATGTACATGCTTTTGAAGCAAATGCATGTACAGGTTTCTTTATGAGTGCTTGGAGAGGGGAAATACCCTCTCACACCATGGCCTAATTTTGGCCTAACAATACAAAAAAGGCTTTTGGGAGCCTTTAATAAGGAGTGTTTGTATTTGAAATCATAAATGAAAGTTTATCTTCTTGTACTCTCTCTCTCTCTCTCAATTTTGTCTTTTTATATTTGCTACTCATGAATTAGCACTTGTTTCAAATTATTAGCACTTGTTCCAATTTGAAACAAAATTCTAATGCTCAGATTTGTATTGAACATCCAAGAATCATGAAAAAAAAAAGCTCCACCAAAGGTTGGAAATTGTAGGATGACAAAAAGCCCTACTTTATTTCAGCCTCCCATTAACATCTTGATGATTAATAACATTGAATCTAATCAATAGGGAAAAAAAAAAAAACACAACTTAGGTACATCTGTTTTCATGAATTTGAATTCTTAAGAATTCTAAGAGATGCATTCTTAAAAGTTGCTAAAATTGAAAAAAAAAAGAAAAAAAGAAGAGGATAAACATGCATAAATGGCCGTCAAATAATCTCCCCTACAATGAAAAAAGAATTAAAAGGCGATGAAAAATGTGTACCCAGCTATTTTCTTATTAAATCAGTTCTTAACTAATCTCCACTACCCTGTAATCTTTTACACATCCTTTACCTTCTCACCTCTTCAATAAAACATAATTAGAATCCATAATTCCATAAAAACATGTGTCCTTAGAAAAATCATTAGATCTTTATTTCTTTAAAAGGGACTTATGATCATATGATCTAAGTGACACTTGACTTATTTGACTCACCCTGTACCTTCAGCTTTCACTCGTGCACACGTCTTGTTTCGTCATCAATTTGACGTGTCCTAAGTAGACCTCACAAGAGACCAAATGCACCCAAATCGACAGCTGGAACACCCCCTCTTTACATACAATAAAGTAAAATTGTAAAAGTAAAAGTTGAAATCTTTAAAAACTTATTCCCCCCCCCCCCCCCCCAACCAAACCCAACTCTCGTGCATGGCATGTGCTGCCACTGGTGTTTTTGTATTCTGGCCCTTTGTTTTGTTTGGAGTGGGGGATGAGGGTGTCAAGAGCAAGGTTTGGAATTTTGTGGGGGAAATGGATGGCAGGCCCCAGAACCAATTTGGTTGTTTATTCATTGAAAGTGATTTCAGTGTGTGACCCGTGAGGTCGTGACAGACCAAATGACTTGTTGTTTCCCTTACTTTTGCACAAAGCTTGAGCCAGCTTTCGGTACTGGCTTTCTAGTACTGCTAGTTTATTTATTTATTTGGGTCAGGTGCCTTTGACCCAGATAAATTTTGGGAAGACCACATTTGTCTTCCTATCGATATCAATTGATGGGCCACAGATAAATAATTTTATTGGTTGAAATTTAACTTTCCCCACCACTCCTTTTGGAGGGCTTTTAAAGTCAATGGATAGATAACGATAGATAGGGATATGATCAATGGGATGTATGCTGTTCGCTTTTACTTCTTTTTAGGGCCCTTTTGTATGCATTGAGTTGATTTTATTGGATTGAGGGTCACAGCTTTCACAACTGTAAATTAAAGAGGTAAGTGGTGAATGACATTTGATTGAAATGTAAATGACATCTTGACTTTTTTAAGATTTGATTTAGTACGGAAATGATTGCTTACTCATTTTCCATCATTAAAGAGAAGCGGTGATTGGAGGTTTTATTTGAATATTTACCTTTGGTTCTTCCATTTTAATTATTTTTAAAAACACATTTTTTACAATTGAATTTCTAAAGGAATCACGGTCAAGTGAGCTCCAACAAATGAACATTAAGTTTTCTTTTCCTTTTTTTAAGTACCCTAGCCTAAGAGCCTTGGATCTAAGAGAACCCACTTAAAAGAGGAAGCCCGCGCAAGGAGAGCCCACGCAAGTGGAAAGAGGAAGCTCACAAAGTGAGAGCGGCAGCTCACACCCGTGGGAAGAGTACTAATTCCCATTTGTGTGGGCTCTCTTGCATCCTAGTCTTGTATAGGCTAGGATAAAAATAGAAAAACAAATAAAAAAATATTAATGAGCCAAGAGGTGAAGGATATAGACTGGAAATATAGATGTGATACGAACTTTCCTAGTGATTTAGGAGGCCATTGAGTAGAGTACTTGATTGAGTTTAAAAAATTTCTTGCAGATCTGATCAACTCAATGCTCTATTATCTGAGTCAACTCGGCTGATCGGGTAAGTCGATTTTACAGTTACACTCATTGGGTAGCCAATGCCCCCATTCATTAGCCATAAATAGCTACTGCATGACTGAGAAGTTTGCCCATTCATCATGGTCTTCTTTCATATGGCTCAGTCTTGGTGGCACCTAATGAATGCACAGTCAGGATATGTGCAAATGGGTCAATGACATGAGACATCTGAGCCACATGGTTGGACCCTATTGTGCTCACCTTTCATATTAAGTTTGTAACCATGACGTCAAGTTGGTGACACATAGTGACAACCACAGATCACACTCATCACATTGCCACAATCCCCCATCCCCACAGTCCTAACATTAACTTTGTGACTAGTAACAAACCAAAAAATGAAAGGACTATACATTGGGACATGATGCTTATCTTCTACATCCATCACTTGTCACCGACCATGTTTGCAATTTTGGCATCCTGATGGGCACCATGACAGACCTTAAAGAATGCTGCAAATAGTGTTTTTAAAGTTGATGAAAATTATTAGAAACATCAAAATTTATAAAACATGTCAAAATCAATAACCCAACTATAATTTATATGATTTGGAGACAAAAATGTGACAAACTAAAATCAGAAAGTTGTTAGTGTAATTGTAAAATATTATAAGAGATGTTCCTATGAGAGTTACTCTCATTCTTAATTTATTTTTTTATATATAATTGTGACATCATGTTAATGTAACGGTTTGATGGGAATAAAGTAGTAATCAGACTAAATTCAACAAACCATTAGCTTTCATCGATTCGATCTCTAATTTTGATTTTAAAGATATTGATCTATTAAAACTGATAAAATCCATGGCCAAACTAGATTTTACAACAAGATTCTCCAATAAAGTCTCAGAATGGGTCGAACCCATTCGATCTAAACTGGTTCCTTCACTGGTTCGTACTCTGATTTGATTTTAAAATTACTGGTAAAAAAAAAATGTAGATAATGTTGCAAGTGCCTGTTTCGGAGTTTTTAATTCCAAAACTATTACATAGTGGTACGAATGATATTTCCTCACCCATCATGATCCATTTAGTTAGCAAAGTGAAGAAAAATGGAAAAGAAAAACTACAAAAAGACAAGATCTATTTTCACCTTTATTTCAGATTTTGAAAGGATCCCCTTAAAGTATGCAAAATGGGCATCAAATATGGTGTTGGGAGACCCATTGATGTGGACCTTGCTTTTGTTCAAGTGCATGAGCCAGTTCAAAAGAATTATTTATATATATTTATATTTATATATTATTTTTCAAAAGATGCATGTTTTTGGACTGTTTTGATTTACCTAATGTTATACGTTCTCACGTTTAATCTTTATTAAGACTTAGTTCTTGGTGGCATATGCGCATTTTTTCAAACTTTAAACATTTTGAAAACCTAAATATAGTGGGCGGAATCAAATCCAAAACCCTACCGAATGGTATTAAGTATTGGTCAAGTTGAATAAATGAGAAACACAAATCATAAGAAAGTGGGAGTTACATCTACATCTCCACCTGAATTATATCATTTTCTCTTACCTCTTTAGGGCATGTTTGTTGCATTATAATACATATATAGGATTCCTACATAAGTAGTTAAGAATGAAGATAAAAAAGGAGAATCCTAAAAAATAAGTGCCAAATAACATTTTCTTTAGGAAAATAGAATCAAAAGAAAATGAGAAATGAATTTAACATACATCAACCTAATAACTCATTTTGCATCGTTTTTTATTCTATTTCCTTGAACGGAAAGGGTATTTGATGCTTTGTTTTTTTATTTTCATTTTTAACCACATAAGTTATGAATCTTATGTATTCAATTCTTATGAATTTTAATGCAAACAAACAAGCCCTTAATCATCATTGTTGGAGCCCATTTAACTATAAATTCCTATGTACTCAAATTCCGTGAAAATAAACATGCCCTTGTAGTCATTAATTGCCTTTTTGGTAGTTGCCAGAGGCACATTTTGATCATAGTCATTGTAGTGGGCCAAATAGAAAAAAGGCTGATTTTCTCTTGCTCTGTACGTAGTCATTCGGATCGGTGCTAGTCATCACAGAGGGTCCCATGAAATTCAAGGGTCCCACCTTTGGTGATGGTTTGGATGAATGCTTTTCCAGAGTGCTTCGCACAAGACGAAGATTTTCCATAGATCAAAATTGGTAGTCTCAGAAAAGTGTTATTGCTGCACTAGGCCAATCGAGTATGGATTCAAAGACAAAGAAATCAAATATAAAAAGTAGTTTGGAGATAGGTGTCTAATCTATTATTTGAGACTTTTTTATTATAATCATTAGAGTTGCTTTTAATGGAAGGTGTAATTACTTGTTGAAATCTTATTTTTGTCATTTATTTTGTGGATCATATTTTGGGCCTAAACAGGCAGAAGTGTCACAAAATTAGAGTCATTTGATCCACTTCAAAGTATTTATTTAAGGGGGCCAGCTTTTGTGGGTCTAATAAACAAGTTATAACCTAATTATACATTGAGTAAAGAGGAGCAATGAAATACATGTATTTTTAATATTTAATTTTATTAAGGCAGATGGATGTAAGTGTTGAACGATCAGGATTACACTAGAGTTTTCATTTACATTTATACCATTATATAAAATCATAAATTATTTAACAATAATGCATGATTGAAGAAATTATGATTTTGTCCTTTCTTCACTTTTCCTTTCTCTTGCATGTTTGTTTGCATGAGGGAAGGAGTGGAGTGAATTATATGATCAAATCAACATAAAAGAAAAAAAAAAAGAGGGGTTAAAAGTAAAAATACCAAATGACAAAAAGCACAAACAAAGACAAGACAAATCCTCCTACCCAATTTATCCAAGTTGGAGAGAGTAAAACAGGTTGGCTTAAAGTGTGGCACTATAAACTATGTATAAAGAGTTTACTCTTCACTCCCTTTTTCCATCCAAGCACACATATTAAATAAAATTTTATATCATTTTACTCTCGTTATGTCATATCAATCAATTCATTTCTTTGTCTTTTCTTACCACTATTTACTCTTTTTTTTTTTTTTTCATTCCCTTCTTTCAATGTTCTTTTACCAATTACCACCCCTCTCCTATTACTTGTTCTTTAAAATTCTTATTACTTCATAAATTGTTGGAAAACATTTTACGCTATAGAAACCATGCAAATCAGTAAAATTATACGACAAATCAATCATTTGATCCCCACATCATTAACACGAAGCAGTATTAGCTAGGATTAACAATTGAAGAACCCGACCATACCGAACTCCAACAAGCTGGTGTAATAAAAGAGTTGATACTGAACCATTAACTTTATTGTCAAACTAGTTCCCTGTCTTTGGGGCGCATTTGTGTAATAAGAGAGAGAGCTCTGTGGATTTTCATTTCTCAGTTAGTGTGAAATCTTCTTTTCTTGACCTCTATGTAGGAAATCGAATCCTTTCTATTGTGAGAAAAATTACTTTATTTTATATTGCAAAATAATGCCCAAACCAAGGATGGTCCCTGAATTTGTTAGATAGGAACTTGGGATGATTGTGTGGGTGTGAATAGGCACACGGGAGAAAAAAAAAATTCCTCTTGGTACACAAATGTCTCACACACACACAAATATACTGAGGTAAACTCTTTCTCTACTCTCCTATGCTCTAAAGTAAAAGTAGTTTTAACTTTAGTTCATACTAAGAATAGCATCAAATAAGTTGCAGAGGCAGGGTACATCATTTCGACAACCAAACAACATTAAAGTTAAACTGTATGCATAGACTACATTAAATAAATGAATCAACCACATGTCTAGAAGGTTGATTGTAATAACATACCTCTGTCGGCACAATCTCAACTTAGATTATCCCCATTACCTATTATAAAAACTCAGATAGTGTCATGCAAGTTTTTGTTTATAGAGAATTGATAAAACCAACTGGGATGACTACAATTGGAGTCTCTAAGTTCTAGCCATCTTGTCGGTCCCACATCTGTTTATCTGTATGCATAACCAATGGTTGGATAAGGAAGTTCTTCTATGTTTTTAAAAGGTAAAAATTCATTTGATGATCATAACCATGGGAAATATGGCTAAAAAAAATTCAGCTCAACTGTTCATTTGCATGCTCTTGATTCATTGTTGTTATGATTATTAAATCAAATTTAAATTGCAGACACATGTAATCTAAGATTGCATCATTTATATCTGACCATCCACTATACATATAGGTGAGTGCAGACTAGGCCCCACAAGGTGGCTTAGAGTACTAATATTGTAACCTAGTCTATTGAACTTGACGAGATCACGTTGTGGCATTCAACCCATTTTCCCTAATGATGCCTTTTGCTTGGGTCCCTACAGAGGGCCAAAAAGAACAAAATGACAAATGATAGTGGTGGATATGAAATAGCATGACTTGATCACTTGTATTGTACCCATATGGATATTCATCATACACTGTAAAGGTGGCACACATGTAATCAGTTATTTGATTTTTGTTGGTTTGGAATGTTCATTATTCTTAATTCTAATAATCAATTGGATTGACTAATTGGGCACTTAGAACCATTGATTGAATGATGCCCATGAGTTTTACTCAGTTGGGCTATAATGGTTTCCCTGATACGTATTGGTTTGGTATTGGTCTAAATTCTAACACTTCAGAAATTATTATACAAACTGTTAGGTAGAGAGAGAGAGAGAGAGAAAAAAAATCAGCTATGGGTCCATTATTAATTTGGGTTAGGGTTTAGGTCCATGGTTATCATACCCAAAGACCCGAATGCTTGATGCCTGGTCCAACTTTCTCTTCTGCCAAGGTTGTCTCTCGTGGCTTGTGTGAGAGGTAAAAATCTAATATCTTTTAGGTCCATTTGGATACATACAATCCATGGAGGGATATTATGATGGAAATGACTCATCATGGATAGGATTTTAGGAAAAAAAAAAAAAAAACCAGATCATACAATCATTGATTTATGAGTCTTGAAGTTTAAAAGTTTTATTCTTTTTTTTTTATTTTTAAATTCAACTCAAAGGTGAATATAATTAAATTAGTGTCAAATTAGAGTGAGTACCAATTTATAATGGGTTAGTGAGTATAAAATTTTATCCACGTGGTGATAAAAGGGTAACCTCTCACACAAGCCGTGAGAGGCACCTCTTAGCTGAAGTTGTGCTACATATTAGTTATGTTAAGTGAGAACGAGTAAGGAAATTAATCCGAATGTCATCTTTTTTGAAACTTTTCAGAAGCCACCAGGGTCTTGTTCCTTTTGCATCCGTAACTCTTCTTTTTCAAATAAAAAAAATTAGCATCATCTTTTGTCCATGCATTAATCAAAGCCTTAATATCTTGTCATTTTCATCTAGCTGCACAATGGAGCTTCTGAAAGAATCACTATATATAGATTTGTTCTAATTATAGGTAGGTCGCTGGCACTGATATACTAAAAATGAATGGGTTGCAATACTGATGGATTCCAAAAGAGAAGTGGTGATTGCCAATAAAAGATAATTGTGCAGAGACCAAAGGGGATGAGAATTTAAGGTCCGAATCTATTTAATATCTTTGTGCGATCCGTTGTGAGATTGATCCTGCGAACTCGTTGTGAAAGCTCTGTCCTCTACATGGACGACGAAGGGCTCCATCTCTCTTAAATAGAGCAGTCCCGAATGAGTCACGACTATCCTAGATCTTTATCCCTCTTAGAATACCTCATCACTTGACCAGCGGAAAGTTCAGCCAAAATCGGAGTCTGATGCCAATCCGATCTCTCCTACCATTTTAGCTAAAAAAAATAAAATAAACTCTATTGGGCTCGATCTAACGTGGGCCACATGGCATACGAGCCACACAATTTTTCAGCAGAAAATAGAGTTAGTTTTTTCTCCTAACCAATATATAGGCTCTCACAATCATATTTACCATTTTAAAACACAAAACATATCCCATAAACAAAAGATAAGTATATAAGCCATTGCATCAAGTCTTTTCATACGTTTCTACCAAAAAAAAAAGTCTTTTCATGTTGTTGGCATATGTGATGGGGCCCACTTGTGTTTAGATATGGGTGGAGGCCAATCATAAAGAGACGCCCCTTTTAAGGAAGTCTCAGTAGTTGCATAGAAGAATATGTTAATCCTTGTGTGGTGCTAGAGATAAGAATTATTTTGAATAAGCCAAAAGGACACACACACACACTCACATATGGGCCATCTCTCCTAAGCTCAAGCTTAGGGTAAGGTAACCTCAAGTGTGTGGTGGGGCCTACCTACATGGGGATGAGGATGGGGGGAATTTCAAGGACTCATTGGGATCCTCCTCTCTGTAAAAAATCAGCCACAATCGTGATATCTATCATCTCCATATGGGCCTAAAAGTTTAATGGTCAATAGTTCATTCGGATCGATACATAGTTGATTAAACGGTCCAGTAAATTTGGATCTGACCGAAAGTTGGTGGACATGTGCGATTTAGGGGGTAGCGTGAATGGACCAAAGGTGAGCCCCACAAGCATGAGCTTACGAAATTTTATCCTAAGCTCGAGCTTAGGAGAGCCTTGCTCATAAATAAATAAATATATATAGAGAGATAAATTCTAAAAAACTCCCCTATCTCAAAAGGAGAGTTTCAGCCCCTATCCAATAGCCAATGCTTTGTTAGTATTTTAAGAGAATCAATAAAAGATCTACCTTTGTGTGA
This sequence comes from Litsea cubeba, assembly GCA_012931725.1. Lineage (NCBI taxonomy): Eukaryota > Viridiplantae > Streptophyta > Magnoliopsida > Laurales > Lauraceae > Litsea > Litsea cubeba. Next base: position 64,087,284 of record CM022948.1, read on the forward strand.
GAATGTGCAGGAGAAAGAATGGATAAGTGTATCATTGATGACATGTCACAGTCTCATTGGCTAAAAAAGTGCATTTTTTCTTGGGACATTCGACGACAGGTCCCTGAACATTACACTTTATGGCCTTAGATCCAAGAAAAAAAAGTCACAGAGCCAAAGGTCCCTCCCACACTTTCTCACACCTGAAATGTCTAGTTTACCCTTTCTTTATATCATAACCCATGATTGGTGGGATATCCCATTAATAATGGTCAACTAACATTTAATTGCCCACGATTAATGGAATCCCTAGATTTTCAAATAAATTCTAAAAACACACAAATAAATTTTAAAATAACAAAAATAAATTTTAAAAAATGAAATAATTTCAAAAAATGCAATAAGTTAAAAAAAAGCAATATATAATCAAATAATACAAATAAATTTAAAAAGATGCAAATAAGTTTCAAAATATCCAAATAAATTTCAAAAAAATATAAATAAATTTCAAAAGACTCAAATAAATCTCAAAAGATCCAAAGAGATTTTCAAAAAATACAAATAAAATAAAAATAACGAAAATAAATTTTAAAAAATGCAATAATTTCAAAAAACGCAATAAATTTGAAAAGATACAAATAAATTTCAAAAGACACAAATAAATTTAAAAAATGCATATAGATTTCAAAAAATGTAAATAAATTTGCTAAAAAACTTAGATGAATTTTGAAAAAAAACTCAGATAAATTTACCAAAACATAAAGAAATATGACAGAAAACAGATAAATTTGAACAAGACTCAGATAAATTTGACAAAAACTCAGATAAATTTGAACAAAACTCAGATAAATTTTGAAAAAAAAAATCAGATAAATTTACAAAAAACACAAAGAAATATGACAGAAACAGATATATTTGAACAACACTCAGATAAATATGATAGAAAACAGATAAATTTGAACAAAACTCAGATAAATTTAACAAAAATTCAGATAAATTTGACAAAACAGATAAACAGAGCCAAAAGCGATCACCGGGGAGAAGTCAGTCCTCCACGGAATTCCCCTCTCATCCGTTTATCCATCTCAATCCCTTCTTGTCATTAGCTCAATCGACAGCATCTCATTCCCCTCTTCCATCTCCACTATAGAATAGTCAAAAACAAAAAAAAAAATACAGACCATCATCACTACCCACCCACCGTCCCACCTGTGCTTCAACAGAACCCCCTCCACTGAAAACCCTCCTATTACCTCATCTTAATCCACCCGTACCTCCACAGAACCCCAAAACAGAGTCGAACCTAACCTGAAACGACCCGATACATGTAACACCCAATATAGTTCGTCTTCTTCATTTCTTCAACCACTCTGTTTTGGGGCAAAGCACGAGGGAATCAAATGCCACTAACCACTTCAAGCAAAACGGAAAGGTTTGAAGAATAAGCAACACCAAAGCTAAATCTAGCTAAGATCAAAAGAAAAACAAGAGATTTCATTTAACCAAAAAGGAAAAGCTAGAAACGAAATGATCGAAGATCCTGAAAATGCCTACACAGAGGAAAAACGCATAGCATAAAAAAATTGAAAAGCAGATGCTCCTCAAGAGAATGAGGAGATCAAAACAAAAAAAAAAACAAAAAAAAAAACATCATATTCTAAGTATCGACAAACCCTAGCACCTGAGATCTGATGAGAAATAACAAATCAGCACCAAAACAGGAAAACCTAAGACAACAAACTAAAAAAATTAAACTGATCACCGAAAAGATCGAAAGGAAGAAATATGAACATGATCGAAAGCAACGACCAGCAGAAAACTGATGAATCCGGAGAAATCTTGCCTTCATTAACAGAATCCCCCATCCCTAGTTGCGATCGGTGAGAAATGACAAAAAAAAATTGCATAAAAGCCAAATCAAATGACGAAGAACAGAGCACAAGAGAGAATCAGAAATCAAGGAAAATCTACAAATCCGACACGGAGAGAAAAGGAAGTGGAGCTGGATTCACATGGCCTCGTTGCCGCTGGGGCAGCATCCGCCAGAGAACGAGGCTGCCAAGATCGCGCCGATGGCAGACGACAAGGTATTTTTCGGCCTGTAGTCCTGATTCGAGCGTGGCCCACAGAACACCTCTGATCGTCGATCTGCAACAGTGCCGGAACCCTCCTTTTTTCTGTTTACTGTGTGGCGAATCAAGAGATCCAGATGATCTCTTCTCCGGGATTAAACCCAATCTCGATCCAGATTCTGATGCTAATTACCGCGCTACTGATTCCAATTAAAGTATATAAGAAGAGGGATAATATAAATTTGAAATTTGAAATTTCAAAAATTTATGCTTAAAATGGTTGAAAGGGTAAAACAGTCCTGAAATATGTGATCATGTGGATGGAGGGATCTATGGCTGCAAACAGTCTAGCTGAATGGACCATAGGCCTTAAAAAGTATTTCCTTGGACGGGAGGCTGGAAACATCGACTTATAGGGACCTTTCGCTAATTTTGCCTTTTTTCTATGACAAGGAGTTTTGTGGCATTTTCTCTTCTTTCCACTAGATATGAACCATCCACCATAATCTTCTACGTCCAAAGTGTCCATTCTTGCCCTGTGTCCATTCTTGCCCGTATTGTGAAGAGTGAATTATATCTGAGAAGATAGTCAGGGAAGTTAATCTGAAATCTGAATCTCATTTGTAGCGGCCAACCCTAAATAGATCCGTGCTTCAACAATGTCTAAAGCCTAGACGTACATGACTCAGACTGTTGATTTCCCTGTCTAAATTGGAACAACACAGCAACCCCCCAGTTCCCCTTTTTTCACTCCAAACAATAAGGATTCTGGCTGTCGCTTGGGACTAACTTTCCCTTTAAAGTTGTTGCTAATGCACCTAATTGGCAAGGGTTTTCATGCTAATAAAGGGAAGAAAAGTTTGACAACCGAAAAGCATTTGTATTTGGTTGCCTTTTCAATGAACAGATTAGCCCTCTTTGAAGAAACACATATAAAGTCCTCTTCTTACCCCCTTTGTGATTTTCTACTTTTACATCATTTTTCCGTCACAATTTGCATTGTCTTAAAGTGTGCATGACAGTGTAAAACAGAGGTGACTAACTTGAAGTAGTTGGCCTAGCATGTGAATATAAATGAAGAAGAAAGATGATGGTCTCTTTCCCAAATCACAATCCTAAAACTTTCACAAGAAAGATGAGAAATTTCAAAAATTAATGGATCTATGAAATCTCTCTTTACTATATTGGGTCACTGGTCTAGGCTGGCACATCCAACATGAGGGCCAATGATGGATCCCTGATTGGTACTGTAAGTGCACAAAAATTCACGGACCCGGTGAGGGTGGTGTTCTTGCGACTCACTGAGGAGGACGAAGGCTGAGGCTCCCCGTCTCCTCGTTGATAATGGAAGAACCGATGCCTGAGAACCTGGAAGAGGGAGAAGAAACAGGTCAGAGGACCCTGGCTGTGGGCAGCGCAGGGCTCTCCGATGCCTAAGTCAGTATGTGTACTGGACAGTAGGAGGAGATTTTGGGGAAGAAGGCGATACCAGTGTGGTTCTCTCGGACGGGCGAGAGAGAGAGTCCCCTTACTGTTCCGGTTTGGCCCCTTTTATAGAGGAGGAGAGGGAGATAGTTGACTTTGGAGAGAGAGGAGGCAGGAGACAATGAGGTGGTTAGCCGTCCCATCACAGCCCACTCTGGCGTCTGTGGACGCCGATCTGTCAGGAAGCATGGGCGGCATGGGAGGCTCTGTCTGTCAGAGAGTACAGGCGTGCCCTTGTCTTGTCGCGCGTGCTCTAGCGTGCTCAAGTGTCCAAGGGTGGACAGCTGTCAGGCCCCGCCTTGGCTAGTCCTGGCATCCTGACCGAGGTCGGGGAGCCGAGGTCGGAGAGGACCTTGACTTGGCTAGAACCCCTGCAGAGACGCCGAAGTGGAGGACCGGGGAGGAGTCCCTAGCCGAGCTGGAGATGACCTGGCCGAGGTGGAGCTCAGCCGAGCTGGGAGCGTCCTGGCCGAGGTGGAAATGTCGTGCAAGGGGCCGAGATGAGTCTCTGGCCGGAGTGGGGCACTTGGCCGAACTGGCGGACGTTGAGACGGGCCTTGCCGAGATGGCCTAGCTGGCGCCGGAGCATGAGATAGAGCATCCGGCCAGTCATCCGGCGAGTTCGGAAATATCCCCACACAATAGCCCCCCAGCTTCTGAGCTCGATAGACCGCTCTTTTGAGGTCAGAAGGTAAGTATCATGGAGGATGACTCGCTGGCAATGAACCAGAGCTAGAGGTTGGCATCACTGCTAAGCTGCAACAGGGTGCTTCTGCCGAGCTGGAGATTCACACTACTGCCGAGCTGGAGAGTGAGTACCGAGAGGCGCTTATGGAGATCCCACTGGCTCGCCACCAGGGGCCTGTGCCGGGCATCTGGCGCGAGGGCCGAGACGCGCCTGCCGCACGCAATGGAGATCCCACTGGCTCGTCACCAGGGGCCTGTGCCGGGCATCTGGCGCGAGGGCCGAGATGCGCCTGCCGCACGCAATGGAGATCCCACTGGCTCGCCACCAGGGGCCTGTGCCGGGCATCTGGCGCGTGGCCGAGATGCGCCTGCCGCACGCAATGGAGATCCCACTGGCTCGTCACCAGGGGCCTGTGCCGGGCATCTGGCGCGAGGGCCGAGATGCGCCTGCCGCACGCAATGGAGATCCCACTGGCTCGTCACCAGGGGCCTGTGCCGGGCATCTGGCGCGAGGGCCGAGATGCGCCTGCCGCACGCTATGGAGATCCCACTGGCTCGCCACCAGGGGCCTGTGCCGGGCATCTGGTGCGAGGGCCGAGATGCGCCTGCCGCACGCTATGGAGATCCCACTGGCTCGCCACCAGGGGCCTGTGCCGGGCATCTGGTGCGAGGGCCGAGATGCGCCTGCCGCACGCAATGGAGATCCCACTGGCTCGTCACCAGGGGCCTGTGCCGGGCATCTGGCGCGAGGGCCGAGATGCGCCTGCCGCACGCTATGGAGATCCCACTGGCTCGCCACCAGGGGCCTGTGCCGGGCATCTGGTGCGTGGCCGAGATGCGCCTGCCGCACGCGATGGAGATCCCACTGGCTCGTCACCAGGGGCCTGTGCCGGGCATCTGGCGCGTGGCCGAGATGCGCCTGCCGCACGCAATGGAGATCCCACTGGCTCGTCACCAGGGGCCTGTGCCGGGCATCTGGCGCGTGGCCGAGATGCGCCTGCCGCACGCAATGGAGATCCCACTGGCTCGTCACCAGGGGCCTGTGCCGGGCATCTGGCGCGTGGCCGAGATGCGCCTGCCGCACGCAATGGAGATCCCACTGGCTCGTCACCAGGGGCCTGTGCCGGGCATCTGGCGCGTGGCCGAGATGCGCCTGCCGCACGCAATGGAGATCCCACTGGCTCGTCACCAGGGGCCTGTGCCGGGCATCTGGCGCGTGGCCGAGATGCGCCTGCCGCACGCAATGGAGATCCCACTGGCTCGTCACCAGGGGTACGTAGCTCTGGACGACTAGCGGCGGTAGAGGACCGTGCGATCAAGGCTGACAGCAGAGGACCGTGCCGTCGAAATGACAGCAGAGGGTCGTACGATCAAAGCCGACAGTAGAGGGTCGTACCGATGTCGTCGCAGCTGACAGCGCCATCGAAGCTGACAGTAGAGGACCGTGCCGCCAGAAATGACGGTAGAGGGTCGTGCGATCAAAGCTGACGGGCGGTCGAAGCTGAAAGATGATAGGAGGCTTCAGCAGCCCCCCGAGCTGGAGGAGACTTCTGTCATGGAGGCGTCCGCCGAGATGGACGGAGCTGCGGAGCTGGAGGCATCCGCCGAGATGGAGGCGTCCGCCGAGATGGACGCTGCCTGTTGATTGTTGTTGAAATGCTTCTGGGCTCGGGCTTCGTCTGCTTCTTGCCTGACGAACTGGTTTACCCTGGTCATCAGTGCTGCCATAGTGACCACGGGATGCATGACCAAGTCCCTTCGAAGCTCGTCGCCTGGTAGGAGGGCTTGTTGGAAAGACAGGATCGCTATTGCATCTGAAGTATCCTCGGTCTGGCTGTAGACAGTCCAGAACCTTTTGGCGAACTGCGTGACGTTCTCGGTCTGCTTCATTCTGAGGGCCATCAGGTCGGCGGCCGACTTGGGGACGACCCTGTGGGCTTGGAACTTCGTCATGAAGGAACTTCGGAGCTGCTGCCAACTTTTGATCGATCCTTGGGGGAGTGCGCAGAGCCACTTCAGGGGGAGGTCCCCGAGGCTGGAGGAGAAGACTCTGCAGTTCAGGTGGCCTGCATCGCCCCACACCGACATTCTCTGAGTGAAGTGCCGGAGGTGTGCTGCTGGATCCGAGGTTCCGTCGTAAACGACGAACCTCGGGATTTTGAAGTCTTCGGGAAGGGGGAAGCTCCTGATCTCTGGAGAGAGGGGAGATGTGCCGAGACCGTCAGAGTTTGGCCGAACTCGAGCGAAACCGGCAGCCTCCAAGTTTTGTCGTACTGCTTGCTCGATGCGTCGATCAAGCCACTTTCTGATGTCGTGGTTGTTGCCCGGAGCTTGGTTGCTTCTGTTGTCCTTCAGGGTGCGCTTTTTGGAAGGTGGGGTCGGGGTCGAACCCTTAGAGGATGAGCCCGACTGAGTACCCTGCTGTTGGACGCTCGCTGGATTAGATCTTGCTCTTGACCTTTCCCGGTGGGGGACCGTCGGCAGCTGCGTCGACAGTGTCAGCGGTTCCTTTCCCTTTCTGGTTCTCCGAGGCATGGTGTTTGGGAAGATGGCTTTTTGTAGCGTTCCCCACAGACGGCGCCAATTGTAAGTGCACAAAAATTCACGGACCCGGTGAGGGTGGTGTTCTTTGCGACTCACTGAGGAGGACGAAGGCTGAGGCTCCCCGTCTCCTCGTTGATAATGGAAGAACCGATGCCTGAGAACCTGGAAGAGGGAGAAGAAACAGGTCAGAGGACCCTGGCTGTGGGCAGCGCAGGGCTCTCCGATGCCTAAGTCAGTATGTGTACTGGACAGTAGGAGGAGATTTTGGGGAAGAAGGCGATACCAGTGTGGTTCTCTCGGACGGGCGAGAGAGAGAGTCCACTTACTGTTCCGGTTTGGCCCCTTTTATAGAGGAGGAGAGGGAGATAGTTGACTTTGGAGAGAGAGGAGGCAGGAGACAATGAGGTGGTTAGCCGTCCCATCACAGCCCACTCTGGCGTCTGTGGACGCCGATCTGTCATGAAGCATGGGCGGCATGGGAGGCTCTGTCTGTCAGAGAGTACAGGCGTGCCCTTGTCTTGTCGCGCGTGCTCTAGCGTGCTCAAGTGTCCAAGGGTGGACAGCTGTCAGGCCCCGCCTTGGCTAGTCCTGGCATCCTGACCGAGGTCGGGGAGCCGAGGTCGGAGAGGACCTTGACTTGGCTAGAACCCCTGCAGAGACGCCGAAGTGGAGGACCGGGGAGGAGTCCCTAGCCGAGCTGGAGATGACCTGGCCGAGGTGGAGCTCAGCCGAGCTGGGAGCGTCCTGGCCGAGGTGGAAATGTCGTGCAAGGGGCCGAGATGAGTCTCTGGCCGGAGTGGGGCACTTGGCCGAACTGGCGGACGTTGAGACGGGCCTTGCCGAGATGGCCTAGCTGGCGCCGGAGCATGAGATAGAGCATCCGGCCAGTCATCCGGCGAGTTCGGAAATATCCCCACACAGGTACCATAAGAATAAGATGATGGCTATTAGCTATTGACTATATTTTTGTTTTGATTGTCAATTTCAAAGTCTGTGCCTCACTATTAAGAGTGCAACACAGCTTCTTTTTTCCAAAAAAAAAAAAAAGAATGGTTTTTATTTTGATTGTTTATTTCAATGTCTTGGATACGATGGTTAATAAATTTTAATCAAATTACCCATATGTTAAAAAAATTAGCCTCATCAATGTTACTTTATATTTGAGCGGAGAAACTGAAACTACATTGCAGATATGGAGACAACGATGCTCATTAGCTTTTAACAGGGTCAAGCTTTTATAAATAGATAATCCAAATAAACCCTCTTTTATAGAGTAGGATAAGTACATTGTATTTGATTGAAAAGCTAGAAACATTTGATGTAGTCAATTTTAATGCATATGGCTAGTCCATCAAACCTTTTATGAAGCTGATTTTAGGTACCACAGTCAATCCACAGCCTCTTCTGCAAAATTCATAACATCAGCAAAGCTATCAACATGCCACATTTCTCCACTGTGGCCACAGCCACAGTTTGAGGTGTCTGACTAGATCACTGAAACATCTGCACCATACAATTATGTTAACCCTCCATGATTCCATTATTATGGAAAGATCAACAAAGGATTTCATGATGGTGAAACTAACAAAGCAATGGAGTAAAAATAATACTCCCATTAGAAAAAATCTTGGTTATGCTCTAGAGAGAGAGAGAGAGGAGGGAAAACTAAGAAATGGGGGAAACAGTATTCCAAAAGAATCTCAGTTAGAGAGAGAGAGAGAGAAGTGATTTAAAGTATAAACCAAATGACAGCTTGTACCTTGTCAAAAAGCACATGTGAAGAGCCAAAAGAAAGCTTGTACCTTGTTTTTTTTTGGTAGAAAAAAGCTTGTACCTTGTTAAAAAGCATATGAGCGACAAATCACTCAGCCATCTACAATATAATAGGACAACTATCTTGTTATCCAAGGCTACAATGAAAAGCATGCAAGGTTACCCCAATCTGATTTCAAAAAATATTATGTTCTCAAAAGTATGGTTGTGCTTTATCAGTGATTAAGAAACAAAATGAAGTATTTATTGACTTTTAACAAAAAGCAAATCTGATTTCTAATATGATGAGCAGTCATCCATACAACACGTGCAATGTGACCCCGAAAGCGTCCAATGACATATGAGCACATAATCCACCCAGATCAGCACTTGGCCCATTGGCTACTTTTCCCCTCTGCTGAAGATTCAAATAGCAGAGTAACCCCCCCTCCTCCCTTATCTTGTGCCTAGTGAATACACACCCCCCATATAAAATGCTCTCCAAAGTGAGGAATCCTATGAATAAGCCCAAAAGCCAAAGACCCTTTTACTCTCTCCGAGTGAAAAGCAAATTGGGAAGGCAGAATCTTCCTCTTTATCACCACCCCCCCTTTCACAGGGGAATTTCAGCGTAGGGGAGTTGTCAATGACAAACAAGATTTCAGCTTTCAATCCCACCTTTACATTGTGAAAGCATGCTCATTGGGGCAGGGTGTAGGCCCTGAATAATGGAGTCAAAAGTCACCATGATTCGGGATTTTGGAGTTGGATGGTGTTTTCATGCTGAATGCAAGACAGAACTGTTGGCGAGTCGGTGGGGTACTCAATTTCTGTTAGAAAACAATGCTGATCAATGGGCAGTCCTGCTGCTCGCCCTGGTTTGCTAGGGATCAACCGCCCAGACATGAACTACAAAAGGCTTTTTTGGTGCACCACAATGATGAATTGGTCTCAGTGGAACACAATTGACAGTTTGATACTGTTTGTGATGTGCCTCTATTTACACAATTCACAACCTTTTGGGCCAAGCATTTGCTACCTGTTGTGCCTATGTTACACAACACTTCTAGATTGGAAATGGACTCAAATCTCCTCAATTGCGCAATCACAATCAATCATCCAATGAGGACTGTTCCCTCTCTATTCATTCATCTTTGCTGAAGTAGCCATAAGCACATGTGGGTCCCACAAGACAAACGATTTGGTTCACATAATGACAGGACCCAACTCTGCAGAATGCTTTCAAATCTGAGCAAGCAGTATAGTATTTAGGACAACAACATTGAATGGCTTCCCTTGGTATGCACCATTACATTTTTTTTTTTTTTGCCTTACTGAGTAGAACAGAAACCAGCAGAGTCAATTCTGCGCGATCTCCAAATTTTCAAATTTTACTCTTTGTTATATAATGGGATTCAGGATCCATGGACCTGGTGTGGAGACCCGGGTTCGGGTCCTTCCAATGTATCTCCCTACTTAGGATGCCTTGTGAAAAAGAAAAGCAGATGGGGATCTATCAGAAAGAGCGCAAAGGACGCTTAGTTCTTCCTTTTCATTCTTCCTTTCTTCTTTTTTATTTGGCTTTAGGTAGTGCTCACCTCCATTGATGAAGACAAAGGTCATCTGTTCAATCATAAGGAAGCACCATCTATCTCCTCATGAAATCCATGATCTTCTTTATTTTTTCCTCTTTTGATCCTACCATGATGAAAATCAGACAAACACTAAAAGCTGCAAAGTGTGTTAAAAGTTGAAGGGTAGCTATGAGCCTATGACATATATGCAAGCAAAATGAATAACAAATGAAGGGATTATATAAAGAAAATACAGATTAGCATACATAATTACCTGGTCATGGACCCATGTGAAGGGTAGTAGTAGGAACATAGATGAAGTTTCAAGATCAATTATATTAGAAAACTAAATAAAGTATGTGAAAGAAACTCCCCTTAAAAAAATGGAGATCCACAGTCAGATTTTTAAGGCTAAAGGATCTACTTTTGTCTGGATTTGAATAACAGAAGGCTTACTGTTTGTTTCTAAAATTTAGAGGGAACATAACAATTGGGCCTCAAACGCCCAACTTGGGAATGTTGGAGAAATATTTTGACCTTCTTCTATACTAGCACAGCTGTCAATGGGCTGGTATTCAAACCCAAGTCACCTATGTCCAGGCCTCACACCATTTACAACTTAGTTGACTAAGTCCGGGTCCAGGTATGACCCATTTGGAAAATGGGAAGACCTGGGTCCACCCACTTTGCCCATAAGAACATTCAGATCTGATTTTGTGCTTAGGAGCAAAACCGAATTCATAAGACAAATGTATGGAAACCAAAAAACTACCATTTTATACAGAATGTGTATATTGTATATTACTAATATTGCCCCTTTAGCATGAGTATGGTACAATATATTACATATAGATATAAAATCCAAAAGGGACAAATAAGCCTCCCTCAGTTCGAGACCGTAGGCCGAGGTCAAGCCCAATAAGCGCTTGAACCCTAATGATGCATCTGGGTCCAACCCGTTGAACACAGATGCATCTTGAGGCCCACCTAAATGGACCCTGACATGAGCTGGACCAAGACGAATACAAGCCCAACAATAACCATACTGGGCTGACAGTTGAATGGATCTATGAGCTTTTTGGCTCATGAAGCAAGTCTGGATGGGGTTAGGCTATGATAAAGATCAGTTGAATCCTGAAAAGATGGCTGAAACCTTTTGTAGATGTAAATTGTCTTCCCAGAAGAGTAGTTTTAGTTAAGAGTTTCTGATCAACAAAGAAGCCCAGCTTAAGCTGAAAAGGTAAATTACAAAACCCTCATCAATTTCAACTGTTGGATGTGTTGTTATTCAAGCGAAACAAAACCAAATAGAAGGAGTAAATGATCTGGTCTTGCTGATGTTGTTGGTTCATGAAAATGTGTGACCTACTAGGTTTACTCCTTCAGGACCCAGCACTAGATATTGTCTGGTGGGTCATGGTCACCATGGACCTGCCCGTTAGTAAAATGGGTCTACATGACCCGGGCTGATCTGACCAGTTGAGAAAGTGGTCCCAAGTTACCCAGGCCAAGACCCAACACAGACATGGTGGGTTAGCGTGGGTCGACCCAATCCATTAACAACTCAATTCGTAGTTAAAACTTCCAACAATTGTCACCATGTCAACCTAAAAGTTAAACATTAAGGGTTACTTTTCCTAGGAATTCAAGTAAAATGGTGTCCAACAAATAATTAGTAAAGAGGTGAGGGATGAAGGATATAGACGTAGATATGATGCTTACTTTCCTTGAAACCGATTTGCTTGGGCGATGGCTGCATATTCATTTTCCATTTTAGATTGTGACTCATTTTTCATGAAAGGAAGGACTAATCAATAGCTATTTGTGAATCCTCACTTTTGTTTCTTCAATATTAGTCACTTTTAGGAAAAGACTTCTTTCATTCCTTGATAAATCAATTCGTCGCCAACTAATTGGGCTGAGTTGAAAATGCATTCTTAACATCCACTTAATTAAAATGAGTCGAGAGTTGGAGCCACCAAGAGAGAGAGAGAGAGAGAGAGAGAGAGAGAGAGTGCTGTTTTCTTGGTAGAGCCCTCACACACAAAGGGAAACAGCCCGCACAAGCAAGAAAAAAGCCCACACAAGTGAAAAAATGTGGTATACCCAGGGGTTCGAACCCTGGCAGGTAGGTGAGAACTACTGTCACTTACCAGTGAGGTAAGTGGCCGACATACCTAGTAGTTTCATAGTGCAACCAAGTGACTTTACAATGATCTAGCATTCCATCAAACTTCAACATTACCAGATAAACTCATTTACATCAAATAGGAGTAACAACTGAAAGGTGATGGCCTGCCTGAAATTTACTAGGCCTAAAATTCCAGTTTGGCTTTTATTTTAAAATTGAGCTTAGGGGGTCACGAAACTCAACTCTGTGGCTTTGATTTCAAACTTGGGAATTAGTGGTACATCAATTTGAGCTTTATAGCTTAAAACTCGATTTAGGACTTCAAAGGCTTCATTTCATTTCATTTCTTTTTTTTTTTTTTGTTTTCTTTCAAAAAAAAAAGTCTCCTTAATTTGGAATTAAGAAGTTTTTAAAAAATTGTATAAGATGAGACTTCCAACTTAAGGAATATTGAAGATTTTATTGTCAACAGCTTTCAAAAAGCGAAATTTTAGAAGATATTGAAAATCATTAAACTATGATATTTATATATGTTGACAAAGATGATGAAGAGTTACAACTTACATGGACTTAAAAATTGGTTACAGAAATTTAAAAAAAAAAAAAAAAGAATAGAAAAGGTTCCATTTTCTTGCTTTATAAAATTTTCGCTTCATTCTTTTTGTAGGTTTTGATTTTCCCCAATTTACTTTTCATCAAGTTGTTGAATTTTGAAACTAAAAATCCTTATTGGTTGTGTTTCAAATTACATGTCAAATCCAATAAGTTGCTGATTCCTGAAACCATGCTGATTGAGTTCAGAACGGTGAATTTCACTTCCTGCTTGTCAAATTGCTTTTACAAACTTAGATTTCATACTTAGTTGAATATTGAATTCTGAGAGTGAGTTCCAAGTTCTCAATGGCTGAATTAATTGCAAACTCTCAGCTCCTTAAAATTTAACCTGAACTTTCAATAGGCCATATAGAATCAATTCTTCCAACCCCAAGATACCTATAAACTAATTAGAAGACTATATACATCTTGTGATCATAATAAACTTAAGATTTCCATCTAATTTCCAGGCCTTCTGGGCTGACTTAGTTTAGACACGACAAAGCCTCATATTGACTACACCATAATTGCCTGGTTTGCAGTTTGAATAATTTCCATTTAAGTTACAATTCATAATTTGAGACTTAGGCCTGTAGTTGAGTTGGTTTTTGCAACCATAATAAGGGTTACACTATGCCCTTTTTTTTTCTGACAGCGAAGACCATGACTGGGACAGGTTATTTACAACCACAAAAAAGGGGCAGCAAACTTTTATATTGAGCTAGTTTTTATAGCCATAACAAGGGCTCTTATTAGCCCGTTCAAAAGCCACAGTAAAGATGGTCTAACACCCAAGATAATCATTAGTTAAGTAGTGTACTTAATTTACAGGCACATTTGGGATTGATTTTTATACCCACAACAAGCACTTGCTGCAGTGGGCTGCAATTAACACCAGTCTATAATCAATCCCAACAATAACATTTGAACATAATTAACTTCTGCTGATATGATGAGTGTGTGATTAGGCAATTGGGCTGGTGTGTGACATCCATGATGAAGCTTGTTTTGGCCTGTAATTGAGTCGATTTTCATGACCATAACAAGGCACACCCTGGGCCATGGCAGCTAAGGATCGAGATTAGGTTAGTTCCTTACAAGCCATAAGATGGTTTTATAGCCATAACTATTGCCTGTAATTGTGACAAAAGGTCATTACAAGCCCATGCCTTGTCCATGGGTGGTCTCAAAACTTTAGCCCAAATCTGTCATGAAGCATTTGGCTTTGGGAGGGTTCATGTGTTGGGGTTTTCATGGACATGTCTGGAATGGGCCAAAGGTTATCCAAGCATGGCCCATTAAGTTACAGACCTGAATTCTACCCAGATCCAGCTCACCGGCCAACTCCAGACCCAGAACATCTAAACAATATGTACACGTGGCCCTTTCTATAAAATATTCGTTCGGGCTGGGCCATTCCACAAGCAGATGTAGGCTCAAGACTGGCCTATTCAATAATCGGCCGTTCTACACAGCCCGGATTTTTTGGCCGGGCTGTGTAGACTTTTTGTAAATAATAGGACCAGAAAACCAGGCCTGGGTACGACCCACTGGCCTAAAACAGACCCCAAATTCAGCCTCAATTAGGGCCAAATTAACGTCTTGCTCGAGGCTGGCCCAGCTCATGAGCAGCCCCAAACGTGTTGTACAATCCTATTGCATATGAGTGTCAATTTGGTCAAGCACACTGCTTGGAGCTAATACCTTTTTTCTCATATATATGCACAACAATCTCTAAGGCCCGGAATCATCTCAGGACCAGTTTCTTAGTTTCAGAACGGAAACCGTTAAGGAGAAGGTGGAATTAGACCCGGAACCAAAAACCATATATAGGGAGGGTCTGGGTCTGAATCCAGGTCTAGGTAGAGAATGGTCGGGGGGGGGGGGGGGGGGGGGGTTTATTTTTAATGAGGGATTCTAAAAAATTGAGGTAATGTGTTGGGTCTCGGATCCAAGCCAATATGGAACCGGAACCGGACCCGTTAGGTCACGGATTAAAAAAAAAGAACCCGGACCCATTTACTTAGCGGGGTCTAAATAAGGACTCAAACCCAGTTTTTAACGAATCGGAACCTTCGGATTATTGGAGAATCGGGACCCATTTATATCCATACTTTTATGGATATGGTGAGGTTAAATATCATATTAGCCCAATGGATAGTGAGGAAAAATAGCAGAGCCTCCAGTGACTTGTTTCTTCTAATCTATTCAATTCCCCTGTAAACAATGGTGTGGCCCAATCCAATCAAAGGTGTGGATCACCACACCAAGGCCCACTTGTACGGACAGGTGCATAGGGAACTCAGGTAGGGGTAAAAACTGTACATGGTGCCGACTATTTCCTCTGCGGATGGAAGTGCTTGACTTCCATGCATGGCTTAAACAGATATCATTTATGTGACCATGTGGAGATGTTTGGGGATTTGGGCTCACAAATTAAATGACAGGCCCTTGTCAATGGGTGACCCAAGAGGATTGAGGATGACCCCTACTTTATATGATGGGGAGGTAGTTAATTGATTGATTTGAATAAGCACAACTGTGGTCCCTTTGTTCATGAACTGTAGAATGTGGTCCCTTTGTTCATGAACTGTAGAATATGGGACCGTTTTTGGTTCTTATGTCATTTTCACTGCTACTCTGGTAATGTTTGGTCATGTTTGGTATTTTTACTCTTTTTTTTGACATATTGAGTAAAAATAGATTCATACAAAGAAGAGGTCAAAGCTCTATTTTTCAGCTGTCCACTTTTTTCAGCATTTAGATTTTAGAGGATTTGAATCTAAATGCCTAAAACGGACAGAGGCTAGAATGTTGTGCCAAACACTCTTATTTTAATAACCTCTGTCCGCTTTAGACATTTAGACAAGTATAGAGGCTGAAAATAGAGGTGCCAAATATGGGCTTACTCCCAATGAAACTCTCCACCAAACAACACTGGACTCGTAAGGCATTTGGAGAAGTAGAAATTTCATCCAAACACCTTTGATGAAGAGTATTGCAGTGCCATATATTTTGGAGGAGTTTCACTAATCTCCGGTAACTTTCCACCATCACACAAAAAAATATGATGGTGGTGATGGCGATGATGATGATGATTATAAAGTCTATTTTTGTGAGGGGCGGGTCGGCCCAGTCCACCTTATTCTCTCCCGCATGATCTCTCCGAATAGATCTCCTGTTTCAAAGATAAAAACATTGAAATCTCGATCGGATCGTCTGACAGAGGTCTCTCCGATGGCTAATTCAGTGATAGATCCGTGTCAAAATCTGAATATCGATTTGGCTTTAGTTTTTTCATCCCTAGTCATCAAATCCTCGCCTCCTCTTATGCGAACTTCACATAGTTTTTCTCCCCTCTTCTAGTGACGTCCCCCCACCCCCATAGTTTTTCTCCCCTCTTCTAGTGAAACACCCCCCCCCCCCCCCCCCCCCCCCCCCCCCCCCCCCCCCACACACACACACACACACACACACACACACACACACACACAAATCCAGGTCTTCAATGTGTCTGCTTCTACCAGCTATCCCAAATCTCATTTGAACCATTTTCCTCTCTAGTTTTGGTTGGCAGGTCGGGTCAGCCCAGGACACTTTCAAATTTCCCTCCTACAATGATGAATCTAATATTTTTTCCTTACCGTATGATGGCCCATCTCTACATTTCTAGCTTGATCAATCTAGATCTTCCTCTTAAGGAGTGCCCTTTATTTTCATTTTTTTTTCCATGGAATGGCTAGGACATTCATTTAGATTGGATTTAGACTATGGACATTTTCAGTTGAGGACCCATCAATCATAGTTCAACCATATAATTACTGTATCATCGTTATACCATGATTCCAAAGGACATCAAATGGGAAACACTACACATAAATAAAACATTAATGCATACAACTTTCATCTGTCCAAGCATCACTTGTCCAACCACCTAACTTTCTTGGTGGGGCCACCCCTTCCTAGCAGAGACTAGGTCAAATCACCAACTTGAAATCAGTAGCACAGAAGATATTATCTTAATAATAATTATATAAAGAGGAGCCTATATTGAAGAAGTGAGTTCACACATTTCTCTCCCACTATATTATAATATAAATAAAACAAACTGCATTTAGTATAAAAAAAAAATGTTTTTAGGCCCTTTATTATGATTCATAAAAAAACCTTGGATTGGATTAAGTGTCGATCTTACTAACATGCATTGTTTTATTCTGGTGAGAGCTGTCCCCATATAGCACCAAGCAAACTCATCTGAGACCCACCTAGACCTATGGGGAATGAGAGGTATGCAATATCTCTAGGATTTAGAGGTTGCAAAATCACTGATCTAATTAGGTTAGCTGCTACAAATGCAATCAGAATTCCGTCAACTTAGATCAAACGCATTTACTAGATGTGGAGATTTGTGACTGTGTAAAAAAAATCAGTCACGTGTGATTCACGTTTCATGATCCAAAGATAATGATAGATACCTTAAAGAAGAAGAAGAAGATATACAGTTCAGATACCGTGGAAAGAAGACGAAAAAGGCTTTCTCAGCCAAGGGTGTTTCTCTTTCACGTACAGATGCCAACAATATCAACATTATTAGGTCATACTAACACCTTGATATGTGGCCCTGAAATTTAATAGTTCTAAAATACATCATTTATTCTAACACATTTCAACCATTCATGTATATATATATATATATATATATGCTGTGGGGACAATAATTTGAAGCTTTTACATTCATGACCGACATCTTTTCCACCATGAGATTGATGATTTGAAGCTTCTTCACCATTTGCTAAATGCTCTACATTTGGTTTACCATTGGAACAATGAATAGAGGTTTTTCGACCATTAGATTGATGATGATTCACTTGTTTTTTTGTTTTTTTTATGATCTTCATCAAAGCTTTTTCGATGGACCATTATATTGATGGTCCACTTCCTTCTTTCATTGGCTCATCTATTTGACATATTTCCATTGTTAGATTGATTATCCACCACCGCACATGACACATCAGATGTTGGATCATTAATGTTTTTGCTCTGTTTATTTTTTTGATCCACATCATTCTTCTGCTGGATTGGTGATATGATGCTTCCCTCCTGGGATCAATTATCTGCAGGCATATATTTTCTATCATTGGATCCTCACTATTAGAATTTTCACTGGACGTTGGATAGATGATCTGAGGATTTTTCACCATTTTAATGTAAGGCTGTTGATCCCCGGTCTATTTCAAGGATGCAACATGATTGGTACACATGTAAGGACTGATGGGGTGGTACTGGGCCAAAATTCAAATGAAAGACGCTGAATGGAATGGGCTTGGGCTTCAGTGTTTTGTCTTGAGTCAAGATTGGAATTGCCACAGGCTTTGGTTGGCACAAAATGATAGGCCCTTTCTCCCAGTCCGATTGGCATGCAGGACCCAAATGGCAAAATCAGGCTTACTTAGGCTCAACAGCCCGGCCCAATCAGGCTTACTTAGGCTCAAAAGCCCGGCCCATTTATAAATGTGGCTTGAAATGAATGTCTGGGCCGACCCACAAGGCTAAAAGCAGGGTGACCCTGGCCAACGGAAACTGTAAAATGGGCCTCAGCTGTGGGGTTCAAGAGAAAAGCCACATCTCTCATCCTCAAAAATACTGGGCTCAATTGAAACACTTGTCAAGTCCTGTTCTGAAGATTGATCCATATATTTATAGGCATTAAACCGTGGCCGTGGGACAACTCTTGTGCGTAAAAGTGAGCCATTAGCAAGGTCCAAGAAACATTGAACCCGAAGAGCCCATTGCCTACCCAAGTCATGAACAAGGTTATTATCTAGTCATTATTTAGAAAAATTGTCCTGACTCGGCTGAGTCTCATTGAGTTGAATCAGCCTGACTGAGTACCCGATCAGATTGCCAACGGTTTCTTCTTTTTTTTATTTTTTTTTTTTATTTTTTTATTCCAGCTAAGGGGCTAGGTGCCTAGGTCTAGGTCCCGAAGAGACTCGCAAATGTGAGGCAATAGGAACTTGCACGTACTAGGGGCGGACAACTTGAACATGTGAAATAATAGAAACTCACACATGCAAAGAGAAATAACTCGCACATTCGAGGTAATAGAAACTCACACATGTAAACGAATGGGTGGTTAGAAAACTGGTTACCTCGGTGAGAAGTGCCGTATTCTCGATCAAATTACTGAGTTACTCAACTCGATGAGCTTCCGAATAGGGTCGAGTGGAGCTAGGAGTTTCTAGATTCTAATTTAAATCATCATTTTCCTTGGGAAAACAAGGCAAAGGGCTTATCATAAAGTTAAAAGAACTTAAGCAAAAGGAAAAACACCGTTTTGTTGCATATTATTCAAAGTTGTATGATTATGTTCAAGCAGTTGCTTTATTTGAGAAAGTGCATAGGTTTTCTTAGGTAGAAATCATATCCTGACGAGTTAGAATGCACTTTCTATATGCAATGATTAGTGCAGGATGATACTCAATGAGAGGTTAGAATTTTTTGGGTAAGAAAAGCCTCATAATATTTAAACTAAGAAAACAGAAATAACAAAGAATTAGGCCAAGAACACATCCAAGAAACCAATTGGGCAAGATGGTGAGTGGATCCATTTAAGGTCTTGGGCATAAACTTAAAAAGTATTTGACGAGTCCAAAATTGACTACTTGGTGAAGTTGAAGATGATGGAAAATAAAGTCCAATCACTCCATATTAATGACTTGCAAAATATCATTTCAATTATTTCTTTTAGCATCAGTATAGATCAGGGTTCTCATAAAACCTCTATTTACAGCTGTCTTTAGTGCAAAGAAGATCATGAACACTTTTAACTCTCGGTTGGTAACCTTGAATGTCACTATGCCACTCTTTCCATGTTAGTGGGCTTCTCTTCTCACTTTGCGGGCTATCCTTTATACTTGTGTTGCTCTCTTGGCTCCCAGTCCCTTATGCTGGGGTACTCAAAAATAAAGATCAGCTGGTTAGAGACATGGTCTGCGCGAGTAGAGTCCATGAGTTTGAATCCCAAATGTAGCAAAAATCAAAAGAGGTTGGGATTTTCCATCGTTATCTCGACTAATAATCATCTCGAGAATGGCCTCTCACGTCAGTGGTAAGAGATGTCATTTCTCATCTCGAACCATGCCACCTTTCCTCACCCAAAGGCTTCTTCCCTCATCCGAGGCCCCCTTACATCACCAGACGGCTCTCCCACCGGCGTGGGTTTGATAGGTCCCTAGCCCCTTTAGTTTGGGTACCGGTACCACAATAAGAATAATTATTATTATTAACTTTTGGAACTTCTGTTTTTGGACCATTATTCCCTCTTTCAAGATTGATTTTATTGTTGGGATTGGGTTCGGGTTGGTTACAGCCAGAACTGGGCCTGTTTAGTTTTTTGTTATTGGATCCAGGTCCAAGCATGTCCAATCTACCAAAAAAAAAAAAAAAAAAGGATTGTAATGAGTTGGGTTTGGTATCGGCCTAGGATTTATCTTATTCTTCATTGTTTTCGCAATTAAAAAAATCCTGACATTTATTTGATAGTTTCATTAATAAATATGTAAATTGGTCATAAATTGGCTGAATTGAGTAGGTGCAGCCAAAACTCAAAACTCCACCAAAACCACCCCTAATAAGCAAGGTGCTCTTGGACCTGGACCAATGCCCAAATTTAAATCTTTTTCTTCCAATTTCAATCTCTTCTTCTGTTCATGAATCTCCTGATGAGAACTGACTGTTCTTTTACCTAAAGTGGTACACCCGAACAAGGATAGGAATTACACCCTTGTTTGGTAATTTTCAGCCATTGATTCTTGGGCTATCATGTTTGGATGGTGGTGAAATTTTAAAACACCCCCATTAGAAAGGATTCTGAGCTAGTGACAAAGTTTAAAATTTGGTTTATACCATTAGAGTAAATCTTGGGTTTCAAAAGAACGGCCACTTACTTTAGTAGTAAGTGGATTATCTTTTCTCACCCGAAGTTTACTTTGCCATCCGAGGGCTCCCTCACCTCACCAGAGGGCTGGGTTCCCAGCCCCCAAGCTTAGTACCAAAAAAAAATTAGGTATTTCAGATCTCATCAATTTAATGATTTTCCAACTTTGATTGAAGTGGGGTTTTTTTTTTTTTTCTGCAAGATTTTCTTGTTTGGATTTTTTTTAAAACTGAATTATGAATTTTTGACTAGAGCCTTCCATTTTCTTTACACCAATCATAAAGTGAATTCTCATCATGATGAAGACAAGATCTACTTGCAAATATTGTTCTCAACATAAAGTGTGCTCTAATAAAAGAGAACATACTGTTTTCAAAGATGATGAAAATAATTATCCACCCATGAAAGATAAGTCCAGTCACAAAGATGATTTGACCATGGCCCATTTCCACAAGCATATCCCGTGAGTTGTTAGAAAAGCACTGTAACAATCTTGCTTTGTTTCTCATGTCCAATGGCTTCATAGCCTTCCCTTTTCTTTGTTTTGGCCGGACAAAAAATACTTCCCCCTACTACTTTATTAATGAAAATTGGGGCAGTAACAAATACAACATGTTAGTAGTTGTCAGCAGTTTGGATCTAAGAAACTTAGACACAGGTCCATTTTATATATATGTTAGAATGCAGCCCAATTTGATAATCAATGATCATGTCCAAGCCAATGGCACCATCCCTTGTAGCTTCTCCTTTTCATCCTGGTGTATGAGTGTAATCAATAAATTAAATCAAACCCAAGGGCTTATATTAAATTATCCTATGTATTGTCCTCATGCATTCAATGGAAAAAGAGGCTGAGGTGGGACTTGGGAGGGAGCCCAACCACACTCATAATGGAAAAGGACAATGGTAGGGTATGTTTCCCATCCATTATACAAATATCATTCTCAAGAAATTATAGTAAAAGAAAATGTTGTGGTATATTTTTTAATTTGGGGTTTTGTTGAAATACTATAGGTTTCAAAATATTTTTTGATATTTTATAGGATGTATCACAACTTTTTGAAATACTTTCAATTTTGAGAATATTATAATATTATTGAGAAAATATCATGACAAGTAATTTTTTGAAAGCATAGACACTCTTCAAATATAAGCCATGAGAGAGAGAGAGAGAGGAGAGAGAGATAGCAGGTGGCAAGTCTTGCTCATCATTATTGCTCAATAATGCATTCAACGTCCACAAACTTTCATATGTGTTCAAACTTCAATCACTTTCTTTTTTTTCTAAATTCCGAATCCTCTATGACTGGTAGCTTGAGAATCAAATAAAAAAGAAAAATTTTTAAATACGGCCTGAAGTTTTTACTTTATTTTAAAGAAGAACATAAGTTTCAAAACTTTTTGAATTAGTCCTTAAGTTTTCCAATAAAGTCTTCAATCAAGGATATTTGGCAATTTAAAGATAGATTTTTGCGACCTTTTGTCTCAAGTTGTTTTAAATACCTAAATTGCCCTTCATTTAAAGCCATGGTTCTAGTAGCCACTATATGTAACCGGTCATTGTGGGGATGTTGGTTGTCCTCGATCACCATGATGACGCCAATGAAGAAAGCGACGAGAATATAGAGGAACTGAAGGAGGATTTATTTTAATGAAAGGTAATATGGGTAAAAAATCAAGGGAAAATCCATCAAAAAATGGCTTTAAATGGACGAATGTCCTTAATTGAAGACTTTTTGGAAAACTTAGGAACTAATTTGAAAGGTTTTAAAACTTTTGTCCTTTTTTTAAATAAGATAAAGATTTAAGGCCTTATTTGAAATTTTTTCAAAATTTTTTTTATAAGGTTCCTCAGTGGAGCTAACTTATTTGAAACACAAAATAAATTTCCCCCTCTTGTATTGGACTTGACAAATTTTTCCTAATAGGAGTTGAGGCTACTCATAAATTGATCATTTCTAAAAACTATGTGCATAAAATATTATAAAAATTCACGTATTTTAAATGTGACCAATCTCATGGTAGACCCAACTATTATTTGAGAGAAATATGGAATGGGGGCCGACAATAAATAGACAACTCATTGTTGTAGGCGAGTTTCATATTCATTAAATCTTCTCTTATAGACCTAGGCCAGGACGTGAGTTCAAATTCCAATATGATTATGTATCAAAATTTAAAAAATAATATATGCATATTGCCCAATATCTACTTCATTATGTGATGCAATAAAAATTGGCTATTTGGCCCTTTGAAAGACCGTTGTAAGCAGAAACATGGTTCAAAATCGCGGTATCAATCGCGGTACCGCCCAAGGCAAAAAACCGATATCATATCAGTATCGGTCACGGTTATCGGTCCGTCGCGGTTATTGGGATGTAAAAATTTTTTTTAATAAAAGAAAATCACAAAAATATCTAAAAAAATCCAGAATATTAGAAAATACTGGAAAATAATATTTTTTTTCCTTTAATAATAACAATAAAATAAAATATCGGTCACCATAAGTCACGAGTCATGTCTGTGTCGCTGACTTGCTGTCTTTTCTAGCATTTTATATAATGCAACCTTTATTTTTGCCCATGATCAATTTATTAGTGTAAAATATAAGAAAATAAAGATAATTTATCAATTATTAATACTAACTCATCATCAAATAAGTTATGAAATCCAAGACCATGGAGATAATATATTAAATTTACCTAAAAATTAAGGGGGACTAGAGAAAGAGAGATTGATGAGCATGACAGCCTAATTCCAAGTGGAGTGTCGACCACGCGCAATATCATCATCATCATCATCATTTATTCGGTATGGATTGTTAAAAAATACACAGTAGTTAAACGGTAATATTCAGGTGAGAACTAATTCTTACATATAATATTAGAACTTTTTTGTGGGGCCCATTTGGGGATGGGACCAAGGAGGATGAAAAGATCTATGTGAGACCACCCCAAGTATCAAGTTTGACCCCAAATCCATGCCCCTAACCCCTTTATCTGTGGCCCACAAGTTTAATGGCTTCATATTCAAAAAAATATTCAACCCTCGATCTAACGATTCAGTCCATTCGGATGTGTGCCAACCTTGGGATTAATGACTATCAGGGGGTTCCCTATTAATTGCTAGGTCTGGATGGTTGCTAGTTGGGCCCCGTAAAAAAGTTCTCATATAATGGTGAAAATTAGTTCTCACTTGAATATTTCTCATAGTTAAAATAAGGAGTTATGTTGATTTTCTTACCAAAATAAAATGATTTCTTCAAGAAATAGTGTTGGAAATATAAAGAGAATGAGCTATGGAGGAGGGGTTGCTCTAAGGATGAGGGGAGAGGAAGATGAGGAAAAAAGTGAAAAAATTTAGGATTTTTACCATTATTCCATCTCGGCCGATATTTTGACCTATATTTTCAAAATATCCGCTGATATATTGGGTAAACCGATATTTCCAAAATATGGGCCAAGATGGACCGATATTTTGGGGATTTTTTTTTAGTCTGCGTTACCGAGACCGATATCGCACCAAAATATCGTATCAATATCGACCGATACCGGTTCATATCGGCCGATATGAACCGGTATGGGCCGATATTTTATACCATGAACAAAAATGAGTCCATCCGACTTGCCAGATGAAGGCAGAACCTTGGATTTATCAATTGTCTAGGAAGAATACTAGCAACCCAATGTAAAGTCTTGAAATTGACAATTGACTCAGAAAAACTGATTTCATCTATTGATCACCTGATCCGTAGCCTTAATAAAGATGCCCAGTAACTTCTCAAAGGGCTAATTAACCTTTGATGGATCTTATGTAAGGATCTGATTGCTTCATGTAATTGAACAATTGGGATTTTAAGAGTTATATTTTTAAAAGTGATTAAAATTGAAGAAACAAAGGTGAGCATCCATAAAGCCATCAAATATTTATCTGCCCTTTAAATGGAAAATGAACATAAAAGAGACGTGAAATGAATACCCAGTTTAGTCCATTTCCCTTGTAATTCAGTTTCTAGGAAAGTCAAGGCTCAATTAACATCTCCGTCTTATATCGCTCACCCCTCACACGTCTTTAATAATCATTTCTAGGAGCTCATTTTACCACTAATTACCTTTTATTCAATTCCAAGCAAATAGGGCCCTAAATTTTTAAGTGAAGGTTTTTTTTTTTTAGTTTTGGTTAAAAGGATATTTCATTAAAGACAACAAAAGAACGCGAGAGAGGAAAGGGAAAAAAAAAGTGAAAAGGATACTTAAAGTCCATTTCCAACCTACATCATGCCTAATCGAAAAGTAAAATTTAGCAAGCCTATGCACCCTAGAGACAAATTCAAAATCTACATAAAGAAACAAGCCCTAAAGCCAAAGGTTTAATTTCTAGAATACTTGGGTTAACATACGATACGATGTGCTAAAAAAAAGCATTTCAAATGATCCAGAATCCTGAAGGATAATGCGAAAGCAGGTCCTGTTTGCAACAGAAAGGATAATATAATATTTCAAGTTGCTATATGGCTAGCCTTTCTCTTTAGTTTAGAAGTGGGGAACAAGTCCAGAGATATAAGATTTTTAGTACTTAATGTGATCATGGGATATGTTGTCATCATGAATTACAAGCGTTGGAGGCCCGGACTTAGAAAAAAAACATAAGAGCTCTAATAAAAACATATAATAAAAATTAAGACCTCTTTAGCTGCAGGTGTAGAAGACAATTAGAACTTGTCTCAAATTCTTAAATTTATTTTCAACATGCATTAAAAATAATGAGAATGATCATTAAGTGTAACCACCACATTTCAGATTTTTTCTAAATTAATCATAAAATACATGCATTGAACTTCCATTTTTTTTTTCAGTTCTTCATATAAATCTAAGATGCTACGTACATACAAGTAAATTACTTAATTTTTGATTTGAAAACATATTAATTCTTATCATTCTAACATTCCTTTTTGTTATTATTGGAAAA